>CM016623.1:103103699-103264158 GCA_005393395.2 Gossypium australe
TCGTCAGCCGCACCTTTGACAAGTTACTAAGGAAGGAAGTACCGTTTGTGTGGATGGATAAGCAACAGGAGAGCTTTGAAAAGCTTAAAAAGGTGCTGACAGAAGCTCCGGTGTTAATTCAGCCGGAGGCAGGTAAGGACTTCGTAGTATATTGTGATGCTTCGCACACAGGGTTAGGCTGTGTGCTAATGCAAGAAGGAAAGGTAGTCGCTTATGCATCTCGACAGTTAAGGCCGCATGAGATGAACTACCCAACTCATGACTTGGAACTCGCGGCAGTGGTTTTCGCCCTCAAAGTTTGGAGGCACTACCTTTATGGAGAAAGGTCAGTAATTTACACGGACCACAAAAGCCTTAAGTATTTGTTGACTCAGAAGGAGTTGAACTTGAGGCAACGAAGGTGGGTGGAGTTATTGAAAGATTATGACTGTTCGATAGAATACCATCCGGGCAAGGCGAATGTGGTAGCTGACGCCCTAAGTAGGAAGGTTGTGTCGGATTTAAGGGCTTTGTTCGCTCACTTAAGTTTGTATGAAGACGGAAGCCTGTTGGCAGAGTTACAAGTCAAGCCAACCTGGCTGAAGGAGTGAAAGATGGACAGTTGGCGGATAAGGACTTAAGTACTAAGTTACAGCAAGTACGGCAAGGAGGATTAAAGGATTATGGCGTCAATGATGAAGGAGTACTGTGCTACAAGGAAAAGGTTTGTATGCCGAGGGATAAGGAGTTGAGACAAAGGATTCTTCAGGAAGCGCATGGTAGTCCTTATGCTATGCATCCCGGAGGCATCAAGCTGTATAGAGATCTAAGGGAACAATTTTGGTGGTCAGACCTGAAACGAGAGGTGACTGAATTTGTGGGGAAATGTTTGACATGTCAGCAAGTAAAGGCTGAACACCAAGTCCCATCAGGATTGCTTCAACCAATTGAGATTCCCCAATGGAAGTGGGAAAGAATTACCATGGACTTAGTTAGTGGGCTTCCCCTTACGCACACTAAGAAGGACTCGGTATGGGTGATAGTGGACCGTTTGACAAAGTCCGCACATTTTATCCCTGTGAGGATCGACTATTCCCTTCAAAAGTTAGCCAAGTTATATGTGGCGGAGATCGTGAGGCTACACGGGGTACCGATGTCGATCATCTCTGATAGAGACCCAAGGTTTACGTCTCGATTTTGGAAAGCACTTCATCAAGCATTAGGCACTAAGCTAGACTTCACTACGGCTTTTCATCCACAATCAGACGGGCAGTCTGAACGGGTTATACAAGTGTTGGAAGATATGCTAAGAGGCTGTGTGATGGATTTCCGAGGAAGTTGGGAAGATTACTTGCCTCTAGCTGAGTTCGCCTACAACAACAGCTATCAGGCAAGCATTCGGATGGCACCATACGAAGCATTGTATGGAAGGAAATGTAGAACACCAACTTGTTGGACCGAGTTAGGAGAACGCCGCGTTTTGGGTCCAGAGTTAGTGGCGGAAACTGAGGAGAAGGTGGAATTAATTCGGGCACGGTTGAAAGAAGCTTCTGATAGACAGAAATCGTACGCAGACCTTAAGAGGAAAGAAATTGAGTTTGAAGTAGGAGACCAAGTGTTTCTAAAGGTCTCACCTTGGAAGAAGGTTATGCGGTTCGGTCGCAAAGGGAAGCTAAGCCCAAGGTTTATAGGGCCCTATCAAGTACTGAAGCGAGTTGGGCCAGTGGCATACCAATTGGAGTTACCACCAGAGTTGCATCAAATGCACGACGTATTTCATGTGTCCATGCTACGTCGCTATCGATCGGATCCGTCTCATGTGGTACCTGTTGAAGAAGTGGAGTTAAGGCCAGATCTATCCTACGAGGAGGAGCCGATTCAGATCTTGGAACGTGACGTGAAAGCACTACGAAAGAAGTCGGTGCCTTTAGTCAAGGTGTTATGGCGCAATCATGGATCGGAAGAAGCTTCGTGGGAGCCAGAAGCGACAATGCGACAGCAATACCCTCAATTGTTTAGTTAGGAAATTTCGAGGACGAAATTTTTTTAGGGGGGTAGAACTGTAACATCCTAGGAAGGGCCTATGCATTTTTCAGATCAATTGTATGAAATGACAAGTCTTAAGTTTATGAATAAATTTTTGATACTTTTGGAAACCTAGAAATGAATGAAAGTGGAAATGAAAACGAAAATGGAAATGAAAATGGAGATGGAAATGAAAATGGAAATGGAAATGGACATTTTTGGAAACTTAGACATTTTTGGAAACTTAGACATTTTTGGAAACTTAGACATTTTTGGAAACCTAAACATTTTTGGAAATGATCCAAAAATGGAAACTTGAACATTTTGGGAAACTTGAATAATAAGAGAGAAATAAAGGAGTTTTATTCACATAAATATGTGAATAATAAGAGATAAATAAAGGAATTTTATTCACATAAATATGTGAATAATAAGAGAGAAATAAAGGAGTTTTATTCACATAAATATGTGAATAATAAGAGATAAATAAAGGAGTTTTATTCACATAAATATATGAATAATAAGAGATAAATAAAGGAGTTTTATTCACATAAATATGTGAATAATAAGAGAGAAATAAAGGAGCTTTATTCACATAAATATGTGAATAATAAGAGATAAATAAAGGATTATTTTCTAATGAGATAATTGAGGAGATAATTGATGGATTAAAGGCTTTTATCTTTTAAATAAAAGAGATAATATTATCAAAAAGAGGAGTGGTGGCCAAGTAAAGGACTCCTAGGCTGATAACTTTGGCTATAAAAGGAGGACAGGAGGGCTACTCATCAACATTTGCTCCCTCTTCCTCTCTGCCGAAATTCTCCCTAGGCAAAACCCCTCTCTGCCGAATTTTCATTAAGCAAAAATCCCTCTCTTTTTCTTCTATTTTCTTCTCCGTTCTACTGTTAAGCTGAATCTTTGTGGATTCTAAGAAAGAGGGCAATCATCCACAACATCAAAAGGGGATTTTTCGGGAAATCTAAGGATCTAAGGTAAGGATTATAAATATAAATATGCGGTTAAAGATTATGATTCACGTTTTCAAAGTTAGATTTAATCTAACACGAAGTTATAGGATTTCAACAGGCTTATAAAGGAATCCTCTTCAGATTTGGAATCCCATCATAAGGTAAGGGATATTCGGCCAAGGCATAAATTGTTTAAGTGTTTTCCATTATTTCAAAAACCGAAAACTGACTTGGTTACATACCTAGTATTAGCCGATTTCAAGGAAGAGGAATTCTAGCAACTGTTGGGACTTGATTAAATCAATTCGGCAACTAGGTAAGTAATTCTACTTCTAGTAGGATTTGGTTTTAAGACCAAATAGGTTTATTTATATGTTTTAATTAATGGCCGAATATAGGAGTGAAAGATCTAGATCGGTAGATCGCTCTACGGGAATTCACGGAAACTATTAAGCGAAAAAGGTGTGTACTCTTACTAACTTTCAATAAATTGCATGGCAATCATTAAATATATAAATATGTAACAGTATGTGAATGTGGCTAAGCACCACAAATGTGGTAAGGAGTACCCAGGTACGTTTCCTATTTTTGATAGGATTGTGAATGTGATATATTTTGAACATGTGATTAGTAACATGAATGAAAATTAAGTATGTGAAATATGTTATGAAATAATTGGGGCATTCGGGATATTTGTGGAGGAAGAAAGTGAAGGTGATGACTACGGTCTCACCAACGTAAAGTGGTGACTACGGTCACATAAAGTGAAAAGTGGTAACTTCGGTTACATCCAGTGAATACAGTGTCTAATGACACAACATAAGTGGGCGATGAGCACGTCGACTGCAGCAACTGCCTTCGATGGTGTGTAGCGGATGGAGGGTCGACTTAGTAGTCCCCGCGGTGTACAGGTTGGTACGGGTGGTGCGTAGCGGATGGACAAATAGGTTTGGGTTTGGGTTGCATCATCCTTTATTTTGTATGAACATGATATTGATATGACTTGTATGCCTGATTTGTTGGAAATTAGTACTATGTACACATTGAGTCTGTAGACTCACCCCGTTGGGGAATTATTTTTCAGGTGATGAGCAGTAATGGACCGGGTCGGCAGGAGCTAAAGGTGGCCATGCATCGCTTGAAGAAATTATTTGGAATTTGGACTTTATGAAATTTTAGTACTTTATTTTGGGTTTGAATGATGTAATAAGGCCATAAGGCCCAGTTGGATTTTCTTTATTCCTGTTTATTTTTATTTGAATATGATACAAATTATGTTTGATTAAAGATAAGTAAATTTATTTCTTTTAAAATAATAAACCCAAAAATTATTTTGTCACCTTATTTAAGTTGGATTTCCAGAATTTATTAAATAGGTTTCAAATTAAGCCCAACCCAAAACAATTTTTTTTAAAATTACACAAATTTTCTCTAAGTCATTTAGAACATTGAAAACCGATTTATTTAAGGAACATACCAGATCCGGTTCAAGCTCGTGGGCCGGGTGTGGGGTGTTTCACTTGCTTTCCTTCTCATTTTGGTTTTCTCTTTTCGGCATTCTTGGTGCTTGGCCAAACCACCCTTGCCATTTCCTTGAAAAAGCCGAAACCATATATCCATCATCTTCTTTTCTTTGGTTCGAACATTGCTAGCCAAAAACCATATCCCCATTCCTTCTTTTCTTCTATCTCTTCATCTTTGGTTAGCCGAAACTCCCTAACCCTTTTTCTGAGTTGCGTTTTCTCTTCTTTGCCAAATCTTGGTTCTATTTTCTTCTCAATCTCTTCCATCTTCAAGAGCCGAAAGCCTTGTTGTTTCTCTTTCGTTTTCATCAAGTATTTTGGCCAAATACCCTTAGCCTCATTTTCTTCTCTTCTCACGTGTTCTAATCCTCCTTGAAGTGCCGAATCTATCTCTTTCTTGTGGGGTTATAGTCGAGTCTCTTGGTAAGTGACATCTTCTTCTCTTCTTGATCAATTTGGGTAATGCCAAAACCTCACTTCCCTTCTATCTTCCTTTTATTATAGATTCGCATATATTAAACTCTATTCTTGTTCTTTATGGGTTAAGCCGATTGTAGGGAGGGGTGAGCCGAATACAATGGATCTTCGGGATTTGGTTGCCGATCTAGGTAAGGGTTCTAGCGTTTGGATCTATTTCTTGTTCGTTCCAAAGCCGAGTGCTAATCATTTTTGTGTGCTAGTGCTTGGCCGATTGCAAGGGAGGTTCATCACGTATCTTCGGGATTTGGTTGGAAACCAAATCGGCGTTAAGGTAAGGTGCTACCTTTGTGCGACATATCCTTCAGGATTTTGGTGAATAAGTCGAATGGCTATATTTTTAAAAGTATGTGTTGGCCGATTGTAGGAAAGGTGAAGGCAGCGTTTCGGGATCTTGTTAGTTTCGCGTAGTTTCGGGATATCGCTTAGATCTACAAATAGTCAGGTGTGTAACGCTTACACACTTCGTTAGTATGATATGTTTATTGTGTTACTGTTATAGCCATTGAAACCGGTAGTTATGCCTTGTGGGCATAAGTGTGGACTCCGTGTAAGTCCCCTGTTATATGGATCTCGATATATGCTATCATGTCGTTGTTAAATGCTATGCCATATGCTATTTGCATCATCATATGTTATTATGCCACGATTGATATGGACATGATGGTGGGATTGTTGAGAGGAGGGGGAAGAATTATTTTGGACTGTCACCAGTGGTTTTGACCACACGACGGGTTGGCCCCGTCTTTGATATTATTATTTGTGACTAAGTCCCAGTGGTTTTGACCACCAGTGGTTTTGACCACATTGATGATATTTGTGACTATGGTCACCAGTGGTTTTGACCACATATGGATATTGTGACTCGTCCCAGTGGTTTGGTACCACAGTGGGTTGGCCCCACATGATTGATACGGGATTGTCATCAGTGGTTTTGACCACACGATGGGTTGGCCCCATCACTTGATTTGTGACTACGGTCACCAGTGGTTTTGACCACACCGATATATATATTTGTGACTTTGGTCACCAGTGGTTTTGACCACCAGTGGTTTTGACCACACGGGGTAGATAAAGGAGATCGGATGGTTAGGTTATGGGGTTGCATGATTTGCATGTTTTACTGATGATTTGCGTAAGTGTTTGCACTATCGGGTTGGGGATTTATACACTGAGTCTCGGTGACTCACCCCTTCCCTTATATTTTGCAGATGAGGCATAGATCGCGGATATGGAGCCGGGGAGGACTCGAGGTGGCCATGCATGCTAGTTTTAGGTTTTTACTTTAAAGTACTATTTCGATTTTATTTATTTTCTTTAAATGTGGTTTCGGTTCTGTAATAAGGCCGCTAAGTATTGTTTTGGGTTTTACTTCTGGATTTTATTTTGCCTATCTTATGCATGTGATTAATAATTTGATATTGCTTAAGTAACCGAGATTAAATCAATGTTTTCAAAACTATAATCGATATCGGGTTTTTTTCAAACGTTACCATCGGGTAACATTATTCACAAGGTAATAACAAAGTTAACATAGATGATTTCCAACCTAAAGTTTCAAACAACTTCTAATGCAAATGGTTTTAAACTTGACTATGCTTATCTCACTCGGTTTAATAAGTATCGTATGATTTCTAAAAACCAGTAACAACAAACGGATTTTCAAGCATGAGTTCACCGAATTTTAAAGTAACACAAAAACGTTTTCAACATCACTTTGTATAGGGTTTTCTAAACCTTAAAACGATAAAAGAGTTTTCAATAGAAATAAACTGGGAAACTTGTTTTATTCAGACGTTTTCACCCCGTAACATGCCAGATTCAGTCGTGGTGTGTTGATCGGGTTTGGGGTGTTACAATTTTGGTATCAGAGCCAAGTTCAACAGCTCGGCTGTGGACCCGAGGCCCAAAAATGTTTTAAAAAGGGATTATGAAAGGCTTTATGGAAAACACTTGGTCTGAAAGGCATGGCACCGAGTCTCCGGCACCGATCCGCCCAGGTAAGTACCCCAAACTGTTGTTTATGATGTTGTGAATATGATGATATTGGCATGACTAAATAGTAGTAGGAACTACTCTAGAGACTTGAACTATAGGCTGGATGAACTCGCGGAACAATCCCTTATTAAACTTCTCATAAAACTGTGCTTTAATAGACAGTGGAATAAAAGTCTAACGCATAAAACTCTTAATCAGCCCAAATCATATCGATAGTCATGAGTGCACGTGGACGTGGGCGTAACACTCGTGGAAGAGGTAGAGGTAGGATGGCTATATCTGAGCCAGCTGGGTCTGGCCATGGGTCAGGAAATGATGCACCGCCGCCGCCAGCTATGGGTGCTGAGTTTCAGGAGCAGACGGGTGGTGATGATGCAGTGTCACAGGCGATGCTGTGGGTTCTGGAAAGAGTAGCTGGAGCAGGTGGAGGTATGGGGGCTCGGAAATCTGTGTCTGAACAACTCCGGGCTAATGGTGCAGAGGTATTCAGAGGTGTATCCGACGTGGCACCTAGTACGGTGGAATATTGGTTGGAGGAGACGGAACGCATTATGGATGATCTAGACTTCTCGGCTGAGGAGTAGCTGAAGGGGGTGGTATCTTTGCTGCGAGATGAGTCATATCAGGGGTGGCTCACCGTTAGGGATGGAGCAATGGCAGATGACCTTACTTGGGAATTCTTTAGAGCAGCCTATCAGAGGAAATACATTGGGGCTAGCTACATCGATGCGCAGCGCAAGGCGTTTCTGAACTTGGTTCAGGGAAATAAGACTGTATCGGAGTATGAGGCAGAATTCCTTCGGCTGAGTCGGTATGCACGTGGTATTGTGGGCACGGAGCATGAGCGCTGTGTCAGGTTTGAGGATGGGTTAAGAGATGAGCTTCGGATGTTGATTGCTCCACAGCAGGAGCGAGAATTTGCAGTTTTAGTGGAGAAAGCCAAAGTTACTGAAGAAGTGAAGCAGTCAGTGAGACGGAATCAGGAAAAGGGTTGGAATAAAAGGAATTCTGGATCATCTGGGTCTACCAGGAATCAGCAGAAACGGGTTAGATATGGTGGGCAAAATCAAGCTGCGAGGCCTGCTGCTGCTAATACTCAGTGGCCGCCACGATGTGCTCGGTGTGGAAAGTCTCACACGGGAGAATGTTGGACTAGAAACAGAGGATGTTTTGAGTGTGGATCGATGGGGCACCGAGTGAGGGATTGTCCACAGAGGTCAGCTAGGTTGCAGTCTGAGGATCAGAATCGTGCACAGATCAGGAGGGATGGACAGCAGCCACAGAGGGGCCATGGTGCAGCTAGGGGAGGTAATGGCTCTGGTAGAGGTCGTGGAGCACCGGGCAGGGGTACAGGTGGTACAGAGGCGAGACAGCCTGGATTGGTCTACGCAGCGAGGCGTCGAGAGGAGGGCGACGCACCGGACGTCATAATCGGTACGTTCTTAATCTTTGGACTACCTTATAATGCTTTGATAGATGTGGGTTCGACGCACTCATATGTAGCCAGTAGCATAGTGGAAACTATGAACTTAGACTCTGAGATTACGTCTAGGAAGATGACAGTGATAAGCCCTCTAGGTCACTCTGTAGAAGTAAGTAAACTATATAAGGAGGTACCCCTAGAACTTCAAGGGGTCGTGTTTTTGGCTGACTTGATGGAACTGCCGTTTGGGAAGTTCGATCTGATTCTCGGGATGGACTGGCTAGTGAAGTATCAGGCCGGTTTGGATTGCGCAGCTAAGCGTATGGTGTTGAAGACAGTGGAAGGTGAGGAGGTAGTGATGATAGGTAATAGGAAAGATTAACCTATCCAATGTGGTCTCTGCGCTGAAGGCGGAGAAAATGGTAAGAAAGGGTTGTGAGGCATTCATGGTGCATGTCTGTGCTTTGGAAGCCAAGGATGCAGCTGTAGAAAGTGTCCGAACTGTAGGGGAATTTGCTGATGTATTCCCAGAGGAACTTCCAGGTTTGCCTCCTGACCGCGAGGTTGAGTTCGGTATAGATTTGTTACCCGGAACCGCGCCAGTATCTATTGCCCCGTATAGGATGGCGCCAAAGGAATTAGTGGAGTTAAAGGCTCAGATTCAGGAATTGCTGGACAGAGGTTTCATTCGACCGAGTGTATCACCTTGGGGAGCACCTGTGCTCTTTGTTAAGAAGAAAGACGGTACAATGCGGATGTGTATAGACTACCGCCAGCTAAACAAGTTGACGATCAAAAACAAGTATCCGTTGCCCAGAATAGACGACTTGTTTGATCAACTTAAGGGTGCATCGGTTTTCTCTAAGATAGATCTTAGGTCGGGATATCATCAGCTCAAAGTGAAGGAGGCTGATATTCATAAGACAGCGTTTCGTACTCGGTATGGGCATTACGAGTTTCTAGTGATGCCATTCGGGTTGACTAATGCACCGGCAGCATTCATGGACATGATGAATCGGGTGTTTCAGCCGTTTTTGGACTGATTTGTCATGGTGTTTATAGACAACATTTTGGTGTACTCAAAGTCTGAGGAGGAACATGACGCGCATCTTCGGGTGGTTCTACAGGTTCTGAGGGAGAAGCAGTTATTCGCCAAGTTTAGTAAGTGCGAGTTCTGGCTTAAGGAGGTAACTTTCTTGGGTCATGTACTATCAGTTGAGGGGATTAGGGTGGATCCTCGTAAGATCGAGGCAATGTTGGATTGGAAACCACCTAAGTCGGTTGCAGAGATTCGAAGTTTTCTGGGTTTGGGAGGATACTACAGGAGGCTCGTGGAAGGTTTTTCCTTGATCGCAGTGCCGCTGACTAAGTTGTTGAGAAAAGGGGTTCCGTTTGTGTGGTCTGAGAAACAGCAAGAAAGTTTTTACAAGTTGAAAATGGTATTTGTGACTACGGTCACCAGTGGTTTTGACCACATATGGATATTGTGACTCGTCCCAGTGGTTTGGTACCACAGTGGGTTGGCCCCACATGATTGATACGGGATTCTCATCAGTGGTTTTGACCACATGATGGGTTGGCCCCATCACTTGATTTGTGACTACGGTCACCAGTGGTTTTGACCACACCGATATATATATTTGTGACTTCGGTCACCAGTGGTTTTGACCACCAGTGGTTTTGACCACACGGGGTAGATAAAGGAGATCGGATGGTTAGGTTATGGGGTTGCATGATTTGCATGTTTTACTGATGATTTGCGTAAGTGTTTGCACTATCGGGTTGGGGATTTATACACTGAGTCTCGGTGACTCACCCCTTCCCTTATATTTTGCAGATGAGGCATAGATCGCGGATATGGAGCCGGGGAGGACTCGAGGTGGCCATGCATGCTAGTTTCAGGTTTTTACTTTAAAGTACTATTTCAGTTTTATTTATTTTCTTTAAATTTGGTTTCGGTTCTGTAATAAGGCCGCTAAGTATTGTTTCGGGTTTTACTTCTGGATTTTATTTTGCCTATCTTATGCATGTGATTAATAATTTGATATTGCTTAAGTAACCGGGATTAAATCAATGTTTTCAAAACTATAATCGATATCGGGTTTTTTTCATACGTTACCATCGGGTAACATTATTCACAAGGTAATAACAAAGTTAACATAGATGATTTCCAACCTAAAGTTTCAAACAACTTCTAATGCAAATGGTTTTAAACTTGACTATGCTTATCTCACTCGGTTTAATAAGTATCGTATGATTTCTAAAAACCAGTAACAACAAACGGATTTTCAAGCATGAGTTCACCGGATTTTAAAGCAACACAAAAACGTTTTCAACATCACTTTGTATAGGGTTTTCTAAACCTTAAAACGATAAAAGAGTTTTCAATAGAAATAAACTGGGAAACTTGTTTTATTCAGATGTTTTCACCCTGTAACAAGCCAGATTCAGTCGTGGTGTGTTGACCGAGTTTGGGGTGTTATAGTTACTGAGCTATGACTTTAGAGATCTACGCGATAGACTCCACTTCAGATCCCGAAATGCCGAAAATAAGAGAGAAATAAGAGATTAGTTTCTAAATAGCCATTCGGCTAGGGACTTTGAAAAGTTGGAGAAACATTAAAATCCCGAAATCAACACTTACCTATTGTTTCCTTTAGATTTCGGCACAAGTAGGCTCCACTAAAGAAGATTCGGCAACTTCAGGAGGTGAGATCCTAAGGATTTCGACTTTTGGAAGAACAAAGGATTTGAAGAAATGGCTAAGAAAGATTCGGCCAATGAAATTTAAGGAGGAGAATAGAATAATAGGGATGTAGTTTCGGCTTTTAGAGATTAGAAGAAGAATAATAATAGAGGTTAGCAGATTCAGCCAACCAAGAAATTTCAGAGAGGAAGAAAGGGTGAAGAAGATGATGGTTTTTCGGCTTTTGAGAGGAAGAAGATGAGAAAGAAATTAAAAGAGAGGCTTCCAAATTTCGGCACACCTTATTGCCTATACTGAGCCGATTCTTTCCCCTTTACAGAGTCAAATTTTCGGCCAACTCTAGCCCCTTGGATGAGATCTCATCTTTTCCCTTATCTTGATCTATTATCTCCTCAAAAATAGCCCTAATTCCTCTCTTCATTATCTGCCTATTATCCTTATAATTAAATATAAAATAAATCCCTAAATAATAGCCTTGTGTCGTCCCCCCTTGCTCATTTAAGTGCCGAATTTTA
The DNA here is from genome assembly GCA_005393395.2 of Gossypium australe. Taxonomy (NCBI): domain Eukaryota; kingdom Viridiplantae; phylum Streptophyta; class Magnoliopsida; order Malvales; family Malvaceae; genus Gossypium; species Gossypium australe. Next base: position 103,115,318 of record CM016623.1, read on the forward strand.
GCCCTAAAACTTGGGCTTCAAGCAACCATAATTTGGGCCTTCCTCATGCACAAGTGACGCCAACTCCTCTTCCTCCTAGTGGCACCATTTCCTCTGGGCCACAAGCCCAATATGCCCATTAAACTACTAGAACTTCAATTTAAACCCCTAGAGTGTCTAAACAAAATATTTAAAACAAGGCCTTAGCCCAACTTGAGCCCCATTTGCACCTCAAACTCTCAAATTAATATTTTAAGCAATTATCACATAAAATGCACAGTCCCAATAATTCGGGATGTTACATTTTCAGTGTGAAAGTGTTCCCCGGGTGCTGGTTCATTGTGTTATATCAGTGGATGGGCGATCTTGCATGTGTTGTAGACACCTGACAGCTTGTGTGAGCAGCACTGTATATTAACCTTGAACTGACAGCTTGTGTGAGCAGGCCCGAGGGTAAACCCAGTGTTATAATGGTAGCTTCGACTACATTACAGTGGTAGTTTCGGCAACTTTATAGTGGTAGCTTCGGCTAATTACAGTGATAGCTTCGACTATATTATAGTGTGGCACTCAGTGCCTTATTCCACGTATCCTTTAGTATTCCGTATGGTTCAACAGGTATTGAATTGATATAATGAAAAGTGATTGAATGTGAAAAGGATTTAATCATGTGATAATAATGTGAAAGTGAACATTGTGTTTGATGTATTTATATGAGTAAGTGTGAATATGAAATTGTTTGTATAAGTGAAGTGCAGGTATGAAACTAAGTAGAGAATCGTATGAATAAGTAGTACAGGTATGTGTACAAAATTGTTATTGTATGATTTATATGTTGAATAAAATGCTTAGATTATGATGCATTAATAGTAAGGATGCAAATGAGTGAGATGTGCATATGATCAAGTGATAGTTATGTGCCAAGTTATATGTTGTTTTAGTGCATATGTGTAAAAAAAAATGAAAGTGAATACATGGAAATCATGAAAAAGTGAAATTTCCATTAAAACAGTACTGGACAACTGTAATTGTGTACTTTTGAAAAATCACCAAAAATAGTGGAAATTGAATTAGAAAGTGAAGAAGATATGAATTGAAATCTCATTGAGTCTATTTTCATATAAAAAATAGAGTAAGCAAAAGAAGTGGAAATTATGAGATATTTAAATTTTAGTGAGACTGGTTCTAAATGACTTCGTGATCCCCTGTTCTGTCTTGGATAAATTATTAAAAATTGTAAAAAAACTAATCATGGAGCATATTTTATATGCTTATAATCCTTAATGAGTCTATTTTTTATTGGAATAAATAAGAACATTATTTGAATTTTGTATAATGAGATAACTGAGTTTTTGTAAAGATAGGTCAGAACCATCAAACAATGAAATAAGGGAAACTTTAAGATAATCTGGTATTGATTGGCCAGACCAAAAATTCTGGAAATTTTATGGCAAGAAGGTATATGGGTCTAATTTCAGGGAAAATTCACGGAACTTATTTTGGAGTTCTTTAGCTTATGAAATAATTAAATTAGTGACTGTGACTTAGAAAAATAGCTTAAGCTGAACTTAAGAAAAAGGTGAAACTATGTGAATATTGATTCTATTTTCTTGAGCATATTTATTGAGAAATGGATTAATATTTTTAATTAAAATGATTATTATTATTAATATGCCAACTTACTAAGCTATAAAGCTTACACCATTTTCCCATTTCTCTTAGTGTTGTCAGGTTGGCTCGGGGTTGGAGATCGTTAGAGGTATCATCACACTATCAATTTGTCAAGTTGGAATCACGACAATTCCTAATTATTTTCAAGTGAATGGCATGTATAGATATTTAGTTATTGGTTGTATGTATTTTTATGAATTAGCCAAATGTTTAGGCTTATATTGCTTCGTTGAATAGAGCCATGAGATGTGGCTCATAATGCCTATAGGTAAGTAAATCTATTTTATGCATGCATGGAGAAATGTCTTGATGTGGCTAAGTTAGAATTAGCTAAAGGTATAATAAAGATCGATATATTGTATATTAGTACAAAGAGTTAAAAACACAAAAGGTTTGAAAAATAGCCTAATGTATGCCACACGGGCTAGAGACACGGTCGTGTGTCTCAGCCGTAGGGTAGGACACGGCCACCGCACGGGCGTGTGGTTTGGCCGTGGTGCATAAATAGAATGCTAGTGAATTACACACGGGGTCCAGACATGGGCGTGTGAGGACCACACGGTCTACTCACATGGCCGTGTCATATGTCACACGGGCGTGTGACCCTGTTTTGGTAAAAATTTTCTAAATGCCCGAAAAGTTCCGGTTTGGTCCCGAACCAACTTTAATGATTGTTTTGGGCCTCGTAAGCCCATAATAGGGACATAGAGTGTGACTATGAATGGTTTTAATGTATAATTGAAATGTATGTATCGGAGAAGTGTATAAGATTGCTGTAATGCCTCGTACCCTGATCCGGCGACAGATAGGGGTAAGGGGTGTTACATTTTATAAATTAAATAAAATTATTAAAGGGTATATTTTTTTCAATTTAAATAATTTTAAATTATTTTTAAAAATTCATTAAAAGGATATATTGGTCATTTGAGTATTTTTCCCATATTATTATAGTATCTATTCATTGAACCAAACAGTGGAATATTATTACAATACCTATTTCATTCCATCCAACCAAACTATTTTTTTGCTAATTTCATTCCATTAGAGCTCTATTGCACTACAACAAGCCAAACGTAGCATAAGAATTTCAATGTGGGACCGTCAACCTCCCTCTATATTGCCCTTTTCTAACAGGCTTGGTGTAACATCGCTTACCCGGTCCGACCACCAGACCTGAGCTATAGAATACTACTACACTTATAGGAACAGACCACAAACAAGTCAAGCTTTAACATTTCATTAAACAATTATAATTTCATACATCATACGAATTACAATCAAAATTGAACCTCAAACGAGCTTACGAAAGCTTTTGAGTTGACCTAGGAATAAATAAAGGCTAAACCATAAACATTTTTTATAATGAAAATTTTGCAAAACAGGGGTCACACGGCCGTGTGCCCAGGCAGTGTAACTTACTGATTCATAATGGACCAAAATTGATCAATTCTTCTAGCAGTCACACGGTTGTGTCACCAACCCGTGTGTGACACATGACCGTATGGTCAGACTGTGTGACAAATGGGAATTGTGTGGTCCCAAAGTCTCCTACATTTCAATGATCACACAATCGTGTCATTAGCTCGTGTCTATCACACAATCATGATTAGCGCGTGTGGTACAAAATATGCCACTTGGTGCCTAATTCATACCAAACTATATCAATAGCCTAATTGATGATCAAATGGACACTTAAACCTGCATAAAACCTTTTCAAAACATTACCGAAACATCTGATAACCAATCACAAGTATAATTAACTCATTGTACATCAATTGACAATATGCTAAATATGCTAACCTGTGAATTAATCAAACTCTTCAAATATGTACAAAACATTCATTTAACTCCATCACAAACACCAGTTTAACATACCTCATTTGACACCAATCATCTCAACTACTTGTACATATTATACCATTGAAATCATGTACACATTCAATACTTAATCATTTTCATACTCTCAATTATGCATCAAATCATTCACTAGGAAAAGCAAAACATTGGCTTCCATTGCTCATACACATACATTAAGATACAAGAAATTCATTTACATTTCATGCCAATTTATCAACTCAAAACACCACACTTAATACCTAAACATAACATTGTAATTTATGAATTCAATCAATATACATGTCATTCATTTTAACCATTCATATGCTTTAATCTTAACTTACCACATTTCCATCAAACTTACTTATACATAGTTTGTAAGCATTCAAGAACAAGCAATTCATATGGACCACAACCATTAACACTCAAGATGAACACTTATACATTTGAAACCTATATACATTCCATATAACTGAGTCTAGAATGATTTTAAAGTCTACCGAGATTGTAGGTGTATAGTGTGAGCTCTAGGCCATCTGTGAGGCGGGTTTCACAAAATGCCAACTACAAACACAGAAAATGAAACAGAGTAAGCATTTATATGCTTAGTAAGTTCATAGTTAAAACTGTAACTTACCTCACTATACAATTAACAAAACAAAATAGCTAATTGCATTACTTTCCTGACATCACATTTTGAAAAATGTGATGTGAGTTCACGACATCTAAATCATATAACCATATAATTTATACAATCAACTCAATACAATGTCATCAAATTGTAATCATCAAATACATTTCATAAATCAGTCATTTCTTCTTTCATTAAAAGATTAGCCTGATGAACTATAATAAAGAAATATGGATACGCGGGTGACTACACCACACCAGCAGTAGGCACCGGAGAGCTTAAATAGTAACACTAAAGTACTAAGCAGTAAGCACCATAGTGCGAATCAGTAGGCACTGAACTGCTAAACAGTAGGCATTGTAGTACGAATCAATAAGCACCAAAGTGAAAATCTCGTACAAGGGTGTATCATGTCATATATTCATTCAGGCACATTTATTACATTCAAACACTTCTTTACAATTCAATCCCTTCTCACCTTTTTGTACAATTTTGAATCCATTTCAAAACAAAATTTATATGATAAAAACTCATGATTTAAGCACATTCAATACACTTATAAATATAACTACTCCATATGAACTTACCTGATAAAAATTGCTAACAATTTGAAGTGTGTACACACAACCGGTTGCAAAAATAAAAATTATCGTCTTCACTTACACTGAACTCTGTAGCCTGTGCATTTTGAACTAGTGTTTATTTTTCTTGCAGCTCTAAATCATTCATTTGAATTTCTTGAATTCTTTGCAAAAATAATGGTTTAGTCCTCAGCATAGAACCGTCTCATTTCAGAATCAACTAAGCATTCATTGTTCTCAACGCAAACAAAGACTTACGACTTAAGGCATCAACTACTATATTAACATTACCCGGATGGTAATCTATTACCAGATCACAATCTTTCAACAATTCAAGCCATTTGCGCTATCTCAAGTTCAATTATTTCTAAGTATTAGATATTTCATACTTTTTTTATCAGTGAATATGTGACATTTCTCGCTGAATAAGTAATGCTACCAAATTCTCAAAGAAAAAACAATGGGTGACAGTTTCAGATAATATGTTGGATAATTCTTCTCGTTTGGTTTCAACTGCTAGGAAGTATAAGCAATAACTTTACTATCTTACATCGTTACACAACCCAAACTGTTCAATGAAGCATCGCTGAAAATAATAAATTCTTTTACGCATTCGAGCTAATTTAGAACTGAAGCTTTTGTCAACAAGGCTTTAACTGATCAAAACTATGTTGGCACTTCTCTTACTAGATAAAATCAACAATTTTTTTTGTAATAGCTTTGTCAACAGTAAAGCAGTCATCAAAAATCCATAATGAACTGTTTGTAATACCTTGCCAAACCCAAAAAACTATGTATTTTTGGAACATTTCTTGGAGGTTTCCAATTCACAATCACAGAGATTTTATTCAAATCAACCCGAATACCTTTTGCAGAAATCACATGTCCTAGCTATCCAACCTCCCTGAACCAAAATTCAATCTTACTAAACTTTGTGTATAACTATTTTTCTCACAGAGTCTGTAATATAGTTCTCAAGTGCTGAGCATGTCCGGACTTATTCTTAGAATATATTAGAATGTTGTTAGTAAATATCACAACAAAACTATCCAGATACAGATGAAATATCTAATTCATTAGGTCCATAAATTCAACCGAGGCATTAGTCTAACCAAATGGCATCACAAGTGTAACACCCTAATTTGGGCCTAGTAGAATTGGGCCTATTGGGTCTTAGGCATGGAAGCGTTTAAAATTTTAGTGAACAAGAGAACGGCACAATTGCATGTTAGATCTGTTGGGTGAGTGATTTTGGAAGGTTTTTGGGCTTTTATGAAGTCCTCGGTTTAAGCCATGTCATTTGGAAAATTTTTATTTTTAGCATTAGGGGAACCCTAACTCCTGGTATTATGCTTTATAAGTATTTGTGATTAAAAAGGAGGCACAAAGAGAGCATGTGGTGGAGTGGTTGTGGCATCATAGGTGTGGCAAGGAGGACAAAGGTTCAAGTCTCAGTGCATGTAAAAAAGGATTATTTATTTTGCTCATGAGTGGGCAAGAGTTGGTGTTGGATTCGAACTCTATGTTGGAGAGTTTGAATGAGTTAATTGAGGGGTTTAAGGAGTGGCTCGTGGAGGAAATCAAGGAGAGGGAGGTGGAGATTTTCAAGGAGTTGAAGGCTTGAGGAGTTAGTGCCGAAATGGGGTCTTGGATCTTAGAAATTTGGCCAAAGGGGTTTTGAGGTATATTTTGGACTTTGATGAGTTTTTCTTTTCTTTTTTTTTGGTCAGTTTGGTTACCAAAACCGAAGTTCCTTTTTATTCTTTTCTGTGTTGCCGAATTTGCACAAAAGTGACCTCTCGTGCATTCTTTTTGCTTGGTTTCACCCTACTTTCTTGTTAGCCGATTTTGTGTTACCATTTAGGCAACTTTCGTACCATTTCTATATATTTCTCCTTGGGCCGATTGCATCTTCCTCTGTTCTTCTTCCTTGTGCCGAAAAGTGATCTTCTATTCTCTTCATCTCTTCTACCCTCTTCTCCAATCGCATTCGTTCATTAATCAGAAGGGTTCAACTTGGGGGTTTGTTTCGATTGCTCGGATTGCACTTTCATTTTCTTCTTCTCTTTTTGTCATGGGTAAGTGTAAGTATTAATGACTTTTTATTTAGGAATCTTCGTTACGGGTGCTATTTACTTTCTCTTCTGCCAAATCACCCCCTCTTCTCATATTCTGATATTGGTTAATACCTAGGTCCTCTCGAGGATTGATAGAGGGACAAGCGGCTTGAAGTAAGCAACATTCCACTCTCGATTCTTCACCAAGGTGAGCGTTCTTGCCTTGTTGGTTGGGGCCGAATACTATTGATGGCTTGTAAACGGTCAAGTGTGGTTTTAATCACAAGGTTATTCGTTTCTCTTAATAAGGCTTGATGTAATGCAAAATCCATCAAGGGGGTTTAACCTTGCTAACGATAAGAGAAGGTTTAACAAGGTTCGGTCGATTAAGGTAAGTGATATTATGGTTTCGGCTTTTAGTTGGAAAAGGAGGATAATTGTATGGATCAAATGGGTAACTGTTAGTCTTAAATGTTGTAGGTTCGGTGCTAGGGATTCGTAGGGCACTTCGTAACAGGTGTGTACTCACACCATTCCAACTGTAGATCGGCAAATGCCAAAATGCTGAAATGTCAAAAATACGACCACGGTTACCATACGAGCGCATGAACGCTCGTGTAGGGAAGTCATGTAACACCCCTCACCCAGGTCCGTCGCCAGAACAGGGTACGAGACATTATCGGACATGATTCATACTACTGTACAAAATTTAAAATGTAAAATCCGTATAAATTTAGAACCTTTTCCATACATAGTCATCAATACCCATAAGAAAAATAATCATTCGTTATTACAAATAACAAAACAATTAAGCCTTCTATACATGCCATAATTCCCAAAATATTGTTTTCAAAATACCAAAAGAAGGTTGATAGTGTGGATGGATCTCCGATGATTACCGAATCCCGAGCTAGCTTGATGACACTATAGAACAAGGAAAAGAAAAGAGAGTAAGCATATATCTTAGTAAGTAAGTATATAAATAATTAATAATGGATTTATTAAGTTTACAAAACAACACAATCAAATCTAAAATCAATTTCATACTTTATTCAAGTTTGGAGCAAGCTGTCTATTCAAGTCACAGTCACTAAATTATTTTTATCTGAAGCTATGAAACTCCAAATTAAAATCTGTAATTTTTCCCTGAAACTAGACTCATTTATCTTCTCACCATAAAATTTTCAGAATTTTTGGTCTTTCCAATTAGTATAGTTTATTCATTAAAGATTCTCTGTTTCGCTGTTTGACTGCTCTGACCACTTTTCACTACGAACCAATTTTATCATTAATCAGAATTCATATGATGATAAAATTTATTTCATTTGAAAATAGACTCATTAAGGATTTCAATTATATAACTTATACCCCATAATTATTTTTTTATAATTTGTAATGATTTTTCCAAGACAGGACAGGGGATCAAGTAACCATTCTGAACCAGTCTCACAAAAGTTTAAATATCTAAAAATATACAATTCCTTTACTTTCTCTGTTTCTTTTATATGAAAATAGACCCAATGGATTTAAATAAATATCTCATACAACTTATAATTCAATTTCTACCATTTTTGGTGAGTTTTCAAATTCACGTCACTGCTGTTGTCCAAAACAGTTTTATTGTAAATTTTTGCTTTCTCTCACTTTAGTTGTATTCATTACTTACCTATAACAATCATTCAAATTTCCAATCACATATTGAGCATATTGCTCATACATTACACATACATATACATATACTTATCACTACAACATCTCACATAATTTCATTTAGTCAGTTTTCCCGTTGAACGCTTCGGAATAATAACGAATATGCGGTGGTTTCGCACACAGCCCACCTTTGAAATCGAAGCTCTCTTGTACACATAGTGGCTTTCACCCAGCACCACTCATGTGACCTAGCTCGATTGTACTCATAATTCTGGCTCTCTTGTACATATGGTGGCCTTCACTTAGCACCACTCATATGACCTAGCCTTCTCGTAGCTCTCTTGTACACATAGTGGCTCACACCATATACCACACATGTGACCTAGATACATATAGCTTTCTTGTACACATGGCGTACTCTCGGTACTATACATGTGACCTAGCTACGTATACGAAATCTGTTGTAGCTCTCTTGTGCACATAGTGGCCTACACTTAGTACCACTCATGTGACCTAGCTACATGCCAATTACATCTTTCGATTCCGAAGGTTCAAACGGGAAATAACTCACTTTTTAACACTTTATTTCATTCTTTCAATAGTCAATTATGATTCAAAAATCAGATACAATACATTAAACATGCTGAAATATAAAACATCAATAAAAATAATGAATTATTTACATACTACTTACCTCGGTGCAAAATATGGCGAAATTTACAATTTAGTCCTTAACTTTTCCTTTCTCTCGTTCAAGATCGATTCCACGTTCTTCTCGATCTATAATAACACATTTAGCTTATTTAATATTTACATTATTTAATTCAATCCAAAAATCACATTATGGAAAAATTACGTTTTTGCCCCCTAACTTTCACAAAATTTCAATTTTTCCCCTAGGCTCGAAAATTAAACTTCATCCTATTTTCTTACATTTTAGGACATGCTGAACATTTTTCCCTTCTATGGCAATATCAAATTCTCACTCTAACATGTACTTATGAACATTAGGTATTTTTACCGATTATGTCGTTTTACTCGTTTTTACGTAAAATCGCTTAGCAAAAGTTGTTTAACATAATTTCAGCCTTTACATTCTATCCTAAAACATCAAAATAAACACATTTCACCTATGGGTATTTTTCCAAATATGAACCCTAGGTTAAAATATTGCTAGAATAAGCTAAACCGAGTTATCGAGATTCCAAAAACGTAAAGAACATGAAAAACGGGGCTTGGATTGACTTACTATGGAGCTTGGAAGCTTGGAAACCCTAGCTATGGAGTCCCCCCTTGAAGATTCGGCCTAAGGAAGAAGATGACAACCTTTTTCCATCTTTTTCCCATTTAATTTCTTTTATTTGACATTTTACTAAAATACCCTTCATTAAAATTTTAGTTATTTCTACCCATGCATGTCCATTTTTGTCCATGAAAATATAATGGTCTAATTACAATTTAAGGACTCTTACTTTAGATATTCACTTCAATTTAATCCTTTAGCATCTAGAACTCTCATTTATCAACTTTTACAACTAAGACCTAATAAGCAAATTAGACATGAAATTCATAAAATTTTCTATCGATACTCTAACACATGCATCCAATCAATCGGTAAATCATAAAAATAATCACAATAAACTTTTCTATCTTGGATTTGTGGTTTCGCAACCACTATTCCGTTTAGGTCCAAATTCGGGATGTTACAAGTCGATTCAACGACAGAGGTCACCATGAGCGTCCTTATGCTCTTGGGCCGTTACGGACCTCGTGTGGCTGAAATGGGTTGTGTGGGCCCAGTGGGCTCGTAGGCCCCATACGGATTAAATTTACGAAAAGTGGTAGAAATTAAACTGGGCTATAACGTTCACATAGCCGTGATTGAGAATGGGCCGAATGGGCCACACGAGAGTGTGAGTCCACCTGGGCCGAGTATTGGGCTTTGGGCCCAAATGCACCGTTTGGATGATATAGGTTATTTGTGTCGCTCGAGGCGACTGTAGACCTTCGGGAAAGTTGTTAAATGACTAAAATACCCCTAGAGGGTAAAATGACCGAAATACCCTTGAAGGGTAAAATGATCGAAATACCCCAATAGGGTAAATTGACCGATATGCCTCTGAAGGGCAAAATGACCAAAATGCCCCTACATGTTATATGATTATTATTGTATACTATTTATGGTATGTCTGCATTCATGTGATATTATGCTGCATGGGGGATGGGATTACTGATACGGAGGAAGTTCTGATAGGATCGCATGGTCGCTTGACGACTGTGGATCCACCGATGGCTTTAAGTTGATTATGAGATTGGCAGCTCTGCTGCAATTTTTGTTAATGCCACAATCGGTGCTACATAAAGAGTGTAGGGATGGGTGGGTCAATTAAATCCCCACAGGAGTGCAGGGTTAGACATGAGACAGAGTGTAGGGTTGGTATGGGCATTAATACATTGCATAAGCTTAATCTGTCATTGAGATGGGCTTAGGTCCAGATAGATGTGATCTGTGATATTTGATATGGCTAAGGCCCAACTGAGGCTATTATGGGCTAAGACCCAATTGCCACCGTTAATGTGTTGGGCCTAGGCCACATTGATTACTGTAATGGGCTTAGGCCCGGTTTGATGTGATGCATGCTTTATGATCAATGAGGGTTGTACACACTGAGTTTTCATAAACTCACCCCCTCTTTAATTTTTCAGGTAATCCTTAGTAAGCGGTTTGACGTACGGGAGGACTCGGAGGTGGCCACACTACGATTAGCTTTTACTTCAGTTTTTATTTTACCTTACTAAAACCACTTTCTTATTGGGTTGTAATAAGGCCGCTTTTAATTTCTTGTTTTTATTTGGGATACTTATCTATGATGTTTTATAACTGTTAAAAGTAGATTGTGATTTTCCTAAACAAAACTGTTTTCAAAACATTACGCTTTCGCAACTCATTGTTTAAATATCACATTTTTGTAAATCATCTGTTTTAAATTAAGCTTCCGCAACAAACAAGGTTTTGAAGGTAATAACTTTTAATAAGCCTCGATTGAAAATAAATTGACGTAACTAGGACTCAAGCTTTTAATTAAGGAGGGTTTTCAATGAAAACATGGTTTTCAAAAAACACTTTAATGTGGCACGTCAGATTCGGGCCTAACTTCTAGGCTGGGTTTGGGGTGTTACAACAAGGAACTCATAGTGACTGTAACAAGTTCTAAATGCAGTTTTCGGTACATCAAGCTCTTTAACTCACAACTAATAATAACCAAATCGAAGGTCAATCTTCAAAAATGTGATGGCTCATTTCAATTGGTCGAATAAATCATCAGTACGGGGAAATGGATCTTATTTTTTATAGTGACCTTGTTTAACTTCCTATAGTCGATACACAGCTTCATCGACTAATCTTTCTTTTTCATAAATAAGACTGGTGCACCCCAAGGTGACACACCCAGTCGTATGTAACCTCTGTCAATTAACTTCTGCAATTGTGCTTTCAACTCTTCCAATTCAGTTGGAGCCATTTTATACGGAGCAATTGAGATCGGAGCAGTATTCGGTATCAAGTCAATCACAAATTTGACTTCCCTTTCTAACAGTAATCTTGGTAATTCTTCTAGAAACACATCAGTAAATTCATTAATTATTGATACTTGATCAAACTTGATTTCAACATTCATTATATAAAATGTAAGCCAAAAATGGTTCACAACTTTTTCTAATTAATTTTCTGTGCAGAAATCACAAATATCACATTGGCAGCACTTTTGGTTCTATCAGACTCCACAGTAATCAATTCACCGTTCTGACATCTCAAAATGATCTATTTCTGTCGATAATTTACCAAAACATCATATAATGTCAACCAGTCCATATACAATACCATATCAAACTCATCAAAAGGTAACAACATCAAATTGGTTGGACATTTACAACCTTGAATTGTAATATCTCGATTTTAGGCCTAGTCAAAATAGTGGTTTTGAGACCACAAATATGAAGTAGAAATATTTGTTTTATGATTTTTTTGAGGTCCATGATATGTTTGCATGATTGTGTGAAAGTTCCGTTAAGAAATTTTGTTGATAGAGTGTCCAATTTGATTTTTAGGACTAAATTGCAAAAGTTGCAAAATATACATTTTAGAAGCTTTGAGCATGAAATTGCCATGGATTTTTAATTAGAGGATCTTAAATAGCAATTTGACCAATTTTTATTTTTATGGACAAAAATGGTGTAACACCCCAAACCCGGCCTAGAAGTTAGGCCTGAATCTGGCATATGACATTAGAGGTTGTTTAAAACTGCGCGTTCTTTAGAAACTATGTATTCTTTTTGACATTTCGAGTTTCGTTGTTTTTTTATAAAAACCCGATTTATTCAATGTCCATTTGAGAAAAGTTGTACTTAATTTGAAAAAAACTGCCTTTGTTATGAAAATCGAATTTGAATATTTGTGGAAACGTGTTATTTACAATCTAGTTGCGAAAGCGTAGAGTTTTGAAAATAGTTATTGTTTTGGAAAACCGCGATTCAATGTTTAGCAGATTTAAAACCTAATAACTAAAAATCCCAACTAAAATTAGAATTTAAGAGAGGCCTTATTACAAAATACTAACCCAAATTAAAGAAAAGTAAAATACTAAAATCCAAACTGCTCGTAGTGTGGCCACCCCCGAGTCCTCCAGCACGTCAAACCGCCTACTCAGGGTTACCTGAAAAATTAAAAAGAGGGGGGTGAGTTTGCGAAAACTCAGTGTGTACAACCCCCATCAGTAAGAACATGCATCACAACAATCTGGGCCGAAGCTCATTACAGTAACGATGGCAATTGGGCCTTAGCCCAAAATAGCCTCGGTTGGGCCTTAACCCATATCATATGTCACATATCATAAATATCTGGGCTTTAAGCCCATCTCAATAATATAATCCGTATATGCAATGCATTGATGCCCATACCAGCGCTGCACTCCGTCTCCTGTCCAACCGTGCACTCCTGTAGGGATTTAATCGACCCACCCATCCGTACACTCCTTATGTAGCACCGATTGTGGCACTAACTTATCGGTGCAGCATGGCTGCTCAGTGGCTAAAAAACCTTCAGTGGATTCACAGTCGTCAAGCGATCATGCGATCCTATTAGCACTTCCTCCGTACTAATAATCTCATCCCCATGCAGCATAATAACACATAAATGCATCATACAATAATAAACATACCATAACAATCACAAATCACAAATAATAACCATATAACATGTAGGGGCATTTTCGTTATTTTGCCCTTCAGGGGCATATTGGTCATTTTACCCATCGAGGGTATTTCAGTAATTTTTACCCTCCAGGGGTATTTTGGTAATTCTACCCTACAGGGGTATTTTGGTAATTCTACCCTACAGGGGTATTTCGATAATTTACCCATCTAATGGCCTTTCCGAAGGCCTATTGTCGCCTCGAGCGACACGAGACCCTTCCTGGGTCTCTACAAGTCTATTGGGCCAAAAATCCATTTTAGGCCCAAACGTGCCCACACGCTCGTGTGGCCCATTACACATAATCTAGCCACAGTTATGAGATTCACCTAGACCAGTTCACTATCTACTACACAATCATACAACTTATTCATACGGGCCCACGGGCCCATTGGGCCTATTTGGCCCCTTTCGGCCCATCGTGGCCCAAACCACATCAACCCATAAGAATACTAAAGGTGGCCTCAACTATCGCGTCGAAGCCCCCACGCGTGCGCTCGCACGCTCGTGTGGCTACCATTGCCGTGTGATCGGCATTTCGGCATTTGCCGCTCTACAGCTAGAGTAGGGCGAAATACACACCTGATAGGAGTCTGAAGCTAATCCGTGCTCCGAATGCTCCTATGCCCAAACACCCACCAAGGTATGCTTCCTCTCCTCTTAGACAGCTCTATATATAGCTAGCTTCTCACCTTCCCTTTTTCTAGCTTTCCGGGATCCCCCTTCAGTAAAGTTTAAATCCAACACAAACTCTAGCCGTCCAATCCGCAAAATAAATACTCCCTTACTTTTCATGAGATTCGAACCCAGGCCCCCCTGTAACATAATCCACGCCGCTAACCACTTGGCCACAAGCTCCTCTTGTGTCAAAAATCATGCGCAACTAAATATAAGTCTATGGGCCAAAGCCTAAGTTCACTTAAAAATAAAATCAAAATGCAAGCGCCAAGACTTGAACCTTGGACCCCTTGCTGCCTTGTGGCGTCACTTGCCACTAGACCACAACTCCTTTTGTGTCATTTTTCTCCACATTTTATTCTTAAAGCCTACTTACTAACTCCCAAGGTTTTATTCACCTAAAACCAAAATTTTCCTAAAGCCCAAGTTTGATCCCGAGAATTCATAGAAGCTCTCTAACCTTCCAAAAGCACTCACCTAATAGGTCCAACTTGCGTTAGTGCCGTTCTCTCGTTCTCAAAAATTTTAAACGCTCCCACGCCCAAGGCGCAATGGGTCCAATTCTACTAGGCCCAAATTTGGGGCGTTACAAATGGACATGAATAGGTAAAATTTCAAAGAAAGGCATTAAGGGCATTTTGGCCATTTGGTAAATAAAAGAATAAAAAGGGAAAATCAAGTCAAATTTGTGTCCATCTTCTTCAACCTTGGCTGAAAATCTCATGCTCACCATAGCTAGGGTTTTGTCATCTTTCAAACTTGATAGTAAGTGCATCCTAGCCCCATTTTTAATGCTCCTTATGTTTTTGAGATCGTTATCACCCGGTTTACCTATTTCTACTATTATTTTGAAGTATGGTTCATATTTAAAAATTTACCCATGTGTCACATGCATGTATTTTGATGTCTAATGGTAGATTATGCAAGTTTAATGTTAGATAAACAACTTTTGCTAGGTATTTTTGGTGGAAATTGACAAAAGGACCTATTTGTAAAAAGATTTCAAAATGTGTGTAAAAGTGTGATTAAATGAAAAATGTGGACTGCTATAAGTATAAAAGAGGCTTGGCTAGGCTTGGAAATCGAAGAAATTGAATAGATTTCATTTTTCGAGCCTAAGGGCAAAAATGTAAATATGTTAAAGTTTAGGGGTAAAAATGTAATTTTTCCATAATATGAATTTTGGATTGAAATAAGTAATGTGATTATTAAATGATCTAAATTTGCTATTATAGATCAAGAAAAATGGAGTCTGGACCTAAATCGAGGAAAGAACAAGGTTATGGACTAAATCGAATAGTTAGCCATATTTTGGTACTGTGGTAAGTTCGTGTGTAAATAATGCAACATTTAATTATTAGGTATTTAATGCTTTAATATTGCATGAATTGTGAAATTGCCTTTGTGGATTTGATTAATGTTGACTTGATGACGATTCGACGAAGATTTGGTACCTCGAAATCCCGGTTAAACCTTAGGAATAGTTAGGATACAGATGTCATGACATTAGGGTTATGAGTTTACGTGTAAGACCATATCTGGGATATGGCATCGTTATGAGACTTCGTGTAAGACCATGTCTAGGACATGGCATCGATATGAGAATCGTGTAAGACCATAGCTGGGCTATAGGCATCGATATGTGTTCCCGTGTAAGACCATATCTGGGATATGGCATTAGTATGATTCTATGTGTATGTGATTCTCGAGTATCGTTTAGTATTCCAAGTGGTTTAACGGGTAATCCAAAGATTATGTCAACAAAATGAGGAGGTATGATCATGTTGAAAGGATACAGGTATGTACACATAGCTCATAATTATTGAGATTATAAATCGATGAGACCTTGGTAAGAAGTGAATGAATGAATCATGATCACGAATTCTATTGCACATTATGTAAATGACACGATTTAAAATGTATCTATGATACTTGATGACATTGTGATAAATTATATTATGTTATGTGTACAATAATGCATGGTTAATGTTGTAATTATTTACATGCAAACTTACTAAGCTTTATGCTTACTCCCCTTTCTTTTCCATTTTCTTATAGTATCGCCAAGCTAGCTCGAGGATCGAAGGACATCGGAGACTCGATCACACTATCAATTAGAACTTTTGGGTATAGTTAGTCTCAACATTTTGAGTATGGCATGTATAGGGACTTGGTCTTTTTGTTATATGTCATATTGGTTTAGCCAAATGTGTTGGCTTATGATGATATTTGTTTCATTTTGTATAAAGCCATGGGATGTGGCTCATATTGATTATTAGGTTGTAAACCTATTCATATATGCATGCATGTGCCAATGTCATTATGATATGGCCTATGGTTATTGATGGTCGTATGATGATGTGTTGCATGTGATTTACTAAACTTGAGTCGGATGAAGGATGGTAGTTTTGTGTGTGTATATGTTAGTATGAAAATGCATGCATGCAATCTAGGGAATGATGCTTATTTGTATATGAGTTGGTAAAATTGGATTTGTCATAATATGGAATCTTAAGCAAGTATAAATTGATAAGGAGTTGCCATTATGAGCCATGTTTATGAATGTTTAAGTGCTTATTTATGCCATGTTAAATGTCATTGAGATGTGTAAGTGTGCATGTGTTATTAAGGGTGACAAATAACTTGGAAAATAGCCTCAAATTTGTCCACACAGTAGACACACGGGCATGTGTCTAGGTCATGTGTGAGACACGGCTTGCCCCAAAGGCGTGTGTTCTGGCCATATGTCCCCTGCACCTTAGTTTTGAGAAAAAAATGCCCAGTAGTAAATACACGGGCACAAAACACGACAATGTGTCTCGGCCGTGTGAGAGACATGGCCATAGGACATGGGCATGTGCCCAGGCTGTGTGAAGTCTGCACTTGCTTTTCGGAATTTAATTTGCCACACGGCCTAAGGACACGGGCGTGTGCCTAGGTCATGTGACCTTATTAGTTGATGACGTTATAAATAGAATGTCTCCTATTTTGGACATAGCCTGAAGCACGGGCGTGTCCCTTCACCCACACGGGCGTGTGGACCTTTTTCATGAAAAATTTTCTAAGTTTCCCGAAAGTTTTCAAAGTTCTCGGTTTAGTCCCGAACCACTCCTAATGTATGTTTTGGGCCTCGTAGGCTCGTTTAAGGGACGATATGAATGTTTATGAAAACTTTAAATTTGGGTGGAAATCTATGTCTCGATCTTGAATGATTGCTTACGTATAAGTCTGGTAACGCCTCGTACCCTATTCCGGAGTCGAATACGAGTAAGGGGTGTTACATGAATTATCAATGGGCACTCTTTACATATCATATTAACTATGACACTTTGACTCGACAGATGAGTTACTCTAACATCAAATTGAATCGGTTCTACTGCTAAGTTCTTTTTAATTAATAAATCAGTGCATATATATTAGTATACAGTAACAATAAGAAAAAGTACCAACAATAACATCAGGGCTAGAAACTTCCTCCCGGGTTCGAATAGCATAAGCTTTGGCAGACGCCCTGGCTTCTAATCTCACAGTAGTATCTAAGGTTATACCTTGACCAGTCCCAGTATTACTATTGTTTTCGGGTTGTCTCCCTCTTAACGAGTGGACACGAGCTTTACAATCTGATCTCCGGCAATACCAGATCGTTTTGGACAATCTTTCAGAAAATATTCTAAAGAACCGCATCAAAAAATAGGATCCCATTTTTACTCGACATTTACTAGGATGGTACTTACCACAATACTCACAAACTGGTACGTTCAAATTCCTAACATTGTCAACACTAGCTAAGGACATAGCCTGAGGCTTCGGGTAGTTCTGCCTGAACACCTCTTCTCGGATTTTTTATAGAAGCAAAAGATTGATTTCTAAAATCTCTGGTTTGCTTAGGCAATGGGGTTGAAGAGACTTGATCATACTACATTTCTCGGAATCCCTAAGCTTTAATTTAGCCAGATTTTTTTCATTGCCAATATGCTCCATCTTTTCGGCCCGTTTAGAAAAAGCCACAAATTGCCTCAATTCTAAAGCTTCAACTAACATTCGGATTTCATTATTCAATCCATCCTCGAAGCGGGTGCACATCTCAACTTTCGTCTGTACAATTTCCCAAGCATATTTACTAAGCCAAACAAATTCTCATTCATACTCAGCCACAGATCGATTTCCTTGTTTCAACTCTAGAAACTCTCTTTTTTTCTTTTCCAAATACAATTTGTCGATGTACTTTTTCTAAAATCCAAATCGAAAAAAGTCCCAATTTACTTGGTCCTTCGGTACAATTGCTATCAACATGGACTACCACTGGTAAGCTTCATCTTTTAACAAAGATATTGCACATTTCAGACAATCATTAGGGGTACAAGCTATTTCGTTGAAGACTCTCTATGTATTCTCTAACTAGTATTCGACCCTGGCCAGATCATCTTTCGTCTTTACACGAAAATCTTCAGCCCCACACTTTTTAATTTTATCTATTGGAAGCATGTGAGTGTTTACTAGGTTTGAACCTTGAGGACCAATGGGTGCCACAGGAGGCACAATAGAGGGTGGAAGTTGTGGAGCCGTAAGATTGGTTCACATGAACTCATTAAACAACTGACTCATCATACCAAGAAGGCATTTTTCGTTTCATTCTCAGACATCGGCGAAACCAGTATACTGCGACTCGCTCTCTGTTCGAAAGTCGAGACATTACTATATACCTCGTCAGTGATGTCACGATTTGACCCAGCTGACATCATTATATCTATAAGAAAATAAGGTCAAATCGGATCATAAAACAACACACTATCACAGGTTATCATGTTATGTAATTTCTAGACTTAATATGCGCTACATTAAATCCTAGAATCAACTAAATCATAGCTCTAATACCACTAAATATAACACCCTTTACCTAGTCTAGTCGTCGGACCTAAGCTACGGAATGCTACTACAGTTATCAGAATAGATCACATACAAATCAAGCTTTAAAATTTCATTAAACAATAAAATATTAATTTCATACATCATACGAATTACAATCAAAACCAAACCTCAAATGAGCTTATGAAAGCTCTTGAGCTTCCCTGAGAATAAATAAGGACTAAACTAGAAAATGAAAATTTTGCAAAACAATGGTCACCTAGCCGTTTGCCCAAGCTGTGTAACTCACTACAACCGTGTAGACCACTTTTGATAAATTCTTCCAATAGTCACATGATCGTGTCATCAACCCATGTGTAACACATAATTATGTAGTCAGAGCGTGTAACAAACGGAAACCATGTGGTTCCAAAGTCTCCTACATTTCAATACCCACACGACCGTGTCACCAACCCTATGTGTTACACGGCTGTGTGCCAGCCCGTGTGGTACAAAATATGTCATTTGGTGTCTAGTTCATGCCAAACTATATCAATAGCCTAATTGGTGATCAAATGGACACATAAAACTGCATAAAACCTTTTTCAAAACATATACCAAAACATCTAATAACCAATCACAAGTATACTCAACTCATTGTACATCAATTGACCATTTCATAAATATTTTTGTAACGCCCCCAAACCCGGCCTGGATGTTATGGCTGAATCTAGCGGAGTCACATGGAAAGGATTTTCAAAACGGAGCTAACTCAACAAAAATCTTAATTTCTTTCATTTACATCAAAACATATTCTCATTTAATCGACTTGCCTTAAAACTTATTATTTTAGCGAAAGCTTTTAGAAAAAAACTGTCGTGTTCAAGAAAAACAATTTGCATTTTTAGAAGGTCATGTTTTAAGTAAAACATCATAATAATAAGTAGGTTAAATCCAAAAGTAAAACCAAAACCCAACAATTTAAAAGAGTCTAGAAAGTCCCGAAAAATACAACTTCAAAACCAAAACTTAATAACTCAAACAAAACAAAATGGTAAAATAAGTGGTCACTGTCGAGTCCTCTGCTGCACCAACCCGTCTAAGACTGATGGTTACCTGTACAGACAAATAGAAAAGGGGGTGAGTATATGTAAACTCAGTGTGTAACCCAACAGAGTTAAGCATGTATACATACAGAACATCACAATCAAACAGATTCATAATCGGGTCTGAGCCCATATCAGATACAGATACAGATTCGGGCCAGAGCCCATTTCAGATATAGTTATAGTTACAGTTATGCAATCAGATAACAGAATTCTACCCCCAGCCTCTACACACCATCTTCGACCATCCCTACACACCATGTGGGGTTTAAAACACCCACCCAGCCCTACACACCATGCTGTACTGATGTGGCACATATCAGATATAATGCAGCTGTGCTACCATGTAACATCCTGAAAATGGGCCTATGCATTTTTGCTTAATTTTATGAAATAGCATGTTTATTGTGATATGGATGTGTTGTGTGCATTTTTAGAACCTTGGAAATGTAAGGAAATGTCCTGGAAATGTAAGGAAATGCTTTAGAAATGTTAAGTTTCAAAAGAGGAAAGTGAACATTTATGGAAACTTGGAAATGTAAGAAATGTTAAGTTCAAAAGAGGAAAGTGAACATTTCTGGAAACTTGGAAATTTAAGAAATGTTAAGTTTAAAGGAGGCAAACGAACATTTTTGGAAACTTGGAAATGTAAGGAAATGTAAGGAAATGTAAGGAAATGTAAGGAAACGTTTTAGGAAAAGTTAAGTTCTGAGGTTAAGAGAGGGAAGTAAAGCAAGGTGGCCTTAAGAAAATTTATGGGTGAAATATGACACACAAACAGGCTTGGAAAAGTGGCCTGGAGATACCACTTAAGGCCCAGGTGAGTGACGCCACAAGCTATGCAAGTGGGCCTGAGTTCGAGTCACTTAGGAAGCAAAATAAAAATTTTTATTTTTGCTACAAGGAGCAGAGAGATGGACAGCAATAAGGCTTTTAAAAGAGGAGTTTTATTCTCTTTAAATTTCGGCTAAATAGGAGATAAATAATAGATTTATTTATCATTATTTTCAAGAGATAATTGTTGGATTAATTCTTTTAAAAGTGATAATTCAAGGGATAAAACTATCAAAATAGAAGAGTGGTGGTCAAGTAAGGGACTCTAGCCTAGTAATTTCGGCTATAAAAGGAAGAGTAAGGCTATTCTTCATTCATTCTTCTCTCTTCAAGAAAACCTCTGCCGAAATTCTCTAAAGTTTCTCCTCTTCTCTCTGCCGAATTCTCTCTGCCATTATTCTCTTTTTCTCTTTTCTTTTCTTCTTCTATTACAAACACAATCAAAAGCCGAAGATGCCAATAGCCCTAGCCGATTTCTCACTAAGCCTCAAGAGCTGAAATTGTTATCCACATCAAAGCCATAGCCGAATACTGCTAAGGTTCAAGCAAGAATTCCATCGAATTCTTCAGTAAGGGTAAGATTAGGTTAGATTCTCATTCTATTTCTTTTAAGGCTGTCGAAATTAAGATTCTAATACCCTTAATATCTTGTTGCCAAAACTTTGAAGAGATCTTTCGGGACTTACGAAGTGTTGACTACAAGGAAGGAGAAGTTCTTTTCCCGAAGGTACACCATAGGCCGCGTGTTCCCTAGTTATTCGGTGAGTTTCGGGATTTAAAATCCACAAGGTAAGTGTCTATAACATTCGGCCAAGGCTTATTTTGATATCTAGATCTATTTCATAATTGTTTAAAAAGCCGAAACTAACCTGGAATGTGATTTAATGTTTGGCCGAATACAAGAAGGAATACAACAAAGTTTCGGGACTTGATTCTTAAGTCAATCAGCAACAAGGTAAGTTTTAGTGTACTAATCCTACTAGGATTTGGATTTATGGCCGAATGGCTCTTTACTAAGTATTAAATGATTGATTAAATGTAGAGATTTAAGACCTAAGGCATTAGATCAAGCTTTTCGGGATTTGGAGTGAACTTACTAAAGCAAATCAGGTGTGTACCCTACCCTAAGTTTTGATATGTTCATGGCTATGTTAAATTTATGTAATATTAAGAATGTGAAAATATGGCTAAGTACCATGCTATGGTACAAAGTACTCAGGTACGTTTCCTACTCCCAATAGGATTATGAAATACGTTATAAACATGAGAATAATGATAAGAATGTGATCTTTGGCATGTTAATGCATAATATGATTTGGGCATATGGGTTATTGAAAAGGGGAAGTGAATGTGGTGACCTAAGACCACGAAATCTGAATGTAGTGACCTAAGACCGCGATATCTGAATGTGGTGACCTAAGACCACGAAATCTGAATGTGGTGACCTAAGACCACGAATTTTATAAGGGCGATGAGCACGTCGACTGCAGCGACTGCCTTCGATGGAGTGTAGCGGAAGAAGGGTCGACTTAGTAGTCCCCACGGTGTACAGGTTGGTACGGGGAAGTGTAGCGGATGGCTAACTAGGTTTGGGTTTGGGTTGCATCATTGTTTTTACCTGCTATATGAATATGTATGTGATATGATAACGCATGC
This sequence comes from Gossypium australe, assembly GCA_005393395.2. Lineage (NCBI taxonomy): Eukaryota > Viridiplantae > Streptophyta > Magnoliopsida > Malvales > Malvaceae > Gossypium > Gossypium australe. The sequence continues at coordinate 103,138,090 of CM016623.1, forward strand.
CTGAAATGTTAATTCTTAGTGTTGTGTACACATTGAGTCTGTTTGACTCACCCCGTTGGGGAATATTTTTCAGGTGATGAGCAATAATGGACCGGGTCGGCAGGAGCTCAAAGGTGGCCATGCACAGCAAGGAATTTAATTAATTTGGATTTTTATTTTATTAAGTACTTTAATTTAATTTTGGGAATTATTTTGATGTAATAAGGCCATAGTTGAACTACTTTATTTTCTTTTATATATTATGTTACGAATTTTTAATGGTTGTAAGATTAAGTAAATTTAATTTAAAATAGACTTTAAATATTTTGTCACCTGAAACAAATGGGTTTTCAATATAAAATAAACTCGTTTTCAACTCAAGCCCAACCCAAAACAATCTTTCTTTCAAAACACACAAGTTTTTCCTAAGTAACAAAAGAATTTTGAACCGGTTTACATCGAGGAACATACCAGATCCGGTCAAGGCTCGTGGGCCGGGTTTGGGGTGTTTCATGCCAGATATTAGGCATAATCTGCCTTTCAAAACACTTCCTCCAACATGAATATAACATCCCACCCCAATCACAGTATCAAATCATACATATATAATTAACTGAAAAATCATGCTTAACATGCTTTTATAAATAGATAGCAGATATACAATCATAGGCATGCTCATAATCATATCAAAGTCTAACACACCACTTGGTTTTAGGGTTAGATAGCGTTTACTGACCCTACGGTAGGCCCACAGTCGATTAGGACGACCCATGCGACCTTACAAAAAAATTCAGTATAATAGCCCCACACACCCAGATTGGCCTCGCCCGTGTGGATCACACAGCCTGGCCCAGATATTACATGCCCGTCTGGCCCACACACCCAATTTGGTCTAGCCCGTGTCGCCCACACGGCCACACTCCGGCCATCACACGGTCGTGTCCTGCTCACGGCATGGCCTTCGTCGATCACACGGCAATGTTATCGCACATGGCCTACCACACGGGTGACCACACGCCTATGTGATGTCGACAATGGCCTTTTTCGGCTTTTGCCAAAAGCTCAATTTCTGCGATTCGGGTACACACCTGGTATGTTTCCGATACGATTGTAATCATGAACACTCCAGAACCTAAAAATCAGCGTACCAACACTTAAAAATAGACTTATTACACGTTTGAATCGAAATTACAAAATCGATAACAACATCAATCCACCTTCAAACACTTACCCCAACACCCTTAAATGATTTGATCATGTTTCCGCACAAGGAGATCCCCTCACGTCCTGATTTGCTGCTGCCAAAATAGCGTATAAGATTCCAACGAAAAGAATAAAAAATTCAAAAACCAAATAAAAAGGAACTCTTATTCAAGCCGAACAATCTATGCCTACTTATCAACGTGCAATACCTTGAATCAAACACCGAGATTAAAACTCAATTTTTCCCAAAATGAAAGAAAGAAAGATGAGAGAATACACGAGAAAGAAAAGAAAAAGATTGTAGAGAAAGAGAGGGAGAGACGTCAGTTTTTTTTTCCAGGAGAAGTTTTTGAGAAACAGATTTACCAAATCCCACTACCTCACAATCATAACCACCCACTAATTAGAATTCTACTACAACTAGATCTCTATCATAGAGCTGAGCAAAAATAATACCCACGCTCACGCAAGGATTCGAACACAGGACCTCCATCACACCAACACACAAACTCCCTTACCACTCGAGCCAGCAGGCTCATTCTGATATGCTTCTACAAATAATTAATATAAGCCCACTCCCCAAACACAAGGTTTAGGTTAGAAAAAAAAAATATCAAAATTTTCCAAAGGTAGGGCTTGAACTTGGGACCTCTCACACACACCTAGAACACTTAACCATTGAAGCAGATACACAGTTATGTCAAATTTTCACAAAAACAGAAATAAGAATTTTGGAGAGTTACAATTTTGACTTATGAATTCATCAAACTCTTCAAATATGTACAAAACATTCATTTAACTACATCACAAACACCAATTTAACATGCCTTACTTGGCACCAAGTATCTCATCTACTTGTACAATTTATACCATTGAAATCATGTACACATTCAATACTTAATCATTTTCATACTCTCAATTATGCATCAAACCATTCACTAAGACAAACAAGACATTGGCTTCCATCGCTCATACACATGCATTAATATACAAGACATTCATTTACATTTCATGTCAATTTATCAATACAAATTTCACAACTCAAAACACCACACTTAATACCTAAATATAACATTGTAATTTATGAATTCAATCTATATGTATATCATTCATTTTAACTTACCATATTTCCATCAAACTTACTCATATACATATTTTATAAGTATTCAAGAATAAGTAATTCATAAAGACCATAACCATTATCACTCAATATGAACACTTATACATTTTAAACATATATACATGCCACATAGCCGAGTTTAGAATGATTTTAAAGTCTACCGACACTGAAGGTGGATAGTGTTAGCTCTGGGCAATCCAATAGTTGAGTTCCGAAAAATGCCAACTACAGACACAGGAAACGAAACAGAGTAAGCCTTTATATGCTTAGTAAGTTCATAGATTTAAAAATCGTAACTTACCTCATTATACAATTAACAAAATAAACTCTCTAATTACATTACTTTCCTTTCATCACATTTTGAAATAGTGAGGTGAGTTCTTGACTTCTAAAGCATATAACCATATAATTTATACATATCAGTTCAATTTAATGTCATCAAATTGTAATCATCAAATAAATTTCATCAGTCAGTCATTTCTTCTTTCATTAACAATTTAGCCTGATAAACTATAATAAACAAATGCGAATACATTGGTGACTACACCACACCATCAGTAGGCACCAAAGCGCTTAAATATTAGGCACTAAAGTACTAAGCAGTAGGCACGTAGTGTGAATCAATAAGCACCGAAGTGTTGAACAGTAGGCACTGTAGTACGAATCAGTAGGCACCGAAGTGCAAATCTCGTACAAGTGTGTAACTAACCCTATTGGCATGCCAATTGTCTCCTGTCATATGTTCATTCAGACACATTTATTACATTTAAACACTTTTTTACAATTCAATCCCTTCTCACCTTTTTGTACCATTTTGAATCCATTTCAAAATAAAATTTATATGATAAAAACTCATGATTTAAGAACATTCAATACATTTATAAATATATCTACACCATATGAATTTACTTGACAAGAAATGCTAACGAGTTGAAGTGTAGGGACTAATAAACAATTTCCCTTTTCCTTAATTGTCTACTGATTGGTTAAACTCTTGATCTATACGGTAATTCATTTTGATTTATCAGTTTAAACTATCTTATAACACTTTATTTCATGCATATGACAGTTCAATTTCATTTTATAGACATTCCTTAAAGTTTTGCATTTTATTCAATTTAGTCATTAAAATCGAAACAACGATAACTTAGACATTTAAGCTTCGTTTTTCTATCCATTTTCAATTTCATTCTTTTGTAACCCTCAAGAATCCATAATTATAAAAATTCCACGACAATTTTGAAATAATTACATTTAAGTCCCTAAACTCAAAACTAACAAATTTCACTTTACACATTAATCCCTATTTCATCTCCAAGCATATAAACTAAAATGTTAACACCAAAGCTTCAAATTTCATCAATTGTAACATTTTAAAACTTTAAAAGTTTTACGATTTAATACTCGAGTTAACTAAATCAAGCTAAAACGATCTCAAAAATATAAAATTTACGAATAACGGACCTCAAATGCCCTACATGCAATGGTCGAATGTCCAAGGGAGTCTGATGCTTTTCTTCCTCTTCAATAGAGAGCAATCTGTGCGGAAGATGAGAATTATGGCTATTCTCTTTATTTCTACCTTTTGTTTTATTTTAATATTAAATTAACTTTTATTATTCTAACTAAAACCATGCAAAATTTCATGCCCCAACCGTCCACTATCATAGAAGATGACATAATTGTCGTTTTAGGCCTTAACTAAATATTATTTAACTCAATTACTAGATAAAACCAATTGAAATCAACTTTTACTATTTTTACAATTTAGTCCTTATGCTTTAATTACTAACTGATCAACAAAATTACCGGACCAAAAATCACTATAACACCTTAATAAGCTTGTAAATATTAATAGATAATATTTACTAATTGATCATTTATTAGATAAAATCAACTGAAATCAACTTTTACTATTTTTACGATTTAGTCCTTATACTTTAATTACTAACCGATCAACAAAATTACCGGACCAAAAATCACTACAACACTTTAATAGGCTTGTAAATATTAATAAATAATATTTACTGACTCGATCATTAGAATATGGGGTTCCAAAACTACCATTTTCAATACCGCAAAAATACGGCTGTTACACTTGGACTTAATCGAAAATGAATTTAAAAAAAAAAACTTAGGCACAACTTAAATGAACTCATGAATTATTCTCGATTTTGGCACAGATATTTTAGTATCACTAGATAGTTTGGACTAGAGCAGTCTATTGGTCAGGTTAAAGCTCAGTTCCAAAAATTTTCATCCCCAAACCCCGATTTGGATCGGACTAGTCCACCTAAAAAGCCCATTCTGCTATTTAAAAAATAATAAAATATTAAAAAATCCTTTTAGTTGATATTGTATATATTTTATAATTAATTTTAAATTTTATTATTATTTAAATTAAATTTGAACTAGGCTAGTCCAAAGAACAAAAATGATTGTCCAAGTTTAAATTGGCCCAAATGAGCTATCGAACCTTTAAACAAGTCTAGTCTCAACTTATTGACAAAAAAAATTAAATAATAAAAAATATTATTAAATTAATTCAAGTTAAATTTGAAATTTTAAAAAATTTACCAACTATAATCCTACTCAGTCATAAACCTTAATTTTATTTATTAACGAGAGGTAGTAATCCATAATTTAAAATTTAAAATTGGTATGGGCTTTCTACAGGTATGAATTGATGATTCACATAAGTCTTGTCATAATCAAATGAATTCACAACATAAACCCTATTTTAAGTATCACTTGTATAATATATCTATCATATAAAAGATTATATTTAATAAATTGGCAGAATTCATAATAGATTTTTTAAAATTGGTATGGGCTTTCTACAGGTATGAATTGATGATTTCACATAAGTCTTTTGTCATTCTATAATCAAATGAATTCACAATCATAAACCCTATTTTAAGTATCACTTTGTATAATTTATATCTATCATACTATAAAAGATTATTATTTAATAAATTGGCAGTGTAATTCATAAATAGATTTAAAAAACATGTCTCATTTATTTATATATTTATTTTTAAATATTTTACTATAATTATAAAATATTTGTCATTACCCTAACCATGTTTGTGAGGTCTAAAATTTTTTTTGGTCATGTATTAAATATTTTCTCATTATAAAATTTTTTATTGAATTAATATCACGAGTTAACTGATCACTGATTCAATTAAAAAATACTTAAAAATACCTTTTTAGAAAGTACTAAATATTATTATAAGGAAAATATTTAGTACACTACTAATGGAGTTTTTAAACTCTACAAGTAGGGTCAAGGGTTGATAAGTGTTCTATAATTGTATAGTAAATATTAAAATATATATTTAAAAAAAAAAGACACATGGTAATTTTTTGAGGTTACTTTGGAATAAAAAATGTACCAACTACTAACCTATACCTATATAGGTTAGTATTTGGTACACTGACAGTGTATTTTTCTTTTATTTTTCAAGCAATCCTAAAAAATTGGCATGTGTCTCTTTTTTTAAATATTTATTTTTAAGGGAAAATATTTGGTATACTGTCAATGGAGTTTTTAAACTCTACAAGTAAGGTTAGAGGGTTCATAAATGTCTTATAAGGATATAGTAAAATATTAAAAAAAAAAAAGACACCTGGCAATTTTTAAGGTTGTTATGAAATAGAAAAAGTACAGTGCCAGTGTACCAAATAATCAATTTTTTTTTAAATACTTGATTATACTCCTATAAGATACTTGTCAACCCACTTACCCTTCTTGTGGAGTCTAAAAATTCCACTCGCAATGTACCAAATATTATTTCTTATTAAAATGTGTTTTTGTCCTTTCATATTTTTATGAATTCTTTTTAAAATTAAACAACTAATTGTTAGCTCCATTAATCAATCAATAACCATCAAGAGGGGGTGAATTGACCTTTTAAAAATTTATGGGAGCAAAAAGAATAAATAGAGACAATGAACATAGCGATATATAGTAGTTTGACCCCAATTGCCTGCTCCACTACCTTAGCTTTCCACAACTAAGAATTTTCTCAAATTCACTAATTTGACAACCTTTGAAGACAATGTTTAACCTTACAACTCCCTCAAAATTTCTACCCAAATTTTAAGATTATAACTTCCTAAAGTTTTCTACCCAAACATTAAGACTCAACTCTCTAAAAGAGAATAAAAAATAAGCAAACTAAGAAATAACCCTTACAAGATTAGAGTGTTTGCAAATTAAACGCAAATACAAAGAGAAACACTTGAACTGAATGAATACAATGAAAGCTCACATGTGTGTATAAAGAAAAATGTTGACAATTGAAAGCACAAAGTTGTTTTGATTGATCTTTAAGCTTGATGATCTATCTTCTTGTAGTAGGTCATTTAAATGATGGTATTTATACCCCTAATTGATTTCCAACCGTTGTGGTTGTTAGAGAAATGAATAGAGCCATTGGGATGAAATAACCAGTGCACTTCATTCACTTGCAACCACGAGTATCGATACTTTCTAACAAAGTATTGATATTTTTAGCATTTAATACAAAATTCAGTGGCCGTTGGAACCAGAGATCTCGATAACAAAGAAAAATTTATTGATATAAAATAATAGGTATTGATACTGGATCGATACTTGGCTAAATTGTTTAAAAGTTAGAATGTCAATTTTGTATTGATTTTTAGAGAGACATCGATAGAATTGAAAAACTATTGTTACTTACCAAAAAAGTATCGATACTTCTTGACCTAAAACAATTCCAATTGTTTGAAAATTTTATAGTGTTTGTTTGAATATCTTAACATAACTTGGTCTTGTAAAAACAATTTTTGAGTGGTTCAAAAGGTTTATTTTGACATAATTTTTATTCAAAAATATTTTAATTTATTATAACAGAATAAATTCCAAATAAAGCTTGATTCAAAACTAACAAATACTATTTTAAATATATAAAATGTTTAAAAATTGAACTTCAAAATTTTATTATTTATTTATTATTGTACAATATTAGAAAATGGAAAATGACTATTTCTTCAACTAAAATTGGATTCATTTATAATATAAAGTATGGATAAATATTTTATTCATATTGTGTGGCCTAATCTAATTAAATTGAGTTGTTTATTAAGGCCACCGCCCACTTGCAAATGTATATGTTTAGGTCGCAACTTTATAAAACAAAGTTTTGTGCAGTTTGTCCTTGAAATTGTAGACACCAAAATATTTAGGGAAGAAAAAAGAAATAAGTTGTGATAATTAGAATATACCCTTCTTTTTTGGACTTGTAAAAACACTCAATACCTTTATACTTTAACTCCTTCCTTTATTTAATTTATTCTATTTTTTTTCGGATCCGTTTGTTCATTATTTTATTCTTATTTTATAAGTATATAAGATTTTTGTTATTTATTTTTAGTGAGGGATAAATGTAGTCAACCCGAGTGGGTTTGGATGGATAGTATATTTAACTGTGTTAGTATAAAAATAACAGTGGTGGTGAGATTAGATATTGTAGCGATACTGTAGCGTGAGACAAAAAGTAAGCTAAACATACCGCACCACACCCCACCGCCCATCCAAACTCACCATTAGTATGTGCAGATCCAACGAATAAATAATTTAACAAGTTTAATTATGATATTATGATTTATTTGGTTCTCTAATTTTATATAAAAAATTATTTTAGTTTTTATTTTTTAGTCTTTAACATGTGTTATTTGTCAAATCACTTTAAAATAGATAAAAAGATTAATTTTTGTTAACTTTGTTGACGTGACATACACATGGATTGTCACGTGGATGTCACATCAATAATTAATTAATTTTTTTAAAATTTTAAAAAATTATATGCTTTTTAAATAATTTTTACAGTGGTTTTGAATTTTTTAAATTTTAAAAAATAATTAGTTGTTGACATGACATCCATATGTTTGCCACCCGCAAAATTAACAGACATTAACTTTTTTCATCTATTTAATGGTGATTGACAACGTAAGTTACGGAAAGAAATAAATAGGGAAATAAAATAATTATGAAGAAAAAATAAGTGATATACCTTTAATCTTAAATCCGTTTGTCATACCTTATTATCAATTAAGAATATAAGGGAATTTTTAATATAAAATGAGGTATCTTAAACCCATCTTTCCCTACAATAATCATCATGTATGTGTTTTAGGTCTCAAAGCGTGATCAACAAATTACTATTTTACTTGAGACAGCTTTGTTTAGAGAATAAAGAAAAGAAGACTTCTTTTATCAATCCAAAGACCAAACCAAAGGCACCTTTTTTTAAGGAGACCCTTTCAAAAAGTTTAACTCTCCAATATATGTTGCTATAAATAATTAATTCAACATGATGTACGCCTTGTCACTTCTATACATTTATGACCAAATATTGAGTAAAAACAATCAGTGTCTATTTCTCATGTAAACCCATTTTTATTATACAACTTAAAGGTAAATACATCCAAATTATATTAAATACAGCATTTACTTCATTTTGAAAATTTAATCCAGATAAATATAGTGACTTTTAAGTACTTAACTTTGAGATTTATTATTTATAATTTTATGTGAAGGTTTTGAAATTTCACTATATGTGATTGTTATGCTTGGATTTAATCTTAATTAATTTAATTTGTTGGAATTTATCATTATAATAATTAAGTAGAATTTATCTATTTATTTTATAAAGGAGGTCATGTTCAAGCATAAAGAAAAAGTTGTATAAAAGAAGATAGTTATAAATTTTATAATAAAAAATTAAAAAATATTGAATTGATGAATCAATTAGATTTAATCAAAAATCAATTTACTTGATGTGTTAGTTTTGAATAATTATAATTATAACGTCTATACATCTTACTTTTTTAGGCTAAATTATGAGTTATTTTTTTTATGGAAATTCTACTTATCAATTTATATATTTGAATTATTATATGTTGAATTAAACATCACTAAGTACAATTCTGACATAATTTAGTTTATCTTAAATTATAATAATTCAGGACATACATAAATTTGTATAAAGCCCACATATAATTTATGCAAGGCAAGATTTGAAATCAGACACCCGCGATGTTTCAAGTCCATATATTTTTTGTACAATAATTGTTAATGCTACTAAAATATTTCCATTAAATTTAATCGTGTGACATTTTAAAATTAAAAAAAAAAATTACTTTGTAGTCATGTAATAAAAAAATTAAATTTAATAAAAGAATTTTAATAATATTAATAATTGAACTTACATTTCAAATTTGAAAAGTGAAAGGAATTAATTCTTTAAAATAAAAATAGGGATCTAATTTTCAAAAATTACTGAGAGTAAGATTTAGAGTATATTTTAAATTTATACGCAACTATATTCCTTATATTTTACCTTGAAATCATTACTTCTTTACTTTTTTTTTTATTCAATGTTTTACTTTTACTATAAACATTTTTTGGTTTATTTAATGTTTTACTTTTGACTATAAATATTTTTTTATTGGAATGGAAAGCATAAATATTTTTAATATGGTAAAATTGGTGGTATGAGATTTGGATTAAACTGATTAATTGAATTGAAATTTTTGATTCAATTGATTTCAAATAATCAGAAAAAATTATTATGAAAAAAAATGAAAAAAACGAGTAACAAACCATAAATATGGAACTTATTTTAAAAATTGTTTTGGGTATTTATTTATTTGTTTATTTTTAGTTTGGCTAATTGGCTCATATTTATTGAATAAATTCTAGAATTTTTATTATTTTTTTATTTAAGCATTATTAAATAAATTGAACCAATTTTGACTAATTCAATCACCCAATCAAATTCTTACAAACAAATAAATAAATGAAGTAAAATGTGGTGAAAAAGTAGAAAAAATATAACATACTTTGAAGTTAAACCACAGCCCACATTCACAACGACAAAGACTTTGGAATGTCGACAATTAGACCAAAGACATCAGACATTAACTCCTACTTCCTTAACTTCCTAGTTTTATATGCCCTGACTCTTGTCTGCAGATTTACAGTTCCTTTTTTAATTTTTCTCTTTTTGGATTTCATATTTTTTTTTATAACATATATATTTCCAACAAACAGAAGAAAAGCCAGATTCTAAAGAGACATGATCATGTCTAGGGAAAAAAATGTTGTTTTTTTTAAGTAAAGAGAGTGGTGACCGGTGAGAGTGCTAGGCGCACTAGCAGACATATGGGTCCCATCATCATCACTTCCTCCACCACCTTCTCTAACCTACCTTCTTCCTTTTTGCCCTCTCCTATACCTCCCCTCTTCCCCCCCCCCCCCAAAAAAAAAGAAAAGCCTTGTTTATTTTCCCCTCTTTCACTTGTAACACGTCTTGATCTTTGAATTTCTTTCCTTGTTTGGTGATGGAAGGTGAGTTAGTTTTACTTGGCGGTGGTGGTGGCGGCGGCGGTGGTTCTTCTGGGGTTTCTACAAATGAATCAGCAGTGTTGTCTAAAGTGGAGGTTGTTTCTGAGGCATGTTCATATCCAGCTGAGAGTGAGTTGGAGTTAGGTCTGGGGCTGAGCCTTGGTGGTGCTAGAGGGAAAACTAAGCCTGCCACTGCCACTTCTTCATGGGGTGAGTGTGGTAGAATCTTGACTGCAAAGAACTTCCCTTCTGTGGTTTCTCATAGAACCAAAAATGGCGGTCCTTCTGTTTCTGTTTCTGGGACCAAAAGAGCTGCTGAATCTGTCTCCCATGAGGGTGGATCCCCTACTGGTGTCAGGTTTATTTCTTCAACACTTAATTAAACCTTCTTCTCTTCTGTGTTGTATTCAATTTATTCATTTTAATGCTTTATTAGTGGAAGCAGTCAAGTTGTGGGATGGCCACCCATAAGAGCTTATAGGATGAACAGCTTGGTGAACCAAGCAAAGTCTCAAAGAGCTGATGAAGGAGACAGTGGAATTGGTGAAAAAGATAAACCCAAAGATGCTTTGAAGAAGAAACTTAATTACAATGGTGACAAAATCAGTTCAACAACTACTGTTAATGAAAAAGGACATCTTGGGTTTGTTAAGGTGAATATGGATGGAATCCCAATAGGATAGGTGCAGAGAAGGAACAATTAACCAAGGCTTCTAAGCTTTTGGATGGATCATCTGAATTTGTTTTGACTTATGAAGACAAAGAGGGAGACTGGATGCTTGTTGGAGATGTCCCATGGAGGTATGACATTTGAGACTTGTAAATGACCCTTAAATCTAATCAAGTCCCAAAAGCAACAGCAGCAACCAAAATCAAACTAGTTTGATTCATGCTTGTGATGCTTATAGTATGCTTTTGTTTCTTGTCATGTTTCAGGATGTTTGTGAGCTCGGTCCGAAGGCTCCGAATCATGAGGACCTCTGAGGCTAATGGACTTGGTATGCATAAGAAAAGCATGGCAAACCACTCTTGTTTTTCGTTTTCGGTTTCTAAATCTTGTTATTCATTTATTGTAGCCCCAAGATTCCATGATAGCAATGAAAGGCAAAGAAGCAAGCCCATTTAGGCACATCGACGCCATGAGTCATTTAAATTCCTTAAAGAAGACTAGTGCAAAAAAAGAATCCACAGGTTGAACACAGAAGCTAAAGCAAATTAGAGAAGTTGATGAATATTGATATCGCACCAGAGATTGGTTTCTCACCGCTTGTTAGAGTCGTCATCCTCGAATCATCATATAATTCTCGTTGCTGTTGTTTTATTTTTGTTGGTTTTGTTTTGTTAGGTGAAATTCAATCTAGTTTTTCGCTCTTATACAGTGCCATGATCATATATACAATCCAGCAACCTTTGACTGAATGCTGTTTTGTCATACTGTAAATATGGGACTATCAAGAAATCTAGAGTGTTTTTGAGTTTTGCTGCTATAAATTGCAGCTCAAGTTTTTATATATTTTGTGATCATAGAAGAAATGCTGTGTGATGCTGATTTACAAGTGTTCTCATTCTTTTGGTTGGTTTATGTTTTTCTTTAAATCTGAAGTTGTTGAGTGATTTGTTATAATTATAATTTAATCTTTTTGTGTATGTGTTGGACATGAATGTCGGGAAAAATAAACAAGTTCGGATAACACTTTGGTAGGGTAGGAAAATGAAGTGCAAAACTTGGTGAGTGGATATAATAATAATGCTTGCATTAGTCTTTACGAGCATCATTGCCTGAAGTTAGTGAGTGCTGCAGTTGCAACCAGCAACAATGAATTTGTTCCCTATATGCATAAACATATATCAATAGACAAATACCAACCTTATTTAAAAATTGGATCAAATTCATAACCACAATTCAGTATGATCTATGCTCAAATCATTTACCAGTTGAACAAATGTAAAGAAGTAGCATGTTTTGAGGTTGATGAGGGAAGAACAATGGGGGATCATGTGTTGAACAGAACAGATGTTCTTTTGAGGGTCTAATCAGTGATTTTAAACCCATATTTTCTTGAGGGTCTAATCAATGATTTGAAGCCATATATTACCTTCAGATGAGACATATCCACAAAGGTAGAGTTTGAAGCTTTGACAATAAACAATTGGATGGATTATGTGATTTCTGTTTTCTTTTCAAAAACAAAGGAATTTTGTGGTTCAGAAAAGAGACAAACATTAAAAAACTTTGCAGCCCTATGAAAAATTTGCCATGTTTTTAGGTCAGGTAGGATGTTTATGTATTCTGTAATATTTAAATTTATATTATTATATTAAGATATGAATCAATTTTGTAATATTTGAATTTATACAATTATATTAACATACCAACTAAATGGGTATTGGAGTAGTATAGTTTTCACTCATATTTCGGGTTGGATTATTTATTTATTTCTTGTTTAACTTATATAGTAAAAATTTAAAATTAATAATAATTATACCAATAAAATATTGATTTAGTCTTAGTTTAATTGACATGATTAATGTTATAATAAATAGAAAAATGTGAATTTAAGAACACTTAAATAAGTATTATCCTTCGATTTAAGAGTATGAAATATGAATAGAAATATAATACATTATTAAAATAAATAAATTCAGAAAATGTAAATATTAAAAAGTAGTGGTAGATCCAACAGAAATGTAAAAGGAGATAGGTAATAAGAAGGGGTGTTGATGAAAACTGGGACGTATCTGGGTGCTTGAGATTATGCAATGATAATGAAATTGACTGTGAAGATTAGCAGGCAACTGGTAATGATGCTGCTTCTCCCGTTCTCCATAATTACTTTCTTTTAATTGATTGTGAAATACAACTGTTGTCTACTATCACTTCCATTCCATGCTTTTTCTTTAACTCTCACTGCAACCTTTTCTCAAACCAAATCTTTGTATTTATCAACAAAAATATCCTTCTCCTTCTCCTCCCCTTCTTTTTCATGCTTTAAATCTAACACCTACTTTTTCCTCTTTATTTTGTATGCAATCACAAATATTTAAAAAATATAAAATTAATAAAGTTTTGTAATGGTGAAATTCAGATGTTGAAAACTAGTGCTTTATTTATTTATGTTTATAAGAATGTTGAGGTATTTATATATAGGTTATAAGTACTATTACAGCTCACAGCAAGATCTAACTACTCTATTTTAATTCTATTGCCTTCGATATTGACATTCTTTTTCTCTAATACTGACATTCTCTACAAATTTCAAGCCTGTTAGGCATAAGTCTACAGAATATGCTGTCGATGAAATAATATTGATGGTTACCTAGAAAGCTTTTCATTGGCCGTAACAGAAAAGAAAACAAGAGATAGTATTCATAATTATGGTGAATTGAGACACATTCTCAATAGTGAATGTTTTTGTTATATAATTCTGCTGCATCTTCTGTTTATGGTGGCCAATATAATTTTTGTCCAATTTTGTGGGACAAATAATAAATGCCATTGCCTGCCTCCATCATTCATTTAGTATCATCCATAAATATGAATATTATTATTATTATTATTATTATTATTATTATTATTATTATTATTATTATTATTATTCAAAACCCAAATAAATTATTCATCAGATTTTTTAAATATTATAAATATTAGAATTTAGTAATTAAAAAGTTTTAAATAAAAATTTAAAAAGTAAAATAGTTTGAATGTATATATTATCCATAAAACTAAAGTGAATATATGCATTTATTCCAAATTTAAGAAAAATAAATAAAATTTATATAATATATATTTTAAACTTTGGAATAATTAGAGTCAAACTAAACCTCACTTTTCTTTAAAATAAAAATATTTTTGTAACACCCCAAACCCGGCCCAAACACCACGACCGGATCTGGTATGTCACTAAGAAAATTTTGGAAAACATGTCGTATTTTCAGAAAATATTTTTCTAAAGTTTATCCTTTTATTCGAAAAAATAAATAGTTGATAGTTTAAATAAAATATGCCTTTATGAATTAAAAACCCAAATTTAAATACATGCATTAGTTCAATAAGAATCTAAATAACTAAAAGTAATTAAAGCCCAAAATAAAACAAAATATAAACTAGTGGCCCATTGCCTTATTACAACGAGATTTAAAATCCATTAATTAAAAATATAAAATAATAACTTGAGTCTTTTTGTTGGATCCAGATATTCTTTTGCATGGCCACCTTGTGCTCCTCTCCAGCCCGGTCCAATGCACTAAGTGCTACCTGAAATATTAATTAATTGGTTAAGTCGCGAGACTCAGTGTGCAACCCTCATGCACCACTAGATTTTGGGCCTTAGGCCCATAAAACAGATTAATAATTTCATTTATATAAATAACAAATAATATGCAAGGCCCAACCCGTTTGCCTAGGTTTCCATCCGCTACACGCCCCCGTACCAACCGTTCACACCATTGGGGATTTCTACAATCAACCCACACCGCTACACGCCAAGATGGCAGTCATGCTGCTCATCAACATATTATGGCCGAAGCCCTTATAACGGATCACGGCATTAGCCGCTACAACATATAACAGATCACGGTATAAACCGCTACACATATAACGTATAACTTCCTCCTTTCATCAACCCAACCCATGCAATCATATACAAGCAAATTACTTATAACATTTAATCAGATTATTCACTGACCTGGTGATTTGCGTTACCCTTTTTGGGCTTCCCACATTAAGTCGAGATTTCGGCATTTATCATAACATATAAACTTATGAACATATATTAATAATCAGTTCTAGATGGTGGGGAAGTATTACACACCTGATTAATGCAGATACCCCTTGCTAAATCAATCTACACTTTGCTTTGAAAAGCTGGAAAAGATGTGAAAAATAGGCCTCTCCTTGAAATCCCGAAAGTATCACGATTCTAAAACTTAGAGATCTATGCGATTGACTCCTTCAAATCCTATTATTTCCCTCAGATTTCGGCATAAGTAGACTCCATTAAAGGAAATTTGGCAACTTCAGAAGGTGAGATCTTAGTGATTTCTGCTTTTTATGTAAATCCCGGAAGGATGAACTGATATGGTTTCAGTTAAAAAGAAAAGTGAAAAGAGAGCAAGGAGAGGCTTGAAGATTCGGCTAACTGAAGAAAAAGAATGGAAAGAGTTTCAGCTTTTGAATCAAAGTGAAGATGAAGGAATTGGCTTAGAGATTTCGGTTTTTGCAGAGAATGTAGAGGAAGATGGAACTTTAGGAGTTTTCGGCTTTTACTCAGAGAAGAAGAGAAAAGAATGAGAGAAAAACCCAAATGCTGAAATTGAAGAAATATTCCCCCTATTTATAGAAATTTCGGCACTTACCTAACCTTGCAGATAAATCCTATCTTTTCTCCTTTATCTTAATCTACTAGCTCATCTAAAAGAGACTTAATTATCTCTAACTCATCCCTCCTTTATCAGCATATTATCCACATATTTTAATCATTAAAATCTCTAAATTTTAGCCTTTATCTACTTATTATCCACATAAAATAAATTCCTAAATAATAGCCTTTATCTGCTTATTATCCATATATTTTAAACATTAAAACCCCTAAATTTTAGCCTTGTTGCCATCCATTCCACCTAATCCTAATGCCCAAAATTTAGCTAACTTAAAAACTTAAATTTGGGCCCCTTACTCCCTTGTGTGGCGTCACCTCCTAAGATTGGCCCACAAGCCCACTTTGGTATTTTAAACATAGATACTACCTTTTAAACCCTATAATGCCCAAACAGATAATTTTAATCAAGGCCTCTGCCTAAGCCTGAGCCCAATTTGAACCCCTAACACTTAAATTAACACATTAAACATATCCACCCATTAAACGCATAGGCCCAAAAATTCAGGATGTTACAGTTTTCTTTTTTTATTTACATATTTTTAATATATATTTATTTCAATAACTAGATTGAAATTGTTATATATTATATTTGTATCATTATTTATCATATATTTTGTATCCTTTAGAAATTAATAAGGGTAAAATAATTTTTTAGATTTATAATTTTTTTTAAGATTCTTAGAATGCATATGGATAAAATAGTCTTTCACATTATTGTTAAAACCTTTTAATTTTTATATTATTTTTTAAAAAATCACAAGAAAAAGTATATCTATTTATGTGTTAATAAATCTATATATAACTAGTTTTCTTACCGGTCGCATGGATAATTAATAGTTTTAAAATATGTAAATATTTTTGATAGAATGCTTATAACTATCTATAACCACTCTCCAACCCTTAAATAGAAGGATAATGCATTTCAGCGTATTCAAACCCACGACCTCCTGCACTAGCAATAATGTTGATGTCGATCGAGCTAAAACTCAATCAGTATTTAGACAACTGTCTTAACAATATATAGATTTAGGATAAAATATTAGTCTCCATTTTTATTTTTATTTTATTAAATATATTAGATTTTTTTCAAACATATTTGACAATATTTGTAATTTTATAAAACAATATTATTTTTAATTGAAATTGAATAAAAAAATTTCTTTAAGATTTCCATTTAATCTACAGTTTCCAAATTGTATTCACCATCGTTGATGTTGTGTTTATTTGCCCTATAATATTTTTTATTCAGTCATTATTTGATTTTCTTTTATATTCTATAATATTTAGTAAATACTCTATTTAAAATTCACATATGACAATTATAAATAAAATTAGAAATCATGCACAATATAATCAAATTAACTAAATTATACATATTTTTCAAATTAAAAATTGAAATAGCATCAAAATTGAAAATAAGGATTAAAAATCTAAATCTCTTAAAATATAATTTGCTACCACAATTAAAACCCAAAAGTTAGAAGTAAAGTTATCTTAAATTTTAAAACGAAAAAAAAAAATAGAAAATGACTTATATCTTTATTTCCTATCGAATTTTCTATTCCATTTTAGTTCACAATGTAATTTATAGTTTTATTACATTTGGTAATAAATTGTTTGCTTTTATCTTTTTTAGAAAATAAAGCATAAGCAATTAACTAAAATTATCAAGCTTCAACATATTTTGCTTTTGAATGTTGCACATGTTGGATCATCTTTTTATATATTTCTCATATTTTATGGTGGGTCATCAAGAATAATCAACTAATTCATCCTACCTCCTGCCTCCTTAGCTAATATGGACATCATATATATAATAAAGGTAATTACATGTTATTATTTCTATCATGATAGGTTAACCCAAATTAAAAGTTATCTAATTTGGTTAAAGTTTTATTGGGATTTAATTATTAAATAAAATATGGATCAAATATGTGTAGATACTCTAGTAATTAAGTTATAATTAAATTTTAATTAATGATGGGCTAATTAGGAATTAAGGCTAATATGCCAAAGTAATAAATATTAAGGTTATGGTCTCTAAATTACATACAAGATATTTTTTCTAATATCCCATCATTAGAAAAGAGAGAGCAAATATTCTCTAAATTTATTGTGTGCTAATTTGGAAGATCAAATCCCCAAGATCCGGAAAAAAACTTCAAGGAATTCATGGATTCAGGTAAGCTTCCACATCTAGTTTTATTCTTGTTTTGTTCTTGATGATTTGATATGACAAATCATGATTTATAATTTCTTAAGTTTTATAGAATATCTTAATTTATGATTCTAACAAATGACATCCGAACCTCTTCATATCGAATCATTGGGAATTGATTAAGGTTCTTCATTTGAATGATTGATTTTTGAAATTTCATGGGTTTTATATTTCGGATATATATATTGACCTTGGAAGGTTTATATTAAAGTTTTTTTTTTTTAGATCTTGATTATCTTGAATTCATATTAAAAATTTAAGGTTTAGTTTTAATTTTTAATTTGGATGATTTTCAAATTGATGGATTTAATTACAGAATTTGAAATATTTGTATAATATTACTTCAGCAAATGATCATGTTAAATTCAAGATTTTTATTTCTTCGTTGGTACTGTGTTTCAATTTCTATTAAAAAAAAAAACCTATATGACATTTAATTAATTAAAAAAGAAGAAGAAAGTTCCGTTTATATATAAATATATAATATATGCATGTTACGATTGATTCAATGTATGAGATGCATGCTTAATTCATATATATATTTTGATTATATACATATATAATATATGCATGTTGTTTTGGAAAAGCATATAAATACATATATATACACACACTTATCTTTTAATTTGATTGAAAGATAAGATTAAAGTAAATATTTTAAAACAAATAAATTCAAATTTTGACTTTTAATTAAGGAGATCTAATATTTTAAATAGATTAGTTGAAACAAAATGCCACCAAAGTGACCTCTTTTGTGTAGATTAGTTTATTTGAAATATCAAGATGATTATATGTTTTTGTGATTCATGCGTTTATTGATTGACCCAAAGGTAAGTTAATATTTGACAGAATTTCAACGACATCCGTGGTGATAAATTTGGGACAATTATAAGGTATTTTATGTGAGCAATAAGTTAGTCCAAAGATTAATTAATTGCTTGACATAATTTATTGTTAATATTTGATTGCTACAACAAGAGTATCCCTTACTGTTAATATTACTGTCCAAAGACATTAATATTGTGTTTGGTATCTTGAGATGAGATTAGCAATTATCTTGAATTTATTGTTTACTTATGAATATTGGTTTGAGCTTGTTTTTTATTTGTTCTATATTTAGCTAGTTCATTTGCTACTGCCACAATATCTGCTAATATAAATTCTATACCCATGCTTAATGGCACTAATTTTAAGGAATGGAAAAAGCACTTACTTATAGTGCTTGGTTGTATGGACAAAGACCTTGCATTAAAGGAAGAACAACCTCCACCTCTCACTACGAAAAGCACCCTTGATGTTAAGAGGGATTTTGAGAGGTGGGATAATTCAAATCGCATGAGTCTAATGATCATGAAACACAGCATTTTAGAAGCCTTTAGGGGCACAGAATCTGAAAAGATTACTTAGGCCAAAGGTTTCCTTGATGAAATTAAGAAACGTTTTGCTAAAAACGATAAGGTTGAGATGACATCACTTTTGACTTTTTTGATGTCTATGAAGTATAAAGGTCAAGGAAACGTAAGGGAGTACATTATGGAGATGTTTCATACTGCTTCAAGACTTAAGACACTTAAGATCGAGCTTTCTAAGGAATTGGTTCTTCTTATGGTCTTGGTATTGCTTCCTGCACAGTTTAATCAATTTAAAATTAGTTACAACTGTCAAAAGGAGAAATGGACTCTAAATGAGCTCATTTCTCGTTGTGTGTAAGAAAAAGAAAGGTTGAAGCGTGATAAGTCTAAAAGTGCCCATTTGGCCAATGCCCCTAAAGACAAGGGCAAGAAAAGAAAATATCAGAATGAAGCTGCTAAGGGTCCAGCTCAAAAGAAACGACAACAAGCTACAGAGAGTTGTTTCTTTTGTAACACGTCTGGACACGTGAAGAAATATTGTACCAAATATCATGCCTGGCGTGCAAAGAAAGGTATAATTCTTAATTTGGTCTGTTCTGAGGTTAATTTAGCTTTAATACCTAGAAACACTTGGTTGATAGATTTTGGTGCTACTACTCACATAAGTGTTTCTATGTAGGGTTGCCTCAGTTACCGAAAGCCAAGTGATGGTGAAAGGCACATCTTCGTGGGCAATGGAAAATCGATGGAAGTGGAAGCAATTGGGCATTTTAGGTTGTTATTAGGAACTAGTTTTTATTTCGATTTAAAAGACACTTTTATTGTACTGTCATTTAGACAGAATTTAGTTTATGTTTCTTTGTTGGAAAATTTTGGATATTATTGTTCATTCGAAAACAATCAATTTAGTTTGTCTTTAAATTTGAATGTTGTTGGAACTGGTTATTTAAATACTTATGACAACCTTTATTTGCTAGAAGCAATTTCATCCTATAATGGAACCTTGCATGTGGAATCACGTGTATTAAACACAAATTAAATAAGGAAAATTCAGCATCATTATGGCATAAGCGCTTAGGCCATATCTCAAAAGTTAGAGCTGAATGCCTTGTGTCTGATGGTATTTAAGAGTCCTTTGACTTTACAGACTTTGATGTCTATGTTGATTACATTAAGGGAAAACAAACCAAAACCAAGAGATTAGGTGCCAACAGATCTTCGGACATCTTAGAATTAATTCAGATAGATATTTGTAGGCCATTCCCTACGGCATCTTGAATAGTCAACAATATTGCATAACATTCATAGACGATTACTCACATTATGGGTATGTAATAGCCCGATTTTAGATAAATCGGAATAGTGGTTTTGGAAACACAAACCCGAAGTTGTAAAATCATTTTAGTATTATTTTTGGTGTTTACAACATGTTATTTGATATGTGTGAAAATTTCGTGATTTAATTTTATCAATTGATTAGTTAATTTGATAAAAAGACTAAATCGCATAAAATATAAAAGTGGGTTTCAAGTTGTTAAAGCATTTATTGATATGGTTCCTTGATTTTAAAGCCCTTAAAATGAAACTAGGCCATTGAATACATGAATGGACGGTAATGGCATGCATTATATGGTTTTATTATTAAACCATTAAGGTTATTATGGTAAATGGAAAATAAAATGTAATTAAAATAAAACAAAACATAAAATGCATGCATTATCATCTTTTTGGCTGAAAGTTAAGAAGAAAAAGAAACCATTTTGAAGCTTGCAAGTTCGACACTTTGATGTCTTAAATTAGGTATGTTCTTTGCTCAGTTTTTGATAATTTTTATGTTTTTGAGATCGTTGCTTCGTATACTAGCTAGCCCATGATTTAATTTTTCGGATTTGATGATGAATTTGTGATTTGCCATTGTTGATAGCTTGATGTTTTTGTTGTTTGATGATGAAAAATAAATATTTGTTATTAGATTATCATAGTTTATTAAGTGATTTTTGATAAAAATGCTTATTAAGGACTAAATTGTGAAATTTGTAAATTGAGAGGTCAAAATGTGAAATAAATGAAATTAATGGGCTGCTAGGGACCTAAGGAAAATTTGGCCTAAGATGAGCATGTTGAAATTTTGTGTATTTTGAGTTGTTTGAAATAAGGATTAAAATTGAGAAAAAGTGAAATGCTAGGGGCTAAAGTGCAAAATGCCCATTTATGTGTTTTTGGGTGAAATTGAATGAATATGTAATTAAATAAGTTAAATTTAAATTGATTTAGATCAAGAAAGAAAGAAATCAGATTTGGATCGGGGGAAGTCGAAAGTTGTTGAATAGTTGTTCCGATCCGTTCGTTTCCGTACGAGGTAAGTTCATAAGTAATTAAATGTTCTTAAGTTCAAATGTGTATATATATATATATTATATGTAGCCGAATTGAATTGTATGTATTAAAATATATGTTGCAGAATTGATTTGAGCATTGGTTGACTAGTTTCGTGCATGAATTGATTTAATTACGAAGTCGTAAGCCCCGAACGAACCTTAGGAAATGTATCGGATACTGATGTCATGACATAAGGCTTTCGAGATGTGATTTCGCGCTGAGACATTGGCATCGAAGTGAGAAAACGTGTAAGACCATGTTTGGGACATTGGCATCATACATGATTCGTATAAGACCCTGTTTGGGATAGTGGCATCGATATGTGTTAACATGTAAGACCATATTCAGAATATGGCATTGTATGAGCTTTATATGATTTCCGTGTATCCCTAATAATTTCGAACAGTTCATTGGGCAATGTCAAATCGAGACCGAAGGCGAATTTGATCTAAATAATTCAGGTACATATGAGGTTTATATGTTCATTGAAAAATAAGGTAAGTAGAGTTAATTGATGTGGTAATATGGATTATATGAGAGAAGTGATTGTATATGTGTATAAGATTAGCTAAAATTTGACTTATTCGAATTGTGTTATACGTGTTCTTGTGATAAATTATTTGCTTATGGCTTACTAAGCTTTCAAAGCTTAATTTGTGCATTCTTTCTCTATTTTATAGATATATAAAGCTAGCTTTGAGCTCAGAGATCGTCAAGGATCATCGTCACACTATCGACCATTATTCGGTACTTTTGAAGTTTGTAACTAAGACATATGCCATGTATAGGCTAGTTTTGTTATGATTAGTTTTGAATTGTTTAAAAATAGCCATGCGAAGGTGGCTTGATAATGATGTTCAATATGAAGTATTTTCGGTCATGGTATAAGCTCATTTTGAGAAGTATGTTTCATGGTCTATATGTATGGTGTGTTCGGTTATATGATTCGGCTTGAGTAATGATTAGTTGATGGATGTGTTTTTGATATAATGCATATGTTCCTATAAGCTAAGTATGTATAAGTGATTGCTTGTGAAAATGGTCATTTGGTACGGTATTTAGTGGCAAAAGATGACTATGTTTTATGGATGTTTGGTCGGTCTTTTGAGCAAGTATAATATGTCTAGTTAATAATGTTAATTAACTATGAAATGGTATAACCTATTGAGGTTAAATTTGATGACCGAATAGATGGCTAATTTATTAGTTGGCAATAATTATAATTGTATTTGGTTATTAAGTAATGCTTGTTTATGTGTTATATTTATATGTATGACTATAAAGGCGTGTGGATAGTTTAACTTAGATTAATGTGAATGTGCATAATATATGAATTGGTTTGTTCATTAAATAATTAATAGAGTGGGATAATTATGGCTTGGTATTTGAGATTAGAAATGACTTTTGTTTTTAGGAAGATATGCGTATAATATGAAAGCATTAAAAGTATAGTTGGCCATGATGTAATGTTAACTATAGTCTTATATATGTTAATGAATATTATGCCATGTGATATGGTTGGTATGGATTAAAATGCGGATGTGTATAGATAAGCAAAATGGTATGTTTAGTATTTACTTAAAGTAATGAAATTTTCTAGAGGGAGTATTAATGCATGTTTGGTACATGAGATGAAAAATGTTAGTTAATGATTTAGTCATTTGCATGCTATGAAATTTGATGGTCATAAGGTTTGAATAATGTATTTCTAAAGCATATATAGTATGGTTTTGATGCAAGTTAATTGGTTCAAAAATTTGATTATATCCATGATATTGATATGGTTGAATTTTAAAGCATGGTTCGTATATGTAATATGATTAATAATGCATGTTTGATTTTAATTGGTTATGTGCTTTATATATACGAATTTGACTTGTATGAATAAGAGGATGGTTATTAATTTGAGTATGGAAAAATTTTGTAAAGGTAAATATATCACTTTATGCATGAATAGTAATGAATGACTGTTCTGAACTATATTTTGATCAGTAATGCCTTGTAACCCTAATCCAGCGACGGATACAGACTAGGGGTGTTACAAGGTACCTATATCTAATTCATGAGAAATCCCAGTCTCTGGACGTGTTCAAAGCTTATAAAGCCAAAGTTGGGAATCAACTCAACAAAAGGATTAAAACATCAGATCTAATCGTGGTGGTGAGTACTACGGTAGATATGATGGCTCAGGTGAACAATGTTCAAGACCATTTGCGAAATTCCTGGAGGAATGCAGTATTGTCCCACAATACACCATGCCAGGATCACCGAGTATGAATGGTGTAGCTGAAAGACGAAACAAGACTCTTAAGGATATGGTAAGGAGCATGATTGCTCATTCTACTTTACCTAAGTCCCTCTGGGAGAAGCATTAATTACAACAGCTTACATTCTGAATAGAGTACCCAATAAAGCAATTGCAAAAACACCTTATAAGTTTTGCACAGGTCAAAATCCTAGTTTAAAGCACTTTCACATTTGGGGATGTCTAGCTAAGGCAAGGCCTTATAGGCTACATGAAAAGAAATTGGACTCAAAATAGTGAGCAGCTACTTTATTAGTTATTTTAAACGATCTATGGGCTATAAGTTTTATGATCCCATAATTAGGAATATTTTTGAGACTGAAACTGCAATATTTTTTGAGGATGTTGAGTTTGAGGGGAGAAATAAGGTTAGAGACATTGCTTTTGAGGAGGAATTGGATTCTAACTCAGTTTCTACTATCACTGTTGACGATGTTTAGGTTCTCATACCTATCATTGATCAAGAAATGAATCCAGAACCTCAACAAGATAATGTTGAACAACTCCTCATTCAAGATGAGGTAATTGTTCCAGAAGAACAACTCAACAACCTCAAGAACAAGTGCCATTAAGGAGGTACATAAGAGAAAGGAGAAATGCTATTCCAGATGGTTATGTTGTATTTCTCCAAGAACACGGGGATGATAATGGAATGATGGAAGATGATCCAATCAGCTTTCATCAAGCCATGAAAAGTTCTAATTCTCAAAAGTGGATTGATGCCATGAAAGATGAGTATAAGTCTATGAAAGATAAAAAAGTTTGGGAACTTGTCCCATTACCTGAAGCTGCAAAACCAATTGGTTGTAAATGAATATTTAAAACCAAGAGGGATGCAAATGGTAATGTGGAGAGGCATAAGGCGCGCCTTGTAGTTAAATGATATACTCGGAAAGAATGCATTGATTTTACAGAGACTTTCACTCCAGTTCATCGAAAGACTCTTTTAGGATAATCATGGTGCTTATTGCTCATTTTGATCTTGAGTCACATCAGATGGATGTTAAGAATACGGTTCTTAATGGCGACATTGAAGAAACAATTTATATGGTGCAATAAGAAAATTTTGAGTCGGAAGACTAAAAAAATATGGTATGCAAATTGACAAAATCCATCTATGGACTCAAACAAGCTTTCTGTCAATGGTACCACAAATTTCCTCAAATATTGTTTCGTTCGGTTTTGAGATGAATATTGTTGATGATTGTGTGTATCACAAATTCAATAGGAATAAGTACATATTTCTGGTTCTATATGTCGATGACATTTTGCTTACCGCTAATGATATTGGCTTATTGCACGAAACCAAGAGGTTTTTATCTAAGCATTTTGAGATGAAAGATCTTGGGGACGTCTCTTTTGTTTTAGGAATTTAGATACATCGAAACCGATCTCGAGGTATTCTTGGATTATCACAAAAGAGCTATATCGATAAAGTACTCAAAAGGTTTGGCATGCAAAGTTGCAGACTAGGTGACACCTCTGTCGCTAAATGAGACAAATTTAGTCTTACTCAATGCCCTAAAAGTAACCTTGAAATTCAGGAAATGTAGAAGATTCCCTATGCACTAGCTGTTGGGAGTTTAATGTATGCTCAAGTATGTACACATTCGGATATTGCGTACATTGTTAGGATGTTAGGAAGATATTTAAGCAACCCTAGTACAGACCATTGGATAGCAGCCAAAAAGGTTATGAAATATCTTCAGAGAACAAAAGATTACATGCTTACTTATAAAAAATTAGATCTTTTGAAGGTCGTAAGGTATTTTGATTCTGATTTCGCTAGGTGCCAATATAGTAAGAAATCTACATCAGGCTATATTTACTTGTTAGTTGGAGAATCTATATCCTAGAAAAGTGTCAAACAGGTACTTGTAGCTTCATCCACTATGGCAGTAGAGTTTTTAGCATGTTATGAGGCATCAAACCATGGAATATGGTTGCGGAACTTTGCCACTTGGCTGTGCATTTTAGAGAATGTAGAAAGACCACTCAAATTATTTTATGGCAATAAGTCAGCAGTGTTGTATTCCAATAACAACAAGTGTTCATCTAAGTCAAAGCATATTGACATAAAATTCCTAGTTGTGAAAGAACGAGTGCAAAATGGTCAAATATCCATAGAGCACATTGGTTCAAACTCGATGATAGCGGATCCGCTCATAAAAGGTTTACCACCCAAGGTCTTTCATGAGAACACTGCTCACATAGGTGTTACATTATTTGAGGATATCATGATTTTGTGGGAGCTTATACTTTATTTTCTTTATGTTTGTTTTCAGACATTTATGTATTTGGTTATTTCTGAAAAAAAATGAAATATTCAGTTTATTCATTCTGTTTGTTGTTTTGATACTGACCTAACTTAAGTTTAAATATGACCAGTTAGAAATAGAAATGTTTAGATCATATTGTACGTAATTTCCATATGATAAACCGTAACAGTAACATATTTTAATCCCACATTTAGTATGCTTTTGGATGATTTAAGCCTCGATTTATATAAAAAGGTGCTCTTAATGCTTTCTTTTCATGTCTTATACCCAGGAAAGCACCCGAGGATGAAAAGAACGAGAAATGGGCCCAAAACGGAGTAAATTGAGCCAAGGTGGAAATTGAAACGGCTTGAACTTAAGCCCACACGGCCGTGCCTTGTTGATCATCTAGAACATGGCCTGACCCCCGACTTACACGGTCGTGCCTCATTAAAGAAGTTTGAACACGACTTGAAGACTAGTCACACGGGCGTGTGACATGGCCGTGTCCCTGTCGTGGCAATGAACAATTTCATTCAAATTTGGATACTTTGGGGCAAAGAAACACATTCCAAGAGCCTATATATATATATATCCCCTAAGTTCATCCTCGAAGGGGGCGGTTAGCTAGGCCAAGGAGCCAAGCCGAGAAGGTCAGATTTGTGGAAACCATTCGAAGATAGCCAGTTGATCCATCCCAAGAAGCCGGAATTCTACTCAAGACGGCGGATCTCTCCTTCAATTCCTTCAGGGAGTTTTAGGGATTTCTTATGTTTTGTTTGATCCTTTCTCTTGAGATGTTTTCTTTATTTATTATGAACTAAATCCTTCAGATACCTGAAAGGGATGAAACCTAGATGAATCTTGTTATTATTTTCTGAATTATACGATAAATACTTAGTTTGTTCTTAATTATGCAAGCTTAATCCAATTTTGATGTACTTAGGTGGAGGAGGAATAGACCCTGCTTAAGTGTAGATCTAGCATAATTAAGCGGAGTCGATCTCACGCCTAGAGATAGGGTGACTAGATTTTGCCAGATTAAGGTGAAACCTAATATGGGAATCCATAGATTGATTTACTGCTATTCTAGGGGGTTATTATTCGAGAAAGAGATTTCCGTTAATTAAACTAGGGTTAGACGTTACTCGCCTCGAGAGAGGGTTTAATATACGTTAGGGAGTCTTACGGATCAAACTTAGTAAATAAATCGTATGATTCAGGGTTAAATAACAAGTGAAGTCTAGGTGGATTCTTCCTGAGGGTATCATCTTAATGAACTGAGTTTTTCCTAAAGTTATTTTCCCAATTCATCCTTTTTTTGCCTTTGTGTCTTTGGCTTAGTAATTAGTTTAGATTATGTAACACCCCAAACCCGGCCCATTCGCTATGACCGAATTTGAAATGCCATTGCGGAAAACGTTTGAAAAACTTTTGACTTAGAGTTAAAAACATAAAACTTTGTTGTCTTTACTAAAACATTGTGTAATTAAAATTCCAGATAAAATTAAGTTGTTTAAAATAAAACATTTTCAAATAATAATATAATCGACAATCCAACTTAAAACATAATAAAAGTCCTTAAATACTTTAAATGGCCCTTATTACAATAAATAACCTTTCATAAGAAAAATGTGTAAAACAAATAAATTTATCTTCTGTATGGGCCACCTCGTATCCACTCCCAACCCGGTCCAAACTTTATGCATCACCTGAAAGGTTTGAGAAAAAATTTGGGTGAGTCACACAGACTCAGTGTGTAATTAATCCACTGAATTCCACCCACATGTTAACCACATATTAATCCATATATTACCACATTCTGGGCTTGGCCCACATTCATATCACATATCAGGTAACAGGGTAATTAACCGCATAATTCCACATATCGGGCTTAACCCATTTCCACACTGATCCACATTTATAAACTGGGCTTGGCCCATTTTCACATTAATTCACATATCCATTGAGATTATGCAAAATGCACCCAACCCAACCTAGGTCCATCCTCTACACACCCCCGTATCCAGCCACCACACACCAGGGGATTATCAAATCACCCTCTCCTTTTTACTCCAAAAGGCAATCAATGCCGTCCACATGCAATTAAGCATAATAATCCACAACGCGACCTCGGTCAGCGCCAATCCACGATGTAGCCGTAGCTAACACCAAAACCACGATGGAACACAAAGTCACTCATCAACCACGATATGGCACATAGCCGATATCAACCACGATGAGGCACACAGTCACTCATCAAGCCACGCGAACTTAATCGCAAATAAATCCACAACGTGACCTCAGTCAACGTCAATCCACGATGTAGCTCAAGGCTAACATCAAACCACGTACTCGAAGTACACCCGTACCTTCTTTCGTATCATATCCCAACCCATGCACATGTAACATAAATAATGATATAATATAATGATGCATGAGCATGTTCATCAAGCATAGTCATAACACATATTCATATTAATAATCACATATCATTAGGTTTGGTACTTACCGGATTATCGACATACCCCTTTAAGGGTATTTATCTCATAACTTTTACTGCACTTGTTAGTACATAATCATCACATACAAATATAGCAAAAACCCGAAAAACGGTGGATTAATCACACACCTGCCTATTAGTGAAATCCCGAACTACTCGAATCTAACACGATCTCGAAACGTGGTTCTTCTTTCTCCCTAAATGCCGATTTGGTCTCCTACCAAATCCCGAATCACACTCTGAGTTCCCTTCCTTTAGCTACACACAAAAGAACACCTTTTTATGGCACTATGAACATTTGGCCAAACCACAAAACTATAAGCAAAACCATTCGGCTATACCATCAAATCCCGAAAGATCATCGAATGAAATACTAAGTCTTACCTATAGACTTACCCCAAAACGATTGTCAAAGAATTGAGGCTTAGAACGATTGCTTCTAAAGTCCCGAAGAGTCTATCTTCCAAAACCGATTGAAGAAAACCAAAAGAAGTCCTATCCTTGTTGATATTCGGCCAAGACAAAACAAAAAGAGTATGGGGAGTTTCGGCTATGGTTTTTGAATGAAAAAAACAATTGATATTCGACTAAAAAGAGATGAAGAATTAGTATGGCAAAGAAAATGAAAAAGGGAAGAAGGATGATTCGGCTTTAGCAACCAATGAAAGAAAAATCAAGAAGAATGGGGAAGAAAGAGATTTGGCCAAGAAGAAAGTAAAAGATGATTTGCAAATGATAACAAATATGTTAAGAAAAGAAAAGGAAGATGAGAACAAAAGAGGTTCTTTTTGGTTACCAAGGATTAGAAGATAAGAGGGAGGTTCCAAATAAGTTTCGGCCAAATGCCTAAGAGGAGAAAATATCAACAACACCTAAGGGCATTCGGCTATGGTTCACTTTGGTGCACTAGAGAGAAAAATTGGTAAGGTTCAAAAGGATTTGATATGGCTCAAAACAAGAAATGAAAAGCATTTCTTAACTAGCCGAAAATTACCAATAACCAAAAGAAATTTTGGCACACCTAACCTACTATTTCCAAACCGTAAATGCCCTCCTACCAAACCCCAAATTCGGCCATTACTCCTTCACCTATCATGACCCATTTTTCTCTCCTCATTTAACACTTATCCTATCATTTCCCTTAATTCTCCCTATCATATCCCTTAATTCTTCCTAATCACATTCAAAATTAAGCCAACCCCCCCTTAGTCCATGAAACCATCCATGTTCATGGACAAAATGCCATAGAAGAGTTTCCAAAACAACACTCCATAATCCATGCCCTTTGTCCCCTTATCCTACCTTAACCTCTTGATTCTTATCCCAAAATACAAGCTTTCCTATTTTGCTATTCAACTTGCCATAAAAGTTGAAAGTCCAACTTACCTTAATAAAGTTTGACCGTCCATCAATGCTAGAATGTACAAAAATAAAATCCTCAATATGCTTTCCATGCTACTCGAACCACTTCCCTCAAGCAACCTTTCAAGCTCCTTATCCACTATGCCACTAACTCCACATGTGCTTTAATTTAACACTTAAATTAACTTAAGTGTCAAGCTCACTTACTCCACTTCATTAAATTCTTCAAACTAAAAATTATTCTAGCCTCATTAATAAAATCAAGCCCTCACAAGACTATACTAAACATACATAATTCATACCCAAGCTAACACAAATAATAAAAATACTCAAAATTTTCCTAAAGCCCCAAGGCCCAACCTACTAGGCCCAATTTCGGGATATTACAATTCTACCCTCCTTAAAGAAATTTCGTCCTCGAAATTACTTACTAACTAGCAGTCGTGCAATCCTACTCATCACACTACGCTTATGCTGCGCACTCTGATCTTAATAAAACCAATATACTTTCTAAGTACAGTCTCCAAGTTCACACTCAAGGTTTCAAGCACTTCACACACAACACAAGAATGAGCTATCTCTAAAGCAAAACAAAGAACTTACCCGCTATCACATCCTTGGTTGTCCCACATCTGAACCTTCAGCACTTCTACCGGGTGTTCCACGACCTCGGTCAGAACCATTTCCTCCATGGTTTGGACCACGAACCTTCGTTGTCTGAGGACAATTCTTAACCAAATGAGCCTTAGATCCACACCGGAAACATTACTATTACCCCAACACTCTCCTGTGTGAGTTCTCCCACACTGAGCATATAAACGATTCTGCTTCTCAGCAACTGGTACAGGTGCACATACAGAATTCTCGACTCTCGGTCTTTTCTGAAAGTCTTCCGGCGATTTTGCTGGGCCAAAACTCCTCTTGTTCCAATTCCTATCCTTTTCTCGGTTCTCCCTTACAGTCCTCTTAACTTCTTCAGCGATCCGAGCTTTCTCCACTAGAACAGCAAAGTCCCTTTCTCTTTGCGGAGCAATCAACATTCGCAACTCATCTCGTAACCCATCTTCAAACCGGACACACCTTTCATAATCAGTGGTCATGATCCCTTTGGCGTACTGACTTAACCGCACAAATTCCGCTTCGTACTCTGCTACCGACTTACTTCCTTGCACCAAGTTGAGAAACGCCTTTCTTTGCGAGTCCAAGTAACTGGCTCCAACGTACTTTCCTTCAAATTTAACCTTAAAATAATCCCAATCCAATTGATCTGCCGGAACACCTTGTCTGACAGTGAGCCACCATCGATAAGCTTCCTCTCGGAGCAACGAAATAGCACCTTTCAGCTTTTCCTCATCGGTACAGTCCAAATCGTCCATTATTCTTTCGACTGCTTCTATCCAATACTCCACCACATTCGGAGCTACTCCAGATATTCCTCTAAAAACTTCAGCCCCGTTCGACCTGAGTCGCTCCGATACTGACTTTCGAGCTCCACTTCCTACACTAGCTCTTGCCACTCGCTCGAGCACTCGCAACATAGCCCGCGATACTGCGTCATCGCCTCCTGTCTGATCTTAATCCTCCGCCCCCACTGCTGGCGGCGGTACTTCATTTTCTGACCCATGGCCAGACCCTACCGGTTCCGATACTGCCATTCTACCCCTACTGCGTCCACGATGACCACGTCCCCTAGAACTCATTTCTAACGTCGCGTTTTAATCTGATTAAGAAGTTTTATGCATCAGAATTTTGTTCCACTTATTAAACACAAACAATTTTTATGAAATAAAGTATTTAGAAGTAGTTCTTTCGATCACACAAAAGTTCAGCTCAAGATCACTATTCTAATTCAGAGAATCGCACATTCATCTATCTTGATAGAGACACATTCATTCACTACACCTCTATGGTCATTTCAGTCCTTCCCAACCCAGGGGTAACTTCGTCATTCGTCCTATAAGGGTATTTTGGTAATAATTCAGGGTCAATTCCAAAAGTTTTAATAAATCAAGGCACTTTGAAATTTTTCCAAAACTCGAGGGTTTTTCAAAAATTTTCCCAAATCAGAACCATATAGAAATTTTGAAAATCAGGGTTATTTTGGTAATTTTGTCAATCAGGGGTAATTTCGTAAATTTTCCAAATCAAGGTGTCTTGATATTTTGCAAAATAAGGTTTTTGGATACTTTTGCAAAGTAAGAAAATTTTATTAAAATCAAGGGTAGTGTTGAAACTTTTAGAAACCAGGGGCATTTTAGTAATTTTACAACCAGGGGTATGTTCGTAATTTTGTAAATCGAAAATATTTTGAGAAATGTCTTCAAAATAATTTGTACAGATCAAAAGGGTAATTTAGTAATTCAAAACTTAGAGTTTTTATAAAACTGCATGGCTAATCCCTTTCGGGTTTTAGTGATTGGTTTAGCCCGTGAATAAGTCCTCTTGGTTAGGGTGAACGGTTACTACGCACCGGTAGAATTCGAGTAAAGAGGAGGTGAGTCACTAGGACTGCTTAAATACCAAGCTCTTACCGAATCCACTCCTAGACATGCGCACAACTGTTACCACACCCTAGCTCGGCGACTTAGTCACAGGTTTGTTTGATAGTCCTTAAGTCTTATGCACTTGTGTTTGAGTAGACTAGTCCTAGGGTTCAATAGCCCTAATCTACTAATCTACGTTCCCATATTGCTCATCAAGTTCACAATTAGAAATCACTTCAGAAGTCAGAGGTACTTACCTGGTGGACTTCGGGTCGGAGATACAGGTGCCATGCCAGAATAAACTTGAAAAATTTGTGAAAGCCCAAATCTTTGAAAAGCTCATTTAAAAAAAATGTTTTTGGGCCCAAAACCCTCAAAGTCAAGTTTTGAACCTGGCTCTGATACCAAATTGTAACACCCCAAACCCGGCCCATTCGCTATGACCGAATTTGAAATGCCACTACGGAAAACGTTTGAAAAACTTTTGACTTAGAGTTAAAAACTTAGAGTTAAAAACATAAAACTTTGTTGTCTTTACTAGAACATTGTGTAATTAAAATTCCAAATAAAATTAAGTTGTTTAAAATAAAACATTTTCAAATAATAATATAATCGACAATCCAACTTAAAACATAATAAAAGTCCTTAAATACTTTAAATGGCCCTTATTACAATAAATAACCTTTCATAAGAAAAATGTGTAAAACAAATAAATTTATCTTCTGTATGGGCCACCTCGTATCCACTCCCAACCCGGTCCAAACTTTATGCATCACCTGAAAGGTTTGAGAAAAAATTTGGGTGAGTCACACAGACTCAGTTGTAATTAATCCACTGAATTCCACCCACATGTTAACCACATATTAATCCATATATTACCACATTCTGGGCTTGGCCCACATTCATATCACATATCAGGTAACAGGGTAATTAACCGCATAATTCCACATATCGGGCTTAACCCATTTCCACACTGATCCACATTTATAAACTGGGCTTGGCCCATTTTCACATTAATTCACATATCCATTGAGATTATGCAAAATGCACCCAACCCAACCTAGGTCCATCCTCTACACACCCTCGTATCCAGCCACCACACACCAGGGGATTATCAAATCACCCTTTCCTTTTTACTCCAAAAGGCAATCAATGCCGTCCACGTGCAATTAAGCACAATAATCCACAACGCGACCTCGGTCAGCGCCAATCCACGATGTAGCCGTAGCTAACACCAAAACCACGATGGGACACAAAGTCACTCATCAACCACGATATGGCACATAGCCGATATCAACCACGATGAGGCATACAGCCACTCATCAAGCCACGCGAACTTAATCGCAAATAAATCCACAACGTGACCTCAGTCAACGTCAATCCACGATGTAGCTCAAGGCTAACATCAAACCACGTACTCGAAGTACACCCGTACCTTCTTTCATATCATATCCCAACCCATGCACATGTAACATAAATAATGATATAATATAATGATGCATGAGCATGTTCATCAAGCATAGTCATAACACATATTCATATTCATAATCACATATCATTAGGTTTGGTACTTACCGGATTATCGACATACCCCTTTAAGGGTATTTATCTCATAACTTTTACTGCACTTGTTAGTACATAATCATCACATACAAATATAGCAAAAACCTGGAAAACGGTGGGTTAATCACACACCTGCCTATTAGTGAAATCCCGAACTACTCGAATCTAACACGATCTCAAAACGTGGTTCTTCTTTCTCCCTAAATGCCGATTTGGTCTCCTACCAAATCTCGAATCACACTTTGAGTTCCCTTCCTTTAGCTACACACAAGAGAACACCTTTTTATGGCACTATGAACATTTGGCCAAACCACAAAACTATAAGCAAAACCATTCGGCTATACCATCAAATCCCGAAAGATCATCGAATGAAATACTAAGTCTTACCTATAGACTTACCCCAAAACGGTTGTCAAAGAATTGAGGCTTAGAACGATTGCTTCCAAAGTCCCGAAGAGTCTATCTTCCAAAACCGATTGAAGAAAACCAAAAGAAGTCCTATCCTTGTTGATATTCGGCCAAGACAAAACAAAAAGAGTATGGGGAGTTTCGGCTATGGTTTTTGAATGAAGAAAACAATTGATATTCGGCTAAAAAGAGATGAAGAATTAGTATGGCAAAGAAAATGAAAAAGGGAAGAAGGATGATTCGGCTTTAGCAACCAATGAAAGAAAAATCAAGAAGAATGGGGAAGAAAGAGATTTGGCCAAGAAGAAAGTAAAAGGTGACTTGCAAATGATAACAAATATGTTAAGAAAAGAAAAGGAAGATGAGAACAAAAGAGGTTCTTTTTGGTTACCAAGGATTAGAAGATAAGAGGGAGGTTCCAAATAAGTTTCGGCCAAATGCCTAAGAGGAGAAAATATCAACAACACCTAAGGGCATTCGGCTATGGTTCACTTTGGTGCACTAGAGAGAAAAATTGGTAAGGTTCAAAAGGATTTGATATAGCTCAAAACAAGAAATGAAAAGCATTTCTTAACTAGCCGAAAATTACCAATAACCAAAAGAAATTTTGGCACACCTAACCTACTATTTCCAAACCGTAAATGCCCTCCTACCAAACCCCAAATTCGGCCATTACTCCTTCACCTATCATGACCCATTTTTCTCTCCTCATTTAACACTTATCCTATCATTTCCCTTAATTCTCCCTATCATATCCCTTAATTCTTCCTAATCACATTCAAAATTAAGCCAACCCCCCTTAGTCCATGAAACCATCCATGTTCATGGACAAAATGCCATAGAAGAGTTTCCAAAACAACACTCCATAATCCATGCCCTTTGTCCCCTTATCCTACCTTAACCTCTTGATTCTTATCCCAAAATACAAGCTTTCCTATTTTGCTATTCCACTTGCCATAAAAGCTGAAAGTCCAACTTACCTTAATAAAGTTTGACCGTCCATCAATGCTAGAATGTACAAAAATAAAATCCTCAATATGCTTTCCATGCTACTCGAACCACTTCCCTCAAGCAACCTTTCAAGCTCCTTATCCACTATGCCACTAACTCCACATGTGCTTTAATTTAACACTTAAATTAACTTAAGTGTCAAGCTCACTTACTCCACTTCATTAAATTCTTCAAACTAAAAATTGTTCTAGCCTCATTAATAAAATCAAGCCCTCACAAGACTATACTAAACATACATAATTCATACCTGAGCTAACACAAATAATAAAATAATACTCAAAATTTTCCTAAAGCCCCAAGGCCCAACCTACTAGGCCCAATTTCGGGATATTACAGATTATATTAAAGCAATTTCACTTATTTTAGGCTAAATAATAAAAAGAAAGTTAGTATTAGTACTTTTAGTTCCTTTGGGTTCAATAATCCGGTCTTGCCTAAGCTATACTACTGTTCGATAGGTACACTTGCCTTCAATCATTGTCAGAGTTAGTTTCCAGGTTTGATCATTCTCTTTATAAATTTTAAAACACGACAGACACACGATCAAGTTTTTTGGCGCCTTTGCCGGGGAATTAAAATATTAAGAATGCTTAATTTTTATTACTTTAGCCATTTTATTATTATTATTATTGCAATTCATTTTCATTATTATTTTTTGTACTTTGCTAATTTTTTTTATTTTTGGTAGATAATTTTAGAGATGGCACTGAATAATTATCAGTGGAAATTCATGAGGACAGAGCCAACAAAAGTAGCCGATATCTACAACCTCAACCCAGTACATCCAGTTATGCAGTACGAACCAAGTGGAGGCATGGCGAATCCTGAGTACCCACCCTACGGATATGGCATGGAAGACGAACAAGTCTACTATATGGGTAACTATCCTAGACTTCAAAATAATTTTTATGGTAACACTTATAATGCAGGTTGGTGGTACCATCCCAATTTCTCATGGGATGATCAAAATAGCCAAATACCGAAACTCCCTCCAGATTTTCAACAACCACCTCACCAACAGGAAGAGGAGTCGAACATTGAAGAAATACTGACAAAATTCATGGCAGCCACATATACCCATCTCCAAGACACTGAGAAAACACTTAAAAGTCAACAAACATCGGTTGAAGAGACCAAGAACCAAATCGGGGAACTTACTAAGTCAGCTGAGGAAATCACTAAATCAGTTGAACAACTTGCGAAGCTGATCTCTGAACAACTACAAGAAAGCTTGCCCAGCAACACTGAAACTGACTCAAAAGAGCAAATTCAAGCCGAAAATGACAGTGAAAGGTTAGTGGAATGTGACCCAAGGCAAGAGCCTGTGGTAAGTACCAAGCTCGTGCGCCATACCCCAATGCGATAAAGAAAGACCACGCAGAGGAACAATTCGGTAAGTCTCTTAAACTTTCAAAGAAATTTCATATTACCTTGCCGTTTCTTGAAGCTTTTTCGCAGATGCTAGATCCTAGACCTCGTGGCGATAAAGAAGAAATTTATGAGGAACGAAGGCTGTGGAGCGATGAACTAGATGAATGGAAGACACACCTCAAAGAGAGACTAAAAACACACGAAGCAAAAAAGAGGCAACTCCACGACGCATTTAATGATAGGACAACCCAGCTTAAGATAGGAGATCAGGTACTCAAAATCTCCCCAGATGGAACAGTCGAGATAACTAGTCCTAAAATCAGCACCTTTAAGGTAAACACTACTTGACGTAAACTTTATATCCATAACCGAATTGATCGCATGAGAAAGGATTTCCACCTCCTCAAACCACCATGATTGTGCGAATAACAGGTAAAGTCTAGCTTAAGACTATAAACGAGTGCTTCTCGGGAGGTAACCCGAGCACTAACACCATTTACTTTCAAATTTATTTTTAGTTTCTTTTCTTTCGTTCTTTCTTTTCTGAAAATTTAGTTTTACACTAACACAAAAGTGTAGAATTCCAGTCCACACGGTCTTACACACGGCCGTGTCCATGGCCGTGTGGATCACCAGAATCCCAATACTAACATAGTAGAGGCCGTACGAATCAAATGCCAACTAATTTCGACGTCACGGGTCCAACCACTACCCCACGGGCACCGACAAAATGGCACGGCCGTGCCCCACGACCGTGTGAAGCTACTGACTTACCGAGCACGGATAGAACACGCCCGTGCCTCCCAACTGTGTCAACATACTGACTTCTCAAACACGGGCGTGGCTGGCTGAAACACGGGCATGGTGAAACAACATGCATAGACACACGGCCGTGCGAGGAAGCCGTGTGAATTGACACGCCCTCGGACCACAGGCGTGGGAACGTACCAGATTCAGCCTCTATTTAAACACCAACCGCCTCCCCATTTTCCTACTTTCCACCTTTTTTGTTATTTCTTCTTCTCAGATTAACCTCTCCATATTATTCGTCAAAACTATTGAGCTACACCGAAGCCATGCCGAAGAAGCGGAAGAAGGCAAGCATAATCTTCCCGAGGGAGACCCCAACATATAAGTTCATGTCGGCCGCTTCATTCCAACAACAAACCAAGGGTCTTTGAGACCATTTAGTTTCTATCTTTCTTTTCGCTTTTGCTTCAATTTCCTTATCTTTAATTCTCTTCTACTCTATTTAGTTTAATATATTTTAGTTTTTTAGT
This sequence comes from Gossypium australe, assembly GCA_005393395.2. Classification (NCBI taxonomy): domain Eukaryota; kingdom Viridiplantae; phylum Streptophyta; class Magnoliopsida; order Malvales; family Malvaceae; genus Gossypium; species Gossypium australe. Next base: position 103,176,640 of record CM016623.1, read on the forward strand.
GTCAGGTTCAAAAGGCTGCTAGGGAATCACGCCACTTCCGCCACCGCCAGCACCTCTGCAGCCTTAGAGGTCACACCCACCTCGCGAACCATCCTACAATAAGGACTCTTCGGTCCATTCTTCTTTTCTTTTATTTTTATTTTCCTTCTTAGTCTCCTTCACTTTAGTTTGCTTTTCTTTAATTATATATTTATTTTATTTTAATTATGTCTTAATAAACCCTGGCTCATCCTTCACGAACTTCCCAATTTCTTCATCTAGCACAGGATCATCATCCAGACCGACCCCTTCAAACATACACAGCACGACCTCTACCATCCTTCAAGGACACCATCCAAAATTCAGAGAGTATTCTTTCCCCTTCTTTTTTGATTTAGCCCTTAAATCTTATATCTGTCTTTGTACATTGAGGGCAATGTACATCTTAAGTGTGGGGGTGAATATTTATTTAAAGAAAGGGCCTAACTTTCTTCATTATTCTCAAATCCCTGAATTTAGTCTTGTCTTTAAGTAATTTTTTCATATTACTAATTAGGATAAAATTTCTAATGATTTATGATTTTTATTAATATGTTTTAAATTAAGTCATAGTTAATTGTGCATTGATGATTAAATTTTAAGATACTAGAGAATCAAGCCTGATAAGTCTAATTTTCAAAACTAAAATTCTCACTAGGTTGTTGAGCTGAATTTAAATATTACATTTAACTTTGGAATTTACAAGGTTGATGTCAAAACACCCATAATTTTTGTGAGATTTTGAGCATATTAGAGTATATTTTTTTTCATGCTCACTTTATTGATTATGAGTGTGTCAACTATGAACTATTATTCTAGAACTTGCCTCAATTATGCATGTTGAAACCACACCTACAATTTGATACACTGAGATGATAAAGGCACCTAGGTTTTAACCCACTTACTCCACTAAAAGCCTACCTTCACAACTAACCCCTAGTGAACCCCGTTGATCCTAACGACCCTTTTTATTGATTCACCAGCTAATATTAACCCAAAACCCCTTTGTATTTGTTATCACCATTCCTTTTGACTACCCTTATATCGAGATTTGATTTGAGTAGTTACCGAATTATATTATTTTAGTAGTTCAATTTATCATTTATTACTTAGTATGTTCCTAATTAAAAAAAATCGAAGCATATTCAGTATTAGTAGAGAGCTTATACAGTTAAAGTCAGTTTATCAAAAGAAAAAGCTCGTATTAGTTGGTTTATTACTTTTTAGTTGATGTAATTATTATTTCGGTAATTCTTAGGTAGGTACCTATCAAATAAATCTTGATTCTAACCTTCTATTTTCAGCCTTTATCCACACCTTTAACCCTAGCCCCGTTACAACCCTAACAAAGACCTTTTGATCTGTTTATCATCTCATATTACAGTGGTGGAGACTTGATTTTCAGGCAAGCCTATGGGATTAACTTTTCAGGTTTGACTTATGAGTGCTTCTTTTCCTAAGCCTTAAACACTTTGAGTGATTTGAGTGAATCTTTAGTGAGGATGTCAACTCTTGTCAATTTCGAATTAAAGGTAATTTTTTAGATAAGGGAAGACACCTACGTTTTCAAAATACAAATGCATGGCTTATCTTTTTTGAATCTTTAGGACTCTTTGAATTGAATTATCCATGTATAAATTATCTATGAATTATGATGAGACATTGTTAATAGGAATTATGAATTATGGAAAGTTCGTTTTAATTGTAAGTTGAGAATTTTGCTTGAGGACAAGCAAAAGCTTAAGTGTAGGGGTATTTGATAAACTGTAATAGTAACATATTTTAATCCCACATTTAGTATGCTTTTGGATGATTTAAGCCTTGATTTATATAAAAAGGTGCTCTTAATCCTTTCTTTTCATGTCTTATACCCAGGAAAGCACCCGAGGATGAAAAGAACGAGAAACGGGCCCAAAACGGAGTAAATTGAGCCAAGGTGGAAATCGACACGGCCTGGACTTAAGCCCACATGGTCGTGCCTTGTTGATCATCTAGAACACGGCCTGACCCCCGACTCACATGGCCGTGCCTCATTAAAGAAGTCCAAACACGGCTTGAAGACTAGTCACACGGGCGTGTGACATGGCCGTGTCCCTGTCGTAGTAATGAACAATTTCATTCAAATTTGGATACTTTTGGGCAAAGAAACACATTCCAAGAGCCTATATATATATATATATATCCCCTAAGTTCATCCTTGAAGGGGCAGTTAACTAGGCCAATGAGCCAAGCCGAGAAGGTCAGATTTGTGGAAATCACTCGAAGATAGCCAGTTGATCCATCCCAAGAAGTCAGAATTCTACTCAAGACGGTGGATCTCTCCTTCAATTCCTTCAGGGAGTTTTAGGGATTTCTTATGTTTTGTTTGATCCTTTCTCTTGAGATGTTTTCTTTATTTGTTATGAACTAAATCCTTCAGATACCTGAAAGGGATGAAACCTAGATGAATCTTGTTATTATTTTCTGAATTATATGATAAATACTTTGTTTGTTCTTAATTATGCAAGCTTAATCCAATTTTGATGTGCTTAGGTAGAGGAGGAATAGACCCTGCTTAAGTGTAGATCTAGCATAATTAAGCGGAGTTGATCGCATGCCTAGAGATAGGGTTGACGAGATTTTTCCGGATTAGGGTGAAACCTAATATAGGAATCCATAGATCGATTTACTGCTATTCTATGGGGTTATTATTCGAGAAAGAGATTTTCGTTAATTAATCTAGGGTTAGACGTTATTCGCCTCGAGAGAGGGTTTAATATACGTTAGGGAGTCTTACGGATCAAACTTAGTAAATAAATCGTATGATTCAGGGTTAAATAACAAGTGAAGTCTAGGTGGATTCTTCCTGAGGGTATCATCTTAATCAACTGAGTTTTTCCTAAAGTTATTTTCCCAATTCATTCTTTTTTGCCTTTGTGTCTTTGGCTTAGTAATTAGTTTAGATTATATTAAAGCAACTTCACTTATTTTAGGCTAAATAATAAAAAGAAAGTTAGTATTAGTACTTTTAGTTCCTTTGGGTTCAATAATCCGGTCTTGCCTAAGCTATACTACTGTTCGATAGGTGCACTTGCCTTCAATCATTGTCAGAGTTAGTTTCCAGGTTTGATCATTCTCTTTATAAATTTTAAAACTCGACAGACATACGATCACCATGCTACACATCCATACTTGATCTATGTCATTTGTTTGTGTTAATATACGTGATGAAGAATGGATTTAGTTATGATATATGTAACAAAAGTCGCATTGGTTCTATGTTAGCATAATTAATGGACGAGATTGTTCGGAATACCTTTTGGATATGATAGTAAAATTTTTGAGATCATAAGGTTATACAATGACATGTAATTATAAAGTAATTAGCATACATATGTGTGGTCCAAGTGAGAGATTGTTGGAAAATATGGACATCACATATATAATAAGGGTAATTACAAGTTATTATTTAATGTTATGATTGGTTAGCCCAAATTAAAAGTGATCTAATTTGGTTAAAGTTTTATTGGGTTTTAATTATTAAATAAAGTATGGATCAAATATGTGTAGATACTCTATTAATTAAGTTATAATCAAATTCTAATTAATGATGGGCTAATTAGGAATTAGGGCTAATATGCCAAAGTTATAAATATTAGGGTTATGGTCCCCACATTACATACAAGATATCTTTTCTAATATCCCATCCTTCGGAAGGAGAGAAAAAATATTCTCTGAATTTCTTGTATGCTAATTTGGAAGATCAAATCCCCAAGATCAGGAGAAAAAAAACTTCAAGGAATTCATGGATTCAGGTACACTTCTGCATCTAGATTGTTCTTGTTTTGTTCTTGATGAATTAACATGACAAATCCTGATTTATAATTTCTTAAGTTTTATATCATATCTTAATTTATGATTCTAACATGTAGCACATGTTGGATCCTCTTCCAATATATTTCTCACATTCTGTGGCTGGTCATCAAAAATAAAAAACTAATTCATCCTACCTCCTAGCTCATTAGCTAAGCGATAAAAAATTTTGTTGTTATCTCTCAAAATAAGTCAACATTTTACCTTCCAACCCTTGTAGAACCATTCATGAGTCATTCTATGTAACAGCCCAATTTAGGGGCTAGCCGAAACAGTGGTCTTGGGATCACTAGTCCGAGATTAGAGAAATTTATTTTCATGTCATTTTATGAGTCAGAGCATGATGGTATATGTACATGAGAATTTTGGTACTTTAATTTTAACGATTTCTTGCTTAATCTCGAAAAAGGACTAAATTGCATAAAGTGTGAAAGTTCCATTGTATAAGCTAAAGGTACCAAATAGCCATAGATTGTTAATTTTAGGTCTTTAAAAGGAAATTTATCCCCTTGTAAATGCTTGGCCGGCCATAGACTAGCATAGGAGACAAATTTGTCAATGTTGGTCAAAGTTGGTGATAGTAGGTGGACTAAATTGATAGTTTAATATTAAAATAAAGAAAAGATTATGTCCATCTTTCTTGCTCATCTCTTCCATCAAAAATTGGCAGCCAAATAGGGGTTAAAAGCTTCAAAAATTTTAGCACACTCTTCTCTTCACAAGTAAGTGTTTTAGGGATCATTCCTTGATAAAAGTTATACTTTTGAGACCCCTAAAGCTTAAGCTTTCAAATGAGGGGACTATTGTGCAATATGGTGAAAATTTTAGAGTTTTTCCATGAGAGCTTTCATTATTATTTGCTGCATTTTTATGGAAGAAATTAAGTCTTAGTTGTTAGATGAACAACTTTTATGAAAGGTGTTGTCTTGAAAACACCTAATTGGACCTTGATGAAAAGGTTATAAATTTGTAGTAATTATGTGAAATGTTGAGTTTTGGAGATAGCTATAAGAGTATTAAATGTTCACCTAGGCCTGTTGAAGGTAGAAATGTGATTAGAATTAATTTCCGAGCCTAAGGGCAAAATGATCATTTTGCCAAAATCTAGGGACAAAATTGTAATTTTGCCAAAATATGAATTATGAGTCGATTCAGTCAATGTGTGAATTTAACAAGTGAAATTGTTACTATAGATCAAGAAATAAGAAGCCCGGATCGAAACCGAGGCAAGAACAAAGTCGAGGAATAACTAACATCTCTACATACATTTTGAATACCGAGGTAAGTTTGTATGAATTAAAGCTTTACATGTATTCTCATGCAATTACTTATTATGTTGTATAATGTACATTATTACTATGAAATTAAATTATTGATATTATGATGAAAAAAGTAAATGAGAATATGTATGAGAAAGTCCCGGTTGAAGACTCAGAATAATGAGGATACTAATATCACAACATTAGACAAGGAAAGTCCGTGTAAGACCATGTCAAGACATGGCATCAGCATAAGGCAAGGATATCATGTAAGTCCATGTCAAGTCATGACATTAAAAATGTTATTATGAGGCAAAGGTCCAATGTAAGTCCAAGCCAATGCTTGGCATTGGTGAATTCATAAGGCAAAGATGTCATGTAAGTCCATGTCAAGACATGGCATTGATAAGATTTATAAGGAAAGGATACCATGTAAGACCATGTCAAGACATGGAAATGGTAGGTTTCCAAAGGAAACATATAAGGAAGGTCTAGTATAAGACCATGTCAGGGACATGGCATTGGCATCGAGATATATGTTGATGAGATTGAGTAACCTCAATTATTCCAGGTAATTCATCAGGCAAAAGAGCCAAGCAAGAAAGAGGTAACAAGAAAGCTAAGCAAGTTAATATAATAATAAGTTAAGTATTACAAGGTTGATATTAAGCATCATTCATGTTAAGAAAGATGAAAGTTGAGTTTACTTTTGCATTGGCAAAATGTACTAATCTATGTGATCAAGTGACACAGGTACCATGAATATAATGCAAGTATGAAATTGTTATGTAACATGTGATGAGTAAGTAAGCCACGCACTTGAGATGTATGTTGTTCTTATCTCAGGATTGATGAATTATAACGAGTTAATATATTGTTAAATGAGTTTCATACAAGCTTACTAAGCTATATGCTTACTTCTCTCTCTTCTTCTTTCCTTGTAGTCTCGCCAAGCTAACTCGTGGATCATTGACGTTGGAGCTCGGAGCACACTATCAATCACTATTTTTGGTATAGCCAAGTTGTTTTTATTAAGTATGGCATGTTTAGAAATTATTTCATCTTTATGTAAGTCCTAAGAGGGGCCAAAGTGTTGGCTATTATGGTTATTATTCTTTTTGTATATGGCTAAAGAGATTGGCCAATATTTATTAAGTTCATGCATCAATTGATGATGAGATATGCATTAATGTTCATGTTTTTGATGAAATATTTGAGTAGTTGGATTGGGTATATGAATGATCTTGATTTTAGGGTGGCAATTGGCTTGGAAAATAGCCTTTAAGTGTCCACACGGGTAGACACACGGGCGTGTGTCTAGGCCGTGTGTGACACACGGTCAACCCATATGGGTGTGTTAATAGGCCGTGTGTCCCCTGCATGTTAGTGTTTTAAGTCAGTGTCGACCACGGGCTAGCCGCACGGGCGTGTGCCTAGGCCGTGTGCTCCTTAAGGGGTTGCTGACGTCACAAACAGAATACCCCTAGTTTTTCACACGGGTGAGGACACGAGCGTGTCTAGGCTGTGTGAAGGACACAGGCCATTGACACGGGCATGTGCCAAGCCTTGTGAAAACCCCTGTAGATTTGAAATAAAAATAAAATTGTACACGGGCTAGGGACATGGGCGTGTGAGACCACACGGCCAGCCCACATGGGCGTGCCCCAGGTCACACGGACGTGTGACCCCTGTTTAGACAAAATTTTTCAAAGAGAGTAAAAGTTTCCGGTTGAACCTCGAAATCTTCTGAATGTATGTTTATGGCCTCATAGGCCCATGAGATGAATGTTATGACTAAGAATGGAAAGTTTTTAAATCGAAACGAAATTTTATAGCCTGTTAATACATGTTTAAGTAAGGTCAAGGATAGTAATGCCTCGTATCCTGTCTCAGCATCAGTCATGGGTAAGGGGTGTTACATTCTAACTTCAGCTATATTACTGACCGTTTTTGATCCATTGCGCAAGGTGTCAATTAGCAGAGCATTATCACTTTCAATCTCTAACTTTCAAAAATCCCATGACCAGGTTAATTTCAATCCTTCCAACATTGCCAATGCCTCCATCTAAAATATGTCTGTCACCGTTTCGAAACCCACCATCAAGCCTCCAATTGGACCTCTTATTACTCCACCAATGGCCGCCCTCAATTTACTCATCAGCACCGACCCATCCACATTAATTTTGACCCATTCAGTACATGGTTCTTGCTAATGTTCCTCCGTCATGGACGTGCAAGCCCATTTATTAACATGATCCTTGACTTTTCATGACTTTTTCCATGATCCTTTGGTTAGCTTGAGTAATTAAAAATGAAATTGTTATGATTCTTCCAAAAGAACCAACTAATAATGGCATAGAAAGTAGCCTATTTGTCCTCAAGAAAACCTATGTTACCTTCATCCCTAATATACCATATGATCGATCTTTTAAGAGGTAGACTAAAAAAAGAATACCACATAGGTACTACTGATTTCTACACAATTTGAGCAAATTTACAATAGCATAATTGCAGATTCTAACTCTCGACCACACCATTCATAAAAAGGAAAACAGGTCATACCTCTCCTTGATCTTTCTTTATTAATCAATAGTCAATCACGAGCAAGTAACCAAAGGAAAACCCAAACTATTTGTGTAACACCCCATTACCCGACCCAATCGTTGAGTCTTAACAATGGAATATCACATTCATTGCCGGAGCAACTGAAATCACTCATTCCGTAATACATTTAAATCATACATAGCCACGTCATGATTAATAGACCAATATATCAACTATTAACTTAGTTATTCATTGCATTTTATACATAATCTATTCCAACTATATATATATATTGGTTCACATTCAAAGCTTTATAACCTTATTTAAATACTCATATAGTAGCATCAACACCAGATAGATACATAGTACGAGCCATTATCAACTAACGTATAAACCTATTTATTACATATCTTGAATGTTAGAATTAATCTCCTACTAAGCTTAATATAACATAAAATCCTATAGGTACATGTCGACCAAAAAATAAAGGTTCACCAACTTGGCGAATATGGGATTTTCTGCTAAATACTGGTAACCATGAGTGCACACGATTGAACGTAACTATACATGGAAAAAAATCAAACACTAAGTAATCAACTCAGTGGCATTTCTATAACTAACATTATAACATGATATAAATTATGTAAGGACATAAATAAAATAAAAATCAAAGGGTCGTCAGCATTTTAATATGTTACATTATATTATAAGAACATAATCCTTTAATATCACATTTATAGTCATACAGACTGGTTGTCACATATTCGTCTTCAAATTGCTGACTTGCAAACTCCAAAATTCAATTAAACATCGAATAATTGCTTACATTCTCATACATCATGCTTTGCAAACAGAAATCGGGCTTAAAATCTAGCTTTAAGCAGGGAATTAATTGTTGTAGGAAATTAAATGTTGTACTTTCCAGCATTTGGACTGCAAATATCCCTTACAGAAAGAATCAATATATTCCTTCATTTACACAATAGCTCATAAAGTTTAAAATAAGAGAATAAATATGTTGAATTTCCAGCATTCAATTCAGCTGAAACTTATACAGTTCAATTTTGTACAACTTAAATTATGCTTTGGACAACAACAAATCTTCAACATTACAAGACATTAAATCAGCTTAATAATATCACATTCAGATCGTTTATTAGCCCCATCCGGACAACCTAATTAACACAATATGAAACATAGCAACATCACAATTGGATAGTGAAATCAACACATTTGAACAACTTAATTAACCAAATAAAACATCATAAATGACAATACATAAATCTTCCCATTGACAATAAAATATCATAGAAAAATAAAATGGAGCATTGAATCAACATGAAGAAATTTAGGTGTATAAGTAGTTTTGAACAAGCATTTATGCACCTATAATACAAGCATAAAAAATTGACATATTATAGTGGCTATAATTCTATTTTTGTACAGAATTAAACAAGCTTTGGTCAACCTTAAATATTCAACAAGACAAGCCCATTTAATTCGGTAAAACATGGTAAACATGTCCTATTTTGGACAGCAATGAAACTGACATTATACCAATAGTTTTCGAGTGATGACAAAATCATCTTAGCCAAACTAACCAGCCTTGATCCATTAACATTTAGACAAATAAAATGTACCATTATGCCATCTAACAGAAAAATAAAAGGGGTTGCACCAAATCAGATAGCAACAAAAATTTCTTAACTTGGACAACAACAAAACTTTAGACACAAGAAATCAATGAAGTTAGAAGCTCAGTTTTAATTTACCCTCATTATATCTACATTAGGATAGCATTTAACACATTGAATCATCCATGCAATTACACATTAAATTTGTTCGAAATTTAGACAACATAAATACAACCAAACAAGAATTTGCTATTTAGAACCTTAATTCTTCCTTAATATTTAGTATGTCTGAATTTAACATAAAAAATTTCAGGATTTAAATCCTCATGTAACCATACAATTGCATCGTAAACATTTAATTTAACAAGATACATTTGCGATAAGGTTAAACATTTAAAACAGAGGAATTAAATATTGAAATTTCAGCATTCAGACATCAATTAACCTTTCCAATTAATAACCAATACTTCTTTTATTTAACAACAATAGTAGCCTAAAATACCACATCATATGACACCTAAACATCAGCAACTACTTGCTTAAAAAAATCAAACAACAATTTAATTGACATTCAGACGACAACAATTTTCTTCATTTTGAACAGCAGTTGTAAACTAATTTTGCCACACATTACAGGACAATCAAATAAAATTTCCATGCTAAAATGAAAAGCATTCAAACAACAATTCATCTGTAACTTATGCAACTATTCATCAATTTTTTTTCTCACTTCTAATAGCAATACTTCGGTAAAAATTTAATGTTTTTTCAGGCTACTAATGTAAGAGCCCGTTTTTAGTTAAATCAGAACAGTGGTTTTGGGACCATAGATTTGAAGTTAAAATATTTATTTTATTATTATTTTAATGTTTATAGTATGGTAGTATGTGTGAAAATTTCGTGAAGAAATTTTATTGTTTGATTGGTCAATTTGATAAAAAGGACTAAATCGCATAAAGTGTAAAACTTGTGTTCTATTAGCTAAAGGTGTCCAATAGCTATAAAACATTAAAGTTAAGGTCCTTATGTGATAATTTACATGAGGTAGTGGATGATAGTGGAGTCCTATTTGGTGTAATTACTAATGTTTTTAAAGTTTAATTTTGGAAATTGATAACTAAAGATAAAATAAATAAAGCAAAACAAAAAATTCTTTGTATCATCTTCTCTAGCTGAGTTATAGCAAGAAGAAAAGCCATTTTAGGTCTTGAATTTCGGCATGATTTTCTCCTTCAATTAAGGTACGATTTTTGTCCCGTTTCTAATGATTTCTACGTTTTTGAGATAATTGTAGCTAGTACTAGCTAGCCTAGAGACTAATTTGTAAAATTTTTAAAAGATTTTGAATGATGCCATTGATGAATAAGCATGTGTTTTGAAGTTTCTTGATAGATTTTGAATGATTGTTGATAGATACACAAGTTTTGTAAATGATTTTTAGAGAAAATGCAAAATAGGTATTAAATTGAGAAATATGTAAATTATATGATAGAAATGTGAAATAAATGAAAAATATGGGCTGGAATGTGTAATAGGGAAATCCGGCTAGCATGTGAGTGGATTAAATTCCATCAATTTGTGATTTTGTGTAATAAGGACTAAATTGTAAAAGATGTGAAAGTTTAGGGGCAAATGTGTTAAATAGCCCTAATGTATATTTTGGATTGAATTGAATAAATAGTTGCTAAAATGAATTAATTTTGAATATATTTAGATCAAGAAAAATGAAATTCAGACCTAGATCGGGGGAAGAACAAGGTGTCGAATTAGTTTATCCGCGTTATCGTTTTTACGTCCTAGGTAAGTTCGTATGTTAATAAGCATTATTATAATTGAGATTTAATGCTTTATATTGAATTGTTGATGAATACAATTGTAGGGAAACATTCGACAAAGCTTCGGTTATGTATCAGCACCTAGTGTGCGAGACTGAGATAGCTTCGATTATGTATAGCACTTGGTGTGCGATTTGAGATAGCTCCGGTTACGTCATTTGTAAAAGTTTGTTATAAAAATCCATTTATTAATCAACATTGGAAGAAACCATTGTTTATGCTTTTAGAAAATCCTCATTTAAAAATAATTCAAGCAAAATGATAAATACGTCCAAACATAAAGCAAATTAAAGTTTATCCCAGAGGCCTTATTACAACTTTAAAACCCAAAATAGTAAAGGTAACGAAATAATACGGAAAAGTAATTTACTAATGTTTGCAAACATCATTTATGAAGTATGGCCTCCACCGAGTCATCCATGGCCCCAAGTCCTCGTCACTGAGCGTTACCTACAGGGATTAAGAAAAGAAAGGGGGTGAGTTACAAGAACTCAGTGTATAATCCCCTTACCGTCATCCACTAGGTCTAAACCCATTTAGCAAAAACTTGGGCCTGAGCCCATAAAGCATAATCTTGGGCCGAAGCCCATTTACATAACAGAATATACATAAATGCAATGTATGCAACCCAACCCATCCTAGTAATCCATCCGCTACACACCACCCGTACCATCCCATCACACCTGTGGGGATCAAGTCAACCCACCCCGCCAAACACACCAAAACGCAGGCTAAATGCCATTTAATATAATAATTCGCAGGCCAGTGGCCATTTATAAACACAGGCAAGATGCCATTTATAGTATTTGTGGCTGAGCTACCAGAGTCAAAATTATGCGTGGCATAGCCACTATACAGATTGTGGCAGAGCCACCAAATATCATTTACGATAATATAATCGGCACACAGCCTTGGGTAAATATGATCGACACAGAGTCGTTAGTTCATATGCTAGGCATATAGTCGTTATCAGAATTTGTGGCAGAGCCACCAGAATCAGAATGTGGCAGAACCACCAGGTTACACTTCTCTTCTTTAACATTTTTCCCATCCCATGCAAAATATACAAATGCAACATAATTAATAAAACATAATATTCACATATATAAACAACAATCATTAATCCAGTAATTTATTATGGTTAATCGGTCCACTAAAGCATTCTAGCAATTCGGCCCATAGGGGAATTTTAGTAAATCGGCCTGTAGGGGCATTTTCGTAATTCGAATCATAAGGGCATTCTATCAAATTGGCCCATTAGGGCAATATATCAAATCGGCCCATTTTGGCAATATATCAAATCGGCCTATTAAGGCAATATATCAAATTGGCCCATTAAGGCAATATATCAAATCGGTAATTTTACCCACTAAGGGTAATTCGGTAATCTTGCAACCCAAGGGTATTTCGGTAATTTACCCTCCAAGGGTATTTTGGTAATTTCGCAACTCAAACTTAACTACTAATTTGGGGCATAAAAATTGAAACTGTCCATCTGCGTCATACTGACTAAATTGACTATAACTCGAGTTAGGAAGCTCGAAATTTCGATCTGTAAATTTTCCTTGAAACTAGACTCATACATCCTTTTACTACAATTTTTCCAGAATTTTTGCCTTACCCATTTAGTATAGTTAATTCCTCAAAGTTTCCCTTGTTTCACTGTCCAACAGTTCTGACCTCTCCTACCCTAAACTCAAATATCTCACTGTACAGTTTTCATATGTTGCTCCCACTTATTTCTATTGAAAATAGGCTGTACAGTTTTCATATGTTGCTCCCACTTATTTCTATTGAAAATAGGCTCACTAAGGAATATATACATATAAATTATAACTCATAATTCACTTTGTACAATTTTAGATGATTTTCCAAGACAGATCAGAGAACCACAAAGTCATTCAGAACCACTCTCACTAAAATTAACATATCACAGAATATAAAATTCATTTTCCTTCTCCGTTTCTTTCATATAAAAATAGACACAGTAAGTTTTCATTCTATATTCTATTCACTTTCTAATTCCCTTTCTCTTATTTTTTATGATTTTTCAAAATCACATCACTGCTGTTAACCAAAAACTGTTTCATTGCAAACTATGGTTACTACTACGAACATACACATGCCCGAGTAGTCACAGATGCCGGTTTCTAATTTTCTTCGGTATTTCGACCAAATCACAGAATATTTCATGCAAACATTCAGAGAGATGTGAGATTACACACCATTTCAAACATGTATTGGGAAGGTACGGGATTACACACCTTATTCGGAATCCGTAACACGATACTCTCCGCGGAACCTAAAGATACAATCGGTCAACAATTAGTCTAAAGCCCAATTTACAACTTCAACCAAGTATTGCGATTGATTAACAATCTATATCACTTACCAACAATCCGAGTCTCTTTTTACGAGGGATAGGTGTTCGATTGGCCCTCCAATAAAGTACTTAGAGGCCCTAGAAGTGATTAACACAAGAACAGATCATAGCCACATCTTATTCAGCTTGAGTAAGAATCACCCAAACAATACACCCCCAACACCTATATTCGGCCTTACCTACTTACCAACCCTCTTCCGAAAGTCAAGGGCTAGAAAGATGACAAGAGTGTAAGCTAACACTCTACCGATTCGGCCCACACCAAGAGAACTAAGAAGATGGAAATAGCAAGGAATAGATTCGGCCTTGGTCAAAAGAACAGGGTGAATAATCGGTTTTTAGAAGAAGGAGTAAAAGAGAAACAAGAAGAAAAATAAAAGAAGAGGAAGAACACTACCTTACAACCACCGAAAACCCGAGAAGGCAAAGAAGCTTCGACAACCACAAGAACCAAGTTTTGGCTATGAGATGAAGTTGATGTTTCGGCTATGGTGTAGAGAAGAGAAAGTGGGAGGGTATGGAATTTGGTAACCAAGAAAAACAATGAAAGAAAAGAAAAATGAAGAAGAGGAAGAAAGAACCACAAAGAAAATTCAGCAACACAAGTTGAGAGAAAAGAAAGAAATAATCCAAAAATGCTTGAAGTAAAAGTATTCAAAAGCACAACAATTGCCAACAACTTTTGGCACCCAAAACCCCCTCCCAAACCATGTATCATCTTTTCCAAAAGATGAGTATTGACCCCAAAATAATCTTTCTAGAACATCCACCCCATAATAGGCCAACATGTTCCCTTCTCTTACCTTTTTCCTTCATTTCTTTCCTTCCTTTTCTGTTGCTTTCCTCCTTACCATAATCCTTAGTCATCTTTCCCAAATTAAAAAGTCTTCCTTACCTTATTAAAGCCTTGACTGACACTTTGAATGAATAGCACAAAAATTAATCAAAAATGTAATAGATGGGATTCGAACCTCAGACCATTAGTACACTCCACACGCCACTTCCCACCTTTACCAATAGACTCCTTGTGTTAGCAAAATGCACACTTATTTCCTTAAGCCTTGATACCACTTGCCTTCTCCCCTTAAGTGCTCAAATAAAAAATTTACCTATAGCCTAACTTGAACCCGGAACTTCCTAGAAATCTCGTAACTTTCCAAAATCACCTTCTTAATAAGTCCAACTTGGAATAATACCGTTCTCTTATTTCCAAAAGTTTTAAACACTCCTACGCCCAAGGCCCATTGGGCCCAATTCTACTAGGCCCAAATTCGAGTCGTTACAAATCGAGCCTAGCTTATGAAATTATACAATTTGGTGAAAGAGAATTTTCTGCTCGAAAGCCACTGCCATGCTAAAAAATCAGAGCCAACTTACTTAAAAAGAGTGTTGAGTGCCAAAATATGATCCGCCATCCTTTGAAGAAGAACCAGTGATAACCAATGATAATTCCACGAACCATCTTCACTTATTGAATCAAAAACACGTGTCAATTCCACTAGAGGTTCTTAACCAATGTAATAATGTTTCAAAATGACTGAATCTTCTAACCATGTGTCATTCTAAAAATTTACCACACTTCCATCAAGGACAGACCAAATAAGACCTTTTTTAACATCCTCCTAAATGTTTTTAATAAATCTCCAAATGTACGAACAGTTGCTCCGAATAATGCTAAACAGAAGAATTCAATTGTCATTATATTTATTCCTTAATACTTGAACCCACATCACCTCAGTCTTGGTAATCATATTAGACCCCAACTTTAGAAGAAATAACTTGTCTTGATCTTGTAAGCGCCTAAGCTCGAGACCTCCGTTAACCACAGGTTTACAACATGCATCCCAATTCACAAGAGATAGTTCTTGCTTGAAGGTGAAAATCTCCACAAAACATTCTAGCTTGATTTTCAATTTCCTTGCAGATTGTTAAAGGAATACGAGACATGGCCACAAAAAAAGTTCTGTATTGTTAATAGCACTAACTTAACTAAAGTAAGTCAACCTGTTAGAGACAACTTCTGAGCATCCCAACCATTTAACCAACTACTAAATCTATCTAACACGAACTGGAATGTAGATAACCCAACTTTATCATGAAAAAGAGGTACTCCAAGGTACTTTCCAAGATTATTCACCTTGGTAAAGCCAAGTTTGGCATCAATACTTGTTGAAACCTCCTCAAAAACTTACTTGAAAAAACCTGTCTTTTTTCTGTTGACTCGATGTCCAGAGAAATGATAGAAAGTATATGAGACTTGTTTAAGGTAGTTTGCTCCTTTATTGTTAGCTCTGAAAAAGAGAATCAAATCGTTGGTGAAAAAAGGGTGAGATAAAGATAGACCTCTCCGAGATAGCATCAAAGGTTCCTAAGTTCCCTCAAAAATAGTAACTTCAATCAAATGACCTAACTGTTCCATATCCAACACTAAGAGATAGGAAGAAAGAAGATCTCCTTGTCTAACCCTCTAGTTGGAAAAAATGTTTTCAGTAACGCCCCATTCTACACGAGTTGCATAGATGGTGATGAAACACAATTCATGATAATTTGGACTAAAAATTCTAAAAAAAACCAGCATCATACAAAGTATCTCGCAGAAAATCCCAATGAACACGTTTATATGCTTTCTTCGAATCCATCTTAATCGCCATCCAACCTATCCCGCTTTTTGTTTGTTTCATTAAATAAACTACTTCTTGAGCAATTCTTGAAGCAACGAAACTTGACTGATTCTTCTTAACCAATATTTGCATCACATGCCGCAATCAAATGACGATCATTTTAGAGATAATCTTGTAAAGAACAAAGTAAAGACTAATAGGCATGTACTAATTAATAAACTCGATAGCCCTACTTTTCGGGATGAGAACCAAAAGTGTCCTGCTAAGATTTTGGTCCAAAGGACCTCCCATAAACACTTGATTAACCATTTTATAAACATCATCTGCCACAATATCCTAATTAGCTTGATAAAACTTTGCATGAAAATCATCTACTCCAAGAGCCTTAAGAGGTGCCATACTGAATATCGAATGTCTAACTTCATCCATTGTAACCCCGATAGTCAGAGCATTGATGCATCTATCCTACAGCTTTGGGAATCTTCTCTTTATGGGAAAACACCCAATCAAGTACAGATCCATAGTATATAAATTAGGAAAGTACTCAACCGCATGTCTTTTATGAATTTCCTCATCATAACACCACCCATAATTCTCAATTTTTAGTGCATCTGTAACAACCCGTTTTCAGTGAAATCAAAAAGGTGATTTTGGGACCACAAATTCGAGGTTAAAAATTTATTTTAATATTATTTTGTGATCTACAGCATGATAATATTATAGTATCAAAATTTCGTTAAGAAATTTTGCCCCTTGCATGTTCAATTTGTGAAAAAGGACTAAATCGCGTAAAGTGCACAAGTTGTGCTCTATTAGCTAAAGGTGTTAAATATCTATAGAAATTTAAAGTGGAGGTCCTTATATGGTAGTTTTACCATTAAAGGTGATAGTGGATGTGCATGGCTTGGTAATTATGAAAATTTTAAAGTTAGGTAAGGGTAAAATTGTAAATTAGAAATTAAATACAAAAATAAAATAAAAGACAAAACTATCATCTTTTTAATACACGCATGAACCAAAAATTTCAGCAAATAAACACCATTGGTGAGCTTGAAAATTTTGAAAAGAAAATCTCTTGCATGTAAGTGAAATACTGTTCTATTTTTGATGATTTTTATGTTTTCGAGGTCGTTGTAGCTTAATCTAGCTAACCTGGGGACTAATTTGCAAAATGGTTGAATGTCTAGGGTTTTACCATAAGATCATTTTAGTTGTTTGTGAAGTTTAATGGAATAAAATGAATCTTCTTTTGTGAGTTAAACAACTTTTGTTAAGTGATTTTTAATGAAATTGTTAATAAGGGATTAAATTGAAAAATGTGAAAACTGTGTGGTAAATGTGTGAAATTATGAAATGTATGGGATGCTATAATCATGTATAGAATTCAGCTAGGCTTGGGTGTGGATGAAATTGCATGAATTTCATTTTACGAGCCTAGGGACTAAATTGTAAGGAAATCAAAAGTATTGGGGCAAAATGGTAATTTTGTCAAAACATGATTTTTGGATTGGATTGAATAGAATGAGGTTTAAATTAGTTAACTTTGATTATATAGATCAAGAAAAGCAACGTAGGGATTTAGATCGGGAAAGGACAAAGTATTAGATTAAACAATCGTTTTTCTTCATACGAGTTTGAGGTAAGTTCGTATGTTTAATAAGCATTAAATTATATTTGATTTAAATGCTTTATTATTATATTCTTGATGATACGACTCCACGGAAATGTTCGAAGAAGTTTTGGCAACTTATGGATCTCGGTTGAACCTTAGGAATAGGTAGGATACAAATGACATGTCATTAGGGGTTACCGTGTTTTGGGTGCCGGTCTCGTACGTCCTACCAGTGGCTGAGTTTTCGGCATGTGTTGCGGTTACTTTACAGCTTGTGTGAGTAACACCGTGTAGCTACGTCTTGACTGATAGCTTGTGTGAGCAGACCCAGTTGTGGCTCGAGAGGGATCATTGATATGAGATATGAGATCGTAGTGGTTTCAACCACATGTTGGCACATAGTGTACGAGATACCCGTGTATCCGATATTATTCAAGTGGTTCAACGGGTACAATGTTGTTACGAGAATTATACGAGTTCGATACGAACTAGTACATGTATTTATGTGAAATACGAGAAGTGGTATATATTTGGCATATGAATTCATGGGTAACATGGTTGATGATTATGTGTTAGGCTTTTGGGCCAAATTGAGTTGTATTATGCCTAAATTTTACTTAAATAAATAGTGGTTGAATGGTGAGTTGTATTTTTAGTTATACGAACTTACTAAGCTTAATTGCTTACTCTGTTTTATATTCCGTGTTTTATAGTGGTTAGGAAGCTCGTTCGGATTGGAAGTTTTCAAAGATTGCATCACACTATCAAATGCTCATTTTGGTACTTTTGGTTATATATTTTGGTTTTAATGGCATGTATAGGTCATTTTGACTAATGGTACCCTATATGTTTTGTCATGTTTTTGGCCATTTGATTTGGCTTGTATTTGGGTATATTTTGTCATGTATATATGTGTAAATGACCTTATCATATTGGTTGTATGTGATGTTATAACATGTTATAAGCTTGATGTTGGTTGGTTTTGAATCCCTCCTTATGTCATGGTCATATGCAAATTGTTGTTTCTAGGTTGGTACCAATTTGAGTGAGAAATATGGCTTAGAAAATGGCCTATTTTTGTCCACACGGGCAAAGACACGGGCATGTGTCTCAGCCGTGTGTGTCCCTGTAACTTTTAATGAAAACAAGTCAGTAGCCTCACACGGCCTAACACACGGGCGTGTAGCTTGGCTGTGTGCACAAGTCAGTATACCCTCCAGTTTTCACAAGGCCTGGCACACCGTCTGGTACACGGGCGTGTGAGGTCATTTCGAAGGGTACACGGCCTGGCACACGGTCGTGTGTCCCCTATAACTTCTAAAGAAAACAAGTCAGTAGCCTCACATGGCCTAGCACACAGATGTGTGGCTTGGCCGTATGGCACAATTTATTATACCCTCTAGATTTCACATGGCCTAGCACACGGCCTGACACAATGGCGTGTGACCCAAGCCAGTGAGTTACACGGGCACGGACACAGGCTGGGACATGGCCGTGTATCCCTATTTCGATTGCCCACATGGCCTGAGACACGGGTGTATCTCTTGGCCGTGTGAGGTATAAGGCCTGGCCACACAGGGGTATGTCCCCTGCACTTTTAAAAATTTCTATGTTTTTCAAAAAATTTCTTGTGTAACATCCCGAATTAGGGCCTAGTTGGAACAGTGGTTTCGAGATCACAAATCCGACGAGAAAAATTTTATTTTATTATATTTTTATGGTCTACAATTTTACAGAAAGATTTATTAAAAATTTTGTTTAAAAAAATTTCGACGTTTGAGCACTCAATTTAGTCAAAAGGACTAAATTGTAAAAAGTGCAAAAGTTGAGTTCTATATATTAGAGGTGTCAAATTGCTATGAGTTTTAAATTGGAGGTCCTTAAAAGGTAATTAGACCATTGGGTAACTTGATGGACAAAAATGGGGATGAATAGGACAAAAATGAAAGAAAGGCCTTAAGGGTATTTTAGTCATTTAGTGTTTTTAATGAATAAAAAGACAAAATACAAGAAAAAAATCTGCTCATCTTCTTCAAGTTGCTGCCGAAAATTTCTAGACTCCATGGCTAAGGGTTTCAAGCTTTTCAAGCTTCATAGTAAGTGTTTCTAAGCCTCGTTTTTAATGTTCATCGTATTTTTGAAATCCCGGTAACTTAGTTTAGCTATTTTTACCATTATTTTGAGCTAGAGTTTAATTTTAAAAAATTGACCCATGTTGAATAATTTTGTATTTTGATGAATTTTGGTAGATTATGCATGTTTATGATTAGAGAAACGAGTTTTATTAGATGATTTTCGATGAAATCGTATAAAAGGGGTTAAATTGTAAAAGTTATAAATTGGTCATAAGTGTGTGAATTAGTGAGAAATTGAAGGTGCCATAGAAGAGAAAAAAGATCAGCATGTTATAAAACATAAGAATAAGGGCTGAAGTTTAATTTACGAGTATTGGGGCAAAAGTGCAAATATGTGAAAGTTTAGGGGTCAAAGAGCAATTTGTAAAAAAATATGATTTTTGGAACCATATGAATAATGTGACTAATTAGTAGGCTAAATGTGATATAGATCAAGGAAATCAAGATTCGGGCTTAAATCGGGAAAATACAAGGTTATGGATTAAAATGGTAAATTGTCGTTTCTGGATCCGAGGTAAGTTGGTGTGTTAATAATAATGCAATAATGTCGTAATGTATATTTGAAACCTAAATTGTGGTATTAAATTGATTTTTCTAAATTACATGTTTAGTATATTATGTTGGTGAATTGATTTAATAATATGTTTATGATAAAAGGTGACATAGGTGACATGGAAAATAGGTTGAAATGTTGTGCTTGAAGGTGTTTTCTATGACTATGGTTGTTATGTGAAATGGAAAGTTGATATGTAAATAATGCATTTATTTTACTTGTTCAATAATTATTTTGCTAGATATTATGGAAATCATTGAGTGATAACTAAAATATGAAAATGTATGGAATGAGAAATTCTCGATTGAACCTTCGAAAAACCGAGAGATACAGACAATATGTAGCTAGGTCACACGAGTGATAAGGGACCTTCACCGTGTGCACAAGAAAGCTACGAGATGGCAAAATTTCATATGTAACTAGGTCACATGTGTAATACTGTGTGTATACCATGTGTACAAGAAAGCTACGGGTTATGAGTAGCTAGGTCACATGAGTGGTTCCTAGTTTTGGACGCCATGTAGACAAGAAAGCTACGAGATGGAATGGCTAGGTCACATGGGTGATAAGGGACCTTCACCATGTGTACAAGAAAGTCGAATTATGTGTAGGTGGAGCTATAAGCTGAGACCACCGAGTATCGGGCGTTTTCCGAAGGGGTTCAACAAGATAACTTACTAATGGTGATTGGTACGATCATGTTATGAATAAGTGCAGGTGTGAATGTGACCAATTGAGAAATGTGGCAAATGTACGTGTGAGCAAGTGTTTGTGTGAATAAGGGTGCATGTGACCATGTGTGTATGTGCATAATGTGTTTGATATGTGATACGTATTGAAATGGTGGTAAGGCTGATATGGTGTAAGCGCCACTATGAATATTCGTAAATATTGGTCATGATTATTCATTTGTATGGCTAGTATTGAACATGCTTGGTGTTATGTGTGCATATATGGAAGTAATATAAAGAAAACATGGGAGAGTAAAATTTTCAGTAAAATAGATTGAAACAGCAGCTGTTATGTGATTTTGAAAAATCACCACAAATAGTAGAATATTAATTATACATTGGATGAGATATTTATTTAAAGCTTATTGAGTCTATTTTCATATAAAATAAACAGAGCAAACAAAGGATTTTTTATATTTTGAGATATTTAAATTTTTGTGAGACTGGTTCAGAATGATTATGTGATCCCCTATTCTGCTTTGGAAAAATCATTAAAACTTTTACAAAAATAATTATGGGATATAATTTATATGCCTGAAATTATGAATGAGTCTATTTTCAAATGAACTAAACAAGAAGGTCATCTGAACTTTGTACAAGGAGAAAATTGATTTGTAGTGAAGAGAGGTCAGAATAGTCGAACAGTGAAACAGGGGAGACTTTAAAGAATAAACTGTACTAATTGGCTGAATCAAAAATTCTGAAAATTTTATGGTAAGAAGATATGTTAGTCTAGTTTCATGGAAAATTAATGAATCTTAATTTGGAGTTCTGTATCTCCAGATATAAATAATTTAATCACTGTGACTCAAGAAAATAGCTTAACTAGAATTTGAATAAATAGAAAGAATATGAAAATAGCATGTTATCGCATTGCTTATTATTTTCATGCGAGCTTACTAAGCGTAAAGCTTACTCCCTCCTTTCCATGTCTTTTAGTTTCGTCAGGTCAGCTCAGGGTTGGAGATCGTCGGAGGCAGCATCACACTATCGAGCCATTATCCTTGGAGTATTGGCATATGTATGTTAAATGTTTTCAAGTGAGTGGCATGTATAGGGACTTAATTTTTCTATGATGGATGCTGTTGTGATTAGTCAAATGTATTGGCTTATATTGATTTGTTGATTATAGCCATGAGATGTGGCTTATGATGATTTCGTCTTGTAAGCCTATTTGTCCATGGTATGTGTTAATGTTTTGTTATGTGGTATAAGTGATTAAATAGATGACAAGGTCAAATGCATGTGTTTGAAAACTTCTAATTTTGGGAGAAATTTGGTAACCCGATTTTGTATGATTGTGAATGTTTAAGTCCGGTAACGCCTCGAACCCTATCCTGGAGTTGGATACGGGTGAGGGGTGTTACATCTTGAGTACTCGGTTTAGTCACGATTTGTTTTTAATGTCTATTTTGTGCCTCGAGGGCTCGTATTAAGGGTTATATGATTGTTTGTGATTGGTTTTTGAATTGAATGTTAGATGAAAATAAAATGTTTGTTTGTTGGATTTTTAAGTTCGGTAATACTTTGTAACCCTGTTTCGGCATCAGATACGGGTTAGAGGTGTTACATTTATTGGTATCAGAGCTACGGTTTAGTCGATTCTCGGACTAACGTAGCATATGTGAGTCTATCTATACATGCCATTATATAAAATGTGATAGTGTGATATCTCCTAACAGTTTTTAAAACATGTTTTCATATAGTAATGGATTCCAACCGAGTAGACTCCGATGATGTAGAAAGTAATGCCCCAGCCTCCGTTCGTGGAGCAGCGTCGTCTGAGTTGAGACCCGTATCTGAGGGTCATGGAGGAAAGGCTAAAGAAGCCTTCTTCCAAATGATGAACGAGTGGTTCATTGTGTTTGTTCGAACTAATCTGGCTACTCAGCAACCTCCACCCCCACCTTTTCCCCAACCGGTTCTCATAGCTCCTCAAGTTTTGGAACTTGTACATATGAGTACGCCACCTGTAGATGAAATTCACAAATATGGAGCCAAAGAGTTTAGGGCTACAGTTGATGATGATCCAGAGAGAGCCGAGTTTTTACTATAGAATACGATCAGAGTCTTCGATGAGTTGTCTTGTATGCCAACCGAATGTGTTAAATGTGCTGTATCTCTTTTGAAAGATGCCGCATACCAGTGGTAGAGCACGTTAATCTCCATAGTACTGAGAGAACCGGTCACATGGGAATTCTTTCAGACAGAGTTCAGAAAGAAGTATATAAGTCAACGATTCCTCGATCAAAAGTGCAATGAATTTCTAGAGCTGAAACAGGGTCGTATGATCATAGCTGAATATGAAAGAGAGTTAGTCAGATTAAGTAAGTATGCCTGGGAGTGCATTCCAACCGAAGTGGTTATGTGTAAACGGTTTGAAGACGGGTTGAATGAGGACATTAAGCTTTTCATCGGAATTCTTGAACATAAAGAATTTTTGGTTTTAGTCGATAGAGCACTCAAAGTCGAAGAGCTTAGTAAAGAAAAGAGAACAGCCGATTATGAGGCTAGAGATTCAAGAAAGAGGTCAACGGAAAAATCGTATCATTCATCGTCAAAGAAATCGAAGGATTTCTATAATCATTCGACCGCTTCAGGGGGTATTCTAACAGAGATTGTAGAAAGCAACATGCAAGTTCAAAAGCTCAAGCTACACCAGTAGCGAGCATTTGTAGTGTTAAGGCCAACAGACCTGAGTGTCAACGGTGTGGGAGATGACATTTTGGTGAATGTCGAATGAATGACAGAGCCTGTTTCAGATGTGGCTCGCAGTAACATTTTATTCAGGACTATCCTGAGTTACCCGAAAAAGATAAACTTCAGACTACTCGACTGAGCAATACAGCTGCAAAAGGGAGACCACCCCAAAATACTGGAAATATGAGTGGTAGCCGAGGTGCAATGAAGGATTCTGCTATGAGATCCGAGGCATGGGCGCCAGCCAGAGCTTATGCTATTCGCGCTTGCAAAGATGCATCTGTGCCAGATATTTTTACTAGTACTTTTCTCTCTATAATACTGATGTAACTGCTTTGGTTGATCCCGGGTCGACCCATTCTTATGTTTGTACAAATTTAGTGTCTAGTAGTGTAACACCCCTTACCCGTATCCGACGTCGGGATAGGGTACGAGGCGTCACCTATCTTAAACACATACAAACATACATTTTCAAGTCATAAAATTTCGTTCAATTTTAAAACTTTTCAAACTTTGCCTTCAAGTCCCTAATATGGACCTACGAGGCCCAAAACACACTTTGAAAACGGTTCATGACTAAACCGAGCACTTTAGAAAAACTTTAGAAAATATCATTGAAATCAAGGGCACATGCCTGTGTGGAAGAGTGACACTTCTGTGTGACCTCTTAACATGGCCATGCTAAAGGACCGTGTAGCTCACATGGCCTGAGCATATTGGGACACGCCCGTCTCCCTAACTCGTGTGGATTTATTTCTCTTTTCGAACCTACAGGGATTTTCACATGGCCTGGCACACACCCGTGTCCATGGTCCCTGTCCCTCAGACGCCGTGACACACCTGTGTTTCAGCCCGTCTGCAAAAACCTTGACATTCTGTTTGTAACAGACCGAATTTGACCCTAATCGGAACAGTGGTTTCGGGACCATGAATCCGAGTCTGAGAAATATTTTAATATTATATTTTGAGTCTATTATATGTGAATTGATGTGTGTGAAAGTTTCGTATGAAAATTTTATCATTTAAGTGCTTAATTTGATTAAAAGGACTTAATCGCGTAAAGTGTAAAAGTGGCATATTAAAGTGAAATGTGTTAATTTGAGCATGGCATTATAATATGAAGTATGGAAAGGGTAAATAACCCATTTTATGAGTTAGTGGCCGGCCATGGACAAGTTTGTCCTTAAGTTAAAATGTTTAGTTATTTTTAATTATAAGGTTAGTTTAGTATTTTGGTAATTATTTATTATATGTTAAAATAACCAAGAAAAGAAAGCCATCACCTTTTGACTCATCCATGGCCGAATGTGGAGGAAGAAAATAAGCTTTAGATTCTTTGAAATTTCGGCACTTTGAAGCCAAAATTCAAGGTGAGTTTTTAGTTAGTTTTCGATAAATTTTACGTTTTTGAGATCGTTGCTTCGAACCGTAGCTGACCCATGTTAAAATTTTTGAATCTAAGCATGCTTGATGTTCGGCTATTGATAGGTTTATATGGTTTTTGATGTTTAATGATGTTAGATAAAAGATAAGTTAAAAATTAGTATATTATGTATTGGAAGTTTTGATGAATTTTTGTTTTTAGGGCCAAATTGTAAAAATGAAATTTTAAAGGGGCTTATTTGCAAAATAAGTGAAATGTGAGGGCTTGTAAAGTCCCTAGGAATATTCGGCCCTTGTATAGTCTTAGCTAATTTGGTGTATTTTGTGTGTTATGCAAATAGGACTAAATTGCAAAGTTGTGAAATATTAGGGGTAAAATAGTAATTTGCCCATTTATGTGTTTTGGGACTAAATTGAAATGAAATGTGCTTGAATGAGATTACTTTTGATATGTTTAGATCAAGAACAAAGAAAAACAGAATTAGATCGGGGAAAGACGAAGGTTCTCGAATAGCCGATTTACACGGTCTATCGACAGCCAAGGTAAGTCCTTAAGCTGAAATATATTAAAGAATTATTTTTGAACATATTAAATGATAATGTTTGATAAATTTTAGTACATATTTATGTCATAGCCGAATGTATATAAGTATATTAGATTGATTGCATAATTTGATAATGTGATATGAATAAGTGTCTCGATGCGAATTGTGGGATTGTACAATGACGTAATGATTTTATTTGTTTAATGTGAATAAACTTAGTTGAATTGGATATGTAATATAGTTATGAAATGTGTGTGGAATGATTGATCACATTGATTTATTTCAGGCTTTAAGCCTAGCAGGCCTAGCGCCGGTGATTTATTTCAGGCTTTAAGCCTAGCAGGCCTAGCGCCGGTGATTTATTTCAGGCTTTAAGCCTAGCAGGCCTAGTGCCGGTGACTTATTACGGGCTCTGAGCCTAGCAGGCCTTGTGCCGGTGTTACTTATCGGGCTTTGACGCCTAGCAGGCTTGATGCCGGTGATGTGTTTTACAAAGGAGAAACCGAATTTTGTTGAAGGCAAACCATAGCTAATGTATCTAGTTAAAAGCTCAGGTAAGCAAGTAAGGTATGTTATGTTTAATGTTACTTGAGTCGAGTTAATACTATGAGAACAGTGTTATGTACATTTGAGATTAAGATTGATGTGCATGAGTATTATATGATTGAATTTGAGCTCGAATGTACTATTATGGAGATTCGGTTTTCAAATAGAAATGCTAAGAGTGAAAGGAATTTTAGTACAATAACATGGTTGATATGAATGCGGTACTTATACGATTTGGAGCATGTGATTCTTGTAATATACTTATTTTGTGCTTCGAAGAGATACAGGTTTATGGAAATGAAGTACAATTACTTAAGTTAATGAATTGTTAGTATTCAGCCCTGTGTAAATCAATATATTTAGATGTTTATGTGCAATGTCATAAGTTGAATGATTTAAATGTTTAAGTGTTTGAATGTTATATTATCATGAGCTTAGGACTTACTAAGCTAGTAAGCTTACTTGTGTGAAATGTTCTCCTCTGTTTTATAGATTAGGTTCAGGCTACAAGCTCAACGGGATCGTCAAGAAAGTCGTCCACACTATCAATCTAATTTGGTACTCTTTCATTTTGGTTTTCGGATAGAGGCATGTATTGGAAAGACTTTGACTTTGTTTTGATGGAAACTTTTTGTTCATGTATATAATAGCCATACGAATATGGCTAAATTTTCGATTAATTACGTTTTTCATGCTTTTGATATAATTGTCGGTTTATATCGTTAATGTTTGTGCAAATTCAATCAAGGTTTAAATCGAATATGGTAAGGAAATATATGTTTGTGAAATGAACATTTGAGTTGGGTAATGTGGTATGAATAATCATTTGTATACTCGATTATATTGAACCATAGTTGTGTTTTGTTCATAGGTTAATGATGTTAGGATTTCATGTGAGTGTTCGAAGTATAAGTTAAATTTATATAAATTATTATGATGCATGGATATTATGAATTGTATGTGGGTATATTCGGTTATAATCTAGGTGCATATCGTATACATATATATGGATAGATATATATATATAGGTTAGTCATGACATATAGGCGTGATGTGTTTAGTTGTGCAATATCCATTATTAAATATGCATGTTTTGCTTAAATGTGAAATGTAGAAATAAATCTCATGAGTTATGTATTCGGCAATACATGGTATTAAGTAGAAAATATATTTGGTTTTGGATTTCATTTGTACATGGCTAATAAACATCATATGCTTGGTTCGAATACGTCATTATAATGATAAGCTCATGATTTATGTATGTATTTTAAGGCAAATTGTGTGACTTTAAGACATGTATATTGACTTGATAAAATGATATATAATTGAAATGAATTCGATTGAACTGTGAGACATGATTTGTATATCAGGTATGGCTAATCATTTAAGACTAATATTTAATTAGTAAAATGTTATATACATATATATATATATATATATATATGCATTTGTGGATAAGTTCTATGTGGTTATGTGAATGTATGAAAGCTGTATTTTCTTTGAAAATGCCTCGTAACCCTAATTCGGCGACGGATATGGGTTAGGGGTGTTACATTTGATTGGTATTAGAGCTTACGGTTTAGTCGATTCTAGGATTACCGTAGCACGTGAGAGTCTAGCTATACATGCCTTTATTGTATATTTGATAGTGTGGTGACTTCTGACATTCTGAAATGTGTTTAATATAGTAAATGGACACTGATCCTGAAAGAGCCGTAGCGGATGATGTAGAGAGTGTAGCGCCTGATCGTGCACACGGATCAGTGCCGGTAGACTCTCGACCAGTTTCGAGTAGCCACGCAGGGGAGGCTAAACAAGCCTTCTATCAGATGATGAACGAGTGGTTTTCCCAGTTTATCCAGACTAACCCTGCTGTACACCAACCTCCACCCCCGAATAATCCAACTCCGATACCTTCAGCACCCCCGATGATAGATCCGATGAGATCTAGTAGGCCTCCAGTTGATAAAATCAGGAAATTTGGGGCTGAAGAATTCAGGGCCAACGATGATGATGACGCAGAGCGAGCTGAAATGTGGCTTGATAACACTATTCGGGTACTAGATGAGCTATCTTGTACTCTAGACGAAATGCCTGAAGTGTGCTATATCTTTACTTCGGGACACTGCATATCACTGGTGGAATACACTAGTATCAGTGGCTCCGAAAGAAAAAGTGACGTGGGATTTCTTCCAGAATGAATTCCGCAAGAAATATATCAGTCAAAGATTCATTGATCAAAAACGAAAAGAATTTCTTGAACTGAAACAGGGGAGAATGACCGTGACAGAATATGAACGAAAATTTGTCAGGCTCAGCAGATATGCTAGAGAGTGTGTATCAACTGAAGCCATTATGTGCAAAAGGTTTGAAGACGGTCTGAATGAAGATATAAAGTTGCTTGTTGGCATTCTTGAAATTCAAGAATTTGTGACTCTAGTTGAGCGAGCTTGCAAAGCTGAAGAGCTCGGGAAAGAGAAAAGAAAGGCTGAGACAGAAGCTAGAGACATTCGTAAGAGATCGTCGGGTAAGACTTTCCATTCCACATCTAAGAAGTTCAGAGATGACTTCAGCCGACATAAAGTTACTTCAGATTTACCTAGACGTGATCGACCTCCAGTGGGCTCCCGAGCTACCTCGATGGCCAGTGTTGGAAACGCTCCACAGAATCGAGTTGAATGCAAGCACTGTGGGAAATGGCATTCCGGGAGTTGTAGATTTCATGACCGGTCTTGCTTTAAATGTGGATCGTCAGATCATTTTATTAGGGAATGTCCGATGTTAGTTGAGCAGAATACAGTTCAGAACATTAAGTCGAGCAACACGTCAGCGCGAGGTAGGACACCCAGACATTCAGGCAATGTAGGTGGTAGTCAGAAAGGAACGAAGAACACTGCAGTTCGATCTAAGGCTAGAGCTCCAGCTAGAGCTTATGCTACACGAGCCAGAGAGGATGCTTCCTCCCCTGATGTCATTACCGGTACTTTCACCCTTTATGATACTACTGTGATTGCATTGATTGATCCTGGTTCGACTCATTCATATGTGTGTGAAACTCTAGTATTCGGTAAGACTCTGCCAGTTGAGTCTACTGAGTTTGTGATTCGTGTGTCCAACCGTTTGGGTAGATGTGTGTTTGTTAATAAAGTGTGTAGAGGTTGCCCGTTGATGATTCGGGATTTTTGCTTCCCAGCCGATTTAATGCTGTTGCCCTTCGATGAGTTTGATATAATTTTGGGAATGGACTGGTTAACTTCGCATGATACAGTGGTGAATTGAAAAAGAAAGCTTATTGATTTGAGACATCAGAACGGTGAGATCATTAGAATTGAATCCAGTGATTTAAGTGGGTTTCCTACAGTAATATCCTCGATGTTAGCCCGGAAGTATGTGAGAAAAGGATGCGAAGCTTATTTGGCTTATGTACTGGATAATAAATTGTCTAAGAAACAGATTGAATCTGTACCGGTTGTATGTGAATACCCAGATGTGTTTCCTGAAGAACTACCGGGTTTACCACCAGTACGAGAGATTGAGTTCGGCATTGAATTAGTACCGGGAACGACTCCGATTTCGATAGCTCCGTATCGGATGGCACCTACTGAGTTAAAAGAGTTGAAAGCACAGTTGCAAGAGTTAACAGATAGGGGTTTTGTGCGACCGAGCTTCTCTCCTTGAGGTGCACTGGTTTTATTTGTGAAAAAGAAAGACGGGACTATGCGAATGTGTATCGACTATTTGCAACTAAATAAGGTAACTATAAAGAATAAGTACCCGTTACCTCGGATTGATGATTTGTTTGATCAGTTAAAAGGGGCTTTGGTATTTTAGAAGATAGATTTGAGATCAGGCTATTATCAGTTGCGAGTTAGAGATACAGATATGCCAAAGACCGCATTCCGGACGAGGTATGGACATTTTGAGTTTCTGGTTATGCCTTTTGGACTCACTAATGCACCTGCTGTTTTTATGGATCTAATGAATCGAGTCTTCAGACAGTTTTTAGATCAGTTTGTAGTAGTGTTTATTGATGATATACTGATCTACTCCAAAAATGAAACCGAGCATGCCGAGCATTTGAGATTAGTGCTACAAACTTTGAGAGAGCAACAGTTGTATGCGAAGTTTAGTAAGTGTGAGTTCTGGATGAAAGAGGTCAGCTTTTTGGGACATGTTGTTTCAGCATCAGGTATTCGAGTCGATCCGAACAAAATTTCGGCTATACTTGATTGGAAGCCACCGAAGAATGTTTTTGAGATTCGAAGTTTTCTGGGACTTGCGGGCTACTACAGACGGTTTGTGAAAGGTTTTTCTGCAATAGCTACACCTTTGACAAAACTACTTCAGAAAGATGTAAAGTTCGAGTGGTCGGAAAATTGTCAGAAGAGTTTCGATCAGTTGAAAGCCCTTTTGACAGAAGCTCCAGTATTAGCTCAGCCTGAATCGGGTAAGGAATTTGTTGTGTATTCTGATGCTTCCTTAAGTGGTTTGGGCTGTGTATTGATGCAGGAAGGCAGAGTAGTAGCCTACGCATCGAGACAATTGAAGCCGCATGAAAGAAATTACCCGACGCATGATTTAGAGCTTGCAGCCATTGTGTTCGCACTGAAAATTTGGCGTCATTAATTATTCAGTGAGAAATGTCACGTTTACTCAGATCACAAAAGTTTGAAGTATTTGATGACTCAGAAAGTCCTGAACTTAAGACAGCACAGATGGTTAGAATTGCTAAAAGATTATGAATTGGTAATTGACTATCATCCGGGAAAAGCTAACGTTGTTGCGGATGCACTAAGTAGAAAATCATTGTTTTCTCTTCGTGCGTTGAACGCACATATGGTTTTGATAGATGAGGGTTCGATCATAGCTGAGATGAAGGCTAGACCGTTGTTTATTCAGCAAATTTGTGATGCTCAGAAAGTTGACAAAGATATGACTTCTAGACGAGCACAGTGTGAAAATGATGCAGAGTCAGAATTTCAAGTTGATAAAAATGACTGTTTGATCTATAAAGGCCGATTGTGTGTACCGAGAAATACTGACTTGATTCAGATGGTATTGGATGAAGCTCATAATAGTCAAATGTCGATACATCCGGGTAGCACAAAGATGTACAATGATTTGAAACAGTTCTATTGGTGGCCGGGCATGAAGCGGGATATATCTGAATTTGTTTTGAAATGCTTAGTTTGTCAGCAAGTAAAAGCTGAGCATCAAGTGCCATCTGGACTACTTCAGCCAATCATGATACCTGAATGGAAATGGGATAGAATTACAATGGATTTTGTATCCGGTCTCCCTATGACACCGAGTAAGAAAGATGTTGTTTGGGTTATAGTAGATAGATTGACCAAATCAGCTCATTTTGTACCAGTTCGTATGGACTATTCACTCGATAAACTTGCTGAATTGTATGTATCACAGATTGTAAGGTTGCATGGTGTACCGAGTTCCATTGTTTCAGACAGAGACCCGAGATTCACATCGCAGTTTTGGAAGAAGTTGCAAGATGCTTTAGGTACTAAACTTCATTTTAGTACAGCCTTTCATCCGCAGACAGACGGTCAGTCTGAGTGAACTATTCAAATACTTGAGGACATGTTGAGATGTTGCGTCCTCGAGTTTGAAGGTACGTGGGAACGATACCTACCTTTGATTGAATTTGCTTACAATAATAGCTTTCAATCTAGTATCAAAATGGCGCCCTATGAAGCTTTGTATGGCTATAAATGTCGAACACCGTTGTATTGGACTGAGCTCAGTGAAAACAAAATACTCGGGGTGGATTTGATTAAAGAAACAGAACAGAAGGTAGCTATTATTAAAGGCAATTTGAAAGCTGCTTCGGATCGTCAAAAGTCCTATGCTAATTTGAAACGTAAAGACACTGAATTTTAGGTCGGAGATCGTGTATTCTTGAAAGTTTCTCCGTGGAAAAAGGTACTCCGATTTGGTCGGAAAGGCAAACTTAGTCCGAGATTCATCGGACCTTATGAAATTACTGAACGTATTGGGCCTGTTGCTTATAGATTGAAGTTGCCCTCTGAGTTAGAAAAGATACATGACGTATTTCACGTTTCGATGCTTCGTAAGTACAGATCAGATCCGTCTCATGTAATCACATCGTCAGAGATTGAGATCCGTCCCGATTTGACATATGATGAAGAACCGATCCGTATCTTAGCTCGGGAAATAAAAGAGTTGAGAAATAAGAGAATTCCATTAGTAAAGGTACTATGGAATCGTCACGGAATTGAAGAGGCTACGTGGGAGCCTAAGGATTCAATGAGGCAACAATATCCGACCTTGTTTAACGGTAAGATTTTCGGGGACGAAAATCCTAAAGGGGGGAAGAGTTGTAACAGACCGAATTTGACCCTAATCGGAACAGTGGTTTCGGGACCACGAATCCGAGTCTGAGAAATATTTTAATATTATATTTTGAGTCTATTATATGTGAATTGATGTGTGTGAAAGTTTCATATGAAAATTTTATTATTTAAGTGCTTAATTTGATTAAAAGGACTTAATCGCGTAAAGTGTAAAAGTGGCATATTAAAGTGAAATGTGTTAATTTGAGCATGGCTTTGTAATATGAAGTATGGAAAGGGTAAATAACCCATTTTATGAGTTAGTGGCCGGCCATGGACAAGTTTGTCCTTAAGTTAAAATGTTTAGTTATTTTTAATTTTAAGGTTAGTTTAGTAATTTGGTAATTATTTATTATATGTTAAAATAACCAAGAAAAGAAAGCCATCACCTTTTGACTCATCCATGGCCGAATGTGGAGGAAGAAAATAAGCTTTAGATTCTTTGAAATTTTGGCACTTTGAAGCCAAAATTCAAGGTGAGTTTTTAGTTAGTTTTCGATAAATTTTACGTTTTTGAGATCATTGCTTCGAACCGTAGCTGACCCATGTTAAAATTTTTGAATCTAAGCATGCTTGATGTTCGGCTATTGATAGGTTTATATGGTTTTTGATGTTTAATGATGTTAGATAAAAGATAAGTTAAAAATTAGTATATTATGTATTGGAAGTTTTGATGAATTTTTGTTTTTAGGGCCAAACTGTAAAAATGAAATTTTAGAGGGGCTTATTTGCAAAATAAGTGAAGTGTGAGGGCTTGTAAAGTCCCTAGGAATATTCGGCCCTTGTATAGTCTTAGCTAATTTGGTGTATTTTGTGTGTTATGCAAATAGGACTAAATTGCAAAGTTGTGAAATATTAGGGGTAAAATAGTAATTTGCCCATTTATGTGTTTTGGGACTAAATTGAAATGAAATGTGCTTGAATGAGATTACTTTTGATATGTTTAGATCAAGAACAAAGAAAAACAGAATTAGATCGGGGAAAGATGAAGGTTCTCGAATAGTCGATTTACACGGTCTATCGACAGCCGAGGTAAGTCCTTAAGCTGAAATATATTAAAGAATTATTTATGAACATATTAAATGATAATGTTTGATAAATTTTAGTACATATTTATGTCATAGCCGAATGTATATAAGTATATTAGATTGATTGCATAATTTGATAATGTGATATGAATAAGTGTCTCGATGCGAATTGTGGGATTGTACAATGACGTAATGATTTTATTTGTTTAATGTGAATAAGCTTAGTTGAATTGGATATGTAATATAGTTATGAAATGTGTGTGGAATGATTGATCACATTGATTTATTTCAGGCTTTAAGCCTAGCAGGCCTAGCGCCGGTGATTTATTTCAGGCTTTAAGCCTAGCAGGCCTAGTGCCAGTGACTTATTACGGGCTCTGAGCCTAGCAGGCCTTGTGCCGGTGTTACTTATCGGGCTTTGACGCCTAGCAGGCTTGATGCCGGTGATGTGTTTTACAAAGGAGAAACCGAATTTTGTTGAAGGCAAACCATAGCTAATGTATCTAGTTAAAGGCTCAGGTAAGCAAGTAAGGTATGTTATGTTTAATGTTACTTGAGTCGAGTTAATACTATGAGAACAGTTTTATGTACATTTGAGATTAAGATTGATGTGCATGAGTATTATATGATTGAATTTGAGCTCGAATGTACTATTATGGAGATTCGGTTTTCAAATAGAAATGCTAAGAGTGAAAGGAATTTTAGTACAATAACATGGTTGATATGAATGCGGTACTTATACGATTTGGAGCATGTGATTCTTGTAATATACTTATTTTGTGCTTCGAAGAGATATAGGTTTATGGAAATGAAGTACAATTACTTAAGTTAATGAACTGTTAGTATTCGGCCCTGTGTAAATCAATATATTTAGATGTTTATGTGCAATGTCATAAGTTGAATGATTTAAATGTTTAAGTGTTTGAATGTTATATTATCATGAGCTTAGGACTTACTAAGCTAGTAAGCTTACTTGTGTGAAATGTTCTCCTCTGTTTTATAGGTTAGGTTCAGGCTACAAGCTCAACGGGATCGTCAAGAAAGTCGTCCACACTATCAATCTAATTTGGTACTCTTTCATTTTGGTTTTCGAATAGAGGCATGTATAGGAAAGACTTTGACTTTGTTTTGATGGAAACTTTTTGTTCATGTATATAATAGCCATGCGAATATGGCTAAATTTTCGGTTAAGTACGTTTTTCATGCTTTTGATATAATTGTCGGTTTATATCGTTAATGTTTGTGCAAATTCAATCAAGGTTTAAATCGAATATGGTAAGGAAATATATGTTTGTGAAAAGAACATTTGAGTTGGGTAATGTGGTATGAATAATCATTTGTATACTCGATTATATTGAACCATAGTTGTGTTTTGTTCATAGGTTAATGATGTTAGGATTTCATGTGAGTGTTCGAAGTATAAGTTAAATTTATATAAATTATTATGATGCATGGATATTATGAATTGTATGTGGGTATATTCGGTTATAATCTAGGTGCATATCGTATACATATATATGGATAGATATATATATAGGTTAGTCATGACATATAGGCGTGATGTGTTTAGTTGTGTAATGTCCATTATTAAATATGCATGTTTTGCTTAAATGTGAAATGTAGAAATAAATCTCATGAGTTATGTATTCGGCAATACATGGTATTAAGTAGAAAATATATTTGGTTTTGGATTTCATTTGTACATGGCTAATAAACATCATATGCTTGGTT
The DNA here is from genome assembly GCA_005393395.2 of Gossypium australe. Taxonomy (NCBI): domain Eukaryota; kingdom Viridiplantae; phylum Streptophyta; class Magnoliopsida; order Malvales; family Malvaceae; genus Gossypium; species Gossypium australe. The sequence continues at coordinate 103,212,121 of CM016623.1, forward strand.
CGAATACGTCATTATAATGATAAGCTCATGATTTATGTATGTATTTTAAGGCAAATTGTGTGACTTTAAGACATGTATATTGACTTGATAAAATGATATATAATTGAAATGAATTCGATTGAACTGTGAGACATGATTTGTATATCAGGTATGACTAATCATTTAAGACTAATATTTAATTAGTAAAATGTTATATACATATATATATATATATATATATATGCATTTGTGGATAAGTTCTATGTGGTTATGTGAATGTATGAAAGCTGTATTTTCTTTGAAAATGCCTCGTAACCCTAATTCGGCGACGGATATGGGTTAGGGGTGTTACACTGTTTCTGACGTCATCAACCCTTTAAGGTCACACGGCCAAGGCACACACCTGTGTGCTAGGCCGTGTGGTGAATTTAATTTCACAATTAAGGTGCAGGGGACACACGGTCGGACTACATGCCCATGCGGCAGACCGTTGTCACACACGGCCTAGACACACGCCCGTGTGTCTACCCGTGTGGACAGAAAAAAGGCTATTTACCAAGCCTTTTGCCACCCTTACTTGCACCAACATACACAACATCAAGTAACACCCATCCACACATAAATACATGACCAATACACCACAACTAAGACATTTACACAACATGGCCACTTCACTTCATTCACATGCAACACTTATCACATTCTTTATCAATTCAATCATACAACTTGCTCAATCATGCATTAACACACCATATGCTCAACCATGCGAACTTTCACATTCATGAAAAACATCATCATATGCATAGAACAATAACAAATATTAGCCATCATCCATGGCCTTATACATAATGATCTATCAAATAACATAGGCCCACATTTAGCAAATTCAGCTATGACACTTAACAACATAATTAAATCTCCTATACATGCCACAACTCAACTACTTGAACTCAATAATACCCGAAGTGATAGCTTGATAGTGTGATGGTATCTCCGGCGTTCTCCAACCCGAGCTAGCCTGAGGACATTATAAACATGGAAAATGGATAGAGTAAGCTATATAGCTTAGTAAGTTGGTATGTAAATAATAAGCAATTTATTAACATACTTTTAACAATCCTCATAATAAGTTCTCAAGATAATACAATCATAATTCCACAAAGTTCACTATTCACTTTTGAGCATATCAAGATGTCTACGCGAGTCATAGTCACTAAATTATTTATTTCTTGAGCTACGGAATTGCAAATTTAGTTCCGCTAATTTTCCCTAAAACTAGACTCACATATCTCCTTACCATAAATATTCCAGAATTTTTGGTTTAGCCAATAAGTACAAATTATTCTTTAAAGCGTCCCTATTCTACTATCTAATAGTTTCGACCCTTCTTCACTAAGAATTAATTATCTCCTTGTACGGGACTCGGATGATGTTCCTGTTTAATTCTCTTGAAAATAGATTCATTAATAATTTCAAAAATATAAATTATAACTCAGATTTATTTTTATACTATTTTTAATGATTTTCCAAAGTCAAAGTAGGGGATTCTAAAATCATCCTAATCCTATCCCACAAAAATTCAAACATCTCATAATATAAAATTCTTTTGCTTACACAGTTTATTCTATGTGAAAATAGGCTCAATAAGCTTTAATTTAATATCTTATTCAACCTATAATTCGATTTCCACATTTTTTGGTGATTTTTCAAATTTACACAACTGCTACTATCCAAAATTGTTTTATTGCTAATTTTACTCTTTCATGATTGCTTTGTATTAACATCCATTTAATCATACATAACACCAAAGCATATCCTTAACTAGCCATTCCATAGCTAGTCATTATCGAATATTTACATACCATTCATTTGCCCCTTTAACCTATACATCAACAACAAAACTTAAACTTATCATGTCTCAATTTAATTTGGCCTAAAAGCCTCACACATGATCATTAATCAAATTTACCACCTATTTATACATCATAAGTATAGACCTATCGTCATAAGTATAGACCTACATTTCTCTTAATTTGATCTTTCAATACAATCTCGTAATTTTTATATTATTCATGATCCAATAATATCATACGAAATAACACATGATATCGGTTAAGCATTTAAACATATCAAATTTAATGTTTATTAACATACGAACTTACCTCGGTGTGAAATGACAAAATAAGTCAATTACTCGATTATCTTACTTTTCCCCCGATCTAATTCCGAATCTCATATTCCTTAAACTATAACAACACATTAATTTATTTATTCATCATGCTACTCAAATTAGCTCAATCTCATAGTTTTGGTAAAATTACATTTTACCCCTAAACTTTGTCATGTTTACACTTTTACCCCTGGGCTCGTAAAATGAAATTCATTCAATTTCTTTGCTACCCATGCCTAGTCGAATATTTATCATACTTACAGCAGCCCACATTTTTCACATATTCACACTTTTACCACACAATTTATCACATTTCTCAATTGAGTCCCTAATCGACATTTCTATCAAAAATCACTTTACAAATGTTGTTTATCTAACAAAAAGGATGTATTTTCTATCATCAATTATCAAAATACACACTTTATAACAACGGAAAAATTCATAAGCTTTAACAGTTTTGAAAACGAAGGTACGGGATAGCTAAATCGAGTTACCACGACTCCGAAAACATAGAAATCATTAAAAACGAGGCAAAAACCACTCACCTATCAAGCTCTAAAGCTTGGCCGAATGAAACCCATTCCATGGCTGCCATTTTTTTCTATTACAGTTGAAAAAGAAGAAAAAAAAAAGATGATAGCTTTTGCTATTTTGTCATATTATACCTATTAACTTATTTACCAATTTAACCTTTTAATAACTTCACCAAATCCACCTACTACATGTCCATCTTTGTCTCCTCAGTTTTCTATTGGTATAATTACCATGCAAGTGCTCATACTTTCCAATTTTATAGCTATTTAGTGCCTTTATCAATTATACCTCAAGTTTTGCACCTTACGCAATTTAGTCTTTTTTATCAAATTGAGCACTCAAACGAGGAAATTTCTTTATGAAAATTTCACAAAAATTTAGTATCATACTGTAGACATCAAAATAATAATAAAATAAATTTTTTGATGTCAGATTTGTGGACCCGCAACCACTGTTCCGACTAGGCCAAAAATCAGGATGTTACAGTAAGAGTATACTTGTTGAGTCCACTGAATTCGTGGTTAAAGTATCGAACCTCTTAGGCCAATATGTCCTAATTGATAATGTTTGCAAGAATTGTCCTTTGATGACTTGGGGTTACAATTTTTCGGCCTATTTGATGCTTTTACCTTTTGATGAATTTGATGTGACTTTGGGCATGGATTGGTTGACTTTGCATGATACTGTTGTAAACTGTAGACGAATGATTATTGTATTAAAATGTCAGAATGGTGAGACTCTTCGTATTGAATCAGATAATTCGAGTGGGTTATCTATTGTGATATCGGATATGCTAGCACAGAAATATGTGAGAAACGGTTGCAATGCTTACCTTACATATATACTAGATACTAAAGTGTCAAAACGAAACTTGAATCAGTGCTAGTGGTTCGTGAATATCCAGACATGTTTCCAGAAGAGTTACCCGTGTAACAGTCCAAATTTGACCCTAATCGGAACGGTAGTTTCGGGACCACAAATCTGAGCCCAAAAAAATTTTTAAATATTATTTTTTGTGTTTATTATATGTGAATTAACATGTGTGAAAATTTCGTATAAAAATTTGATTTTTTGTGTGCTTAATTAGACAAAAGGACATAATCGCGTAAAATGTAAAAGTTGCAAACTATAGTGAAAAGTGCTTAATTGATATGGCTTTTTAATATGAAGTCTTAAAAGGGAAAATAACCCATTATCTAAGGTAGTGGACGATTTAAGTTAACATTACCCTTAGTATATATGTTAGTTTTATTTTAATTTAAAGGTTAAGTTAGTAATTGAAAAAAGCATAATATATGATAAAATAACATAAAATAAAACCAACATTACTTTGCTTCTCTCTTGGCTGAATATTGGAGAAAGAAGAAGGCTTTGGTTATTTAGATTTTCGGCACTTCTAAGCTTAAGTTCAAGGTATGTTTTCGATCGGTTTTCGATAATTTTTACGTTTTTGAGATCGTTGCTTCGAATACAAGTCGACCCATGTTAGAATTTTTGAATTTGAGCATGTTTGATATTCGGCTATGGATAGATGTTTGTGCTTTGGAATGTTTGATGGAAAAATATTAAAAGTATGTTTGAGATTAACATGTTTTGAATTGGAAATTTTGGTGAATTTGAGTATTTTGGGCTATATTGCAAAAATAAATCTTTGAGGGGTTAAAATGAAAAATTAATGAAAGTAAGGACTTATATGACCATGGGGAAGATTCAGCCCTTAGGGATTGATATCAAATTATGTGTATTTTGTGTTTTGTGTAATAGGGACTAAATTGTAAAATTTTTAAATGTCAGGGGTAAAATGGTAATTTGCCTATTTATGTGTTTTGGGACTAAATTGAGATGAAATGTGCTTGAATGAGCTTAATTTGTATATGTTTAGATCAAGAACAAAGAACAATGGACTTGGATCAGGGAAAGGCAAAAGTTATCGAATAGCCGATTCTTGTCGTCCGACGATATCCGAGGTAAGTCTTTAAGCAATTTAATATCGTTAATATTGGTTATAACCTTGATTATATGTTGAATATTGAATTTATAAGTGTGAAATAGGCCAAAGCCGAATATGAAAGGTGATTTTAATAATGAAATGTAGTGAAATTTATTTGAATTTGATATGTGATAGGATTATGAATTATGTGTGATGTGTGATATTGGTAATATGTAATGTGTATGAAATGGTTTAACTATTGGTGCTCGGGCTTCGAGCCTAGCAGGCCTTGTGCCGGTGAAGTGTATCGGGCTTATTGCCTAGTAGGTCTTAAGCCGGTGAAGTGTATCGGGCTTATTGCCTAGCAGGCTAAATGTCGGTGATTAAATTTCAGACTTCGGTCTAGTAGGCTTAATGCCGGTGATTTTTTTTAATACGAGCTTATGCATACAAAATGGTGGAGTTATGGTGACAAAAGAACAAGCTAAAGCTTATTCATATGAATTAAATTACTTGGCCATACAGGTAAGTGCCTATGAGTTATTTAATTGAGTTTCTATATTCGATCAATTAGGAAAGCATATATGTGAGTTCTGTTGGACAAGAATGTGATTCATAACTATATATGTATATTCGGCCTTTTGAGTTATGTGATCGTATTATCATTACGTGGATATTGAATACTTAGATTTATGAAATGTTAAATGGATAAGTGTATATTTCTTCATGTATGTGGTTCTATTGAATGATGTGCATATGAAATGAGTATATGGTTAGAAATTGATACTTACCATTTGAATATTGAGCCGAAATAGAAATTTATTTGTTAAAGGTAAGATAAGGAAGAATGTTAAGTTAATTACGGTATTGAAGTTCGGCAATGAGATACCATATGTATTTTGTTAAAGTTTATTTGATATTAAGTATTTGATCTGAATTGTTTGGGTGTTCAATTGAATCACTTTTAATTGTTTAAGACTTACTAAGCTAGTTAGCTTTGTTTAAGACTTACTAAGCTAGTTAGCTTACTCTGTATGTTTTCACTCTGTTTTATAGATTTTGATCAAGCTACAAACTCAGGGAATCATCGTTGAAGTCATCCACACTATCGACCTATTTTGGTACTCTTAAAAGTTGAATTTTTAAGCATAAGGCATGTATAGGCTAGCTTAATGTTTGAATATTATTTTTATGATGTATATAAGCCATGCGAAAATGGCTTGTTTTATTATTAACTAATCTAAAGTTATGCAAGTTTCGATCAAGTTAAGTGTGCATGTTTTGCATGGATGAAGAGTATGGATGTGTTCTAAATCATGTCAAGTATGAAAGTTTGTATATGTATGTTTGATATGAAATCACCATATATGAATTTTGCTAGTCAATTTGGAAAGTAGATATATGTGATAGTTATCAAATTTGAATCAGTTTTGGTATACATTACCTTTGATGTGTATTCTAGAAATATGAATAAACTTCATGAACTTTGTATTCGGCAATATGTGGAATTAAATGGAAAATGTACTTAGATGTTATATTCGATTATGGATTACATTTGTTCATGAGTAACAAATAATGGGTGTTTTGGTTCGAATATGTCCTTTCTAATAAATTTAGGTATACATTGTTTTGATGGAGTATATTAGGCCTATTTGGATTTGTTAGATCAAAGTAACATGTGATCATGTATATGAATGGTTAAATGTCATGATTGTTATCTAGTTTTATAAAGTAGATATGAATATATGTATAATTGGTGAAGATGGTTTTAAATGATCAAATGAGTGGTATTCTTTGAAGGTTATTGTAATGTTTAAGTTGTTTAAATAAATTACTAGTATATATATGGTATGATGAGCATGTATGTACTAGTTATAATTATCGTAGGTATGGATTTATCTTTATTTAGCTAAGTGAATTAACTTTGACTGTGCTGAGTGGTAAAATGTAAAGTAATGTCTCGTAACCCAAATCCGGCGACGGATACGGTTTAGGGGTGTTACAACACGGGTTGCCACTGATCAGAGAGGACTAATTTGCTATTGAGTTAGTACCAGGAACATCGCCGATATCGATAGCTCCGTACAAAATGGCTCCTACAGAGTTGAAAGAGTTGAAAGTTCAGTTGCAAGAGTTAACAGATAAAGGTTTTACATGACGTAGTTTCTCGCCTTGATGTGCACCAGTTTTGTTCATTAAAAAGAAAGATGGATCAATGAGATTGTGTATCGATTATCGACAGCTCAACAAAGTTATGATCAAGAATAAGTATCCATTGCCACGAATAGATGATTTGTTTGATCAGTTGAAAGGTGCAACGATATTTTCAAAGATTGATTTACGTTCTGGTTATTATAAGTTGAGGGTTAAAGATTTGGATGTACCGAAAACTGAATTCAGGACAGGGTATAGACACTATGAATTTCTTGTTATGCCATTTGGGTTAACTAATGCTCCTGCAGTATTTATGGATTTGATGAATAAAATCTTTAAACCTATTTAAACAGATTTGTGGTTGTATTCATTGATGATATCCTGATATATTCCCGAGATGAGTTTGAGCATGCCGAGCATTTGAGAATTGTGTTACAAACTTTGCGAGATAAACAACTATTTGCTAAATTCAGAAAATGCGAGTTTTGGCTCTAAGAAGTTGGGTTTTTAGGACACATTGTATCGGCGGAAGGCATCAAAGTTGACCCGAGTAAGATTTTAGTAGTTGTTGACTAGAAACCACCAAGAAACATATTCGAAGTCAGAAGTTTTCTAAGATTAGCTGGCTATTATCAGAGATTTGTAAAAGGGTTCTCGATGATAGCTACACCAATGACGCGGTTATTGCAGAAAGACGTAAAGTTTGAGTGGTCTGATAAATGTCAACAAAGTTTTAACCAGTTGAAAGCACTGTTAACCGAAGCACCAGTTTTGGCTCAGCCTGAGTCAGGTAAAGAATTTGTAATTTTCAATGATGCATTATTGAACGGTTTGGGATGGGTTCTAATAAAAGAAGGTAAAGTGATAGCTTATGCTTCCAAACAGTTAAAGTCGCACGAGAAGAATTATTCGACACATGACTTAGAGTTGGCCTCTATTATGTTTGCATTAAAAATTTGGCGACACCATTTGTTTGGTAAAAAATGCCACATATTTACCGATCACAAGAGTTTGAAGTATCTAATGTCACAAAAAGATCTGAATTTGAGACAGCGTAGATGGCTTGAACTGTTAAAAGATTATGAGTTAATCATCGATTACCATCCGGGGAAAGCAAATGTAGTTGCGGATGCTTTGAGTAGAAAATCTTTGTTTCCTTTGCGAGCGATGAATACGTGATTGACTTTGTCTGATGATGGCTCGATCTTAGCTGAGTTAAAATCTAAACCTATGTTTCTATAGCAAATCTGCGAAACTCAGAAATGTGATAAGAGATTGCAAGCTAAACGAGTATAATGTGAGTCGACATCCGATTCAGAATTTCAGATCGGACCCAATGATTTTTTGTTGTTCCGAGGTAGAGTTTGTGTACCGAATAATCCAGAGCTTATACATAAAATTTTACATGAAGCTCACAGTGGTAGCTTGTCTGTTCATCCGGGGAGTAATAAAATGTATAGTGATTTGAGACAGATGTACTGGTGGTCAGGTATAAAATGCGACATTTTTTACTTTGTGTCCAGATGTTTGATTTGTCAATAGGTTAAAGCTGAATATCAAGTGCCTTCAGGACTGTTACAGCTAGTGATGATACCAAAGTGGAAATGGGATAGAGTTACGATGGATTTCGTATCGGGGTTACCCCTATCTCCTAAAAAGAAAGATGTTATCTGAGTTGTTGTTGATCATTTGACGAAGTCTGCACATTTTATTCTGGTACGTACAGACTTCTCACTTGACAGATTAGCTATGTTGTATATTTTTGAGATCATCAAATTACACAGAGTGCCAGTTTCCATTATTTCGGATATCCGTGATTTACATCACGATTTTGGAAGAAATTACAAGAGGCTTTAGGTACACGGTTGCATTTTAGCACTGCTTTTGACCCTCAAACCGATGGTTAGCCGAAGAGAGTGATTCTAATTCTCGAAGATATGCTTCGTTGTTGTGTTTTAAAGTTTGAAGGTAATTGGGAAAAATATTTACCATAGGTTGAATTCACATATAATAATAGGTTTCAATCAAGCATAAAAATGGCACCGTATGAAGCTTTATATGGTCATAAATGCCGAACTCCGTTATACTGGTGTAACACCCCTTACCCGTATTCGATGTCGGAACAGGGTATGAGGCATTATTGGACTTAAATACAAGCATTCATATTGTCCCTATTACGGGCCTATGAGGCCCAAAACATACATTAGGGGTGGTTCAGGACTAAACCGAGAACTTTAAAAACTTCTGGGACACACCCGTGTGGCATATCACGTGCCCATGCTTCAGGTCGTGTCCAAAATAGGGGACATTTTGTTTATGACGTCATCAACCAAATAAGGTCACACGGCCAAGGCTCACTCCCATGTCCTTAGGCCGTATGGCAAGTTAAATTCCAAAAATTAAGTGCAGACTTCACACGGCCCGGGCACATGCCCATGTCCTATGGTCGTGTCTCTCACACGACGGTGTCTTGTGCCCGTGCGTTTACTAATAGGCATTCTGTTTTGCATTAATTAGGGTGCAAGGGACACACGGCCATAACACACGCCTATGGGGAAAGTCGTGTGTCACACGGCCTAGGCACACGCCCGTGTGGACAAAATAAGGCTATTTACCAAGCCTTTATGCCACCCATACTTGCACCAACCTACACAACATCAAAACCACACCAATCCAAATATATATATGACTTCAAGGCACTTAACATGGCATAACTAAGTGCTTTACCATCACCAAACATCTATAATCACATGCAACACATCATCATCCAATCATCAATAACCATAGGTCATATCATAATGGCATTGGCACATGCATGCATATATGAATAGGTTTAGAACCAAATAATCATTATGAGCCACACCTCATGGCCATACACAAAATGAATCAAATATCATCATAAGGCAACACATTTGGCTGAACCAATATGCCATATAACAAAAAGACCAAGTCACTATACATGCCATAAACTTAAAGTACTTGAATTCATTTATACCCAAAATGATAACTTGATAGTGTGATAATATCTCCAGCGATCTCCAACCCAAGCTACCTTAATAACCCTATAAGACATGGGAAAGGAAGGGGAGTAAGCTATAGAGCTTAGTAAGTTCGTAAGCAAATAATAAGCATCAATAGACATAAATTTTTCATACAACTAACATAACATAACACAACATAAACGTCATTAAATCTTCACAGGCATAACTTACTCAATCACAATGCTTACCCCATTCAATTTATAAGCCTAATTCAATATATCTTAACATTTGCCAAACATTCGTAATATCTCCAATATAACATACCATAATAAACATTATCAAATCATTTCAAACCTCTTAGTAACATGTACATTAATTATGCGTATTCATATTTTCAAGCCCAGAGCTTAACATGTTTCAATGATTTAACTCTTAACTTTTTATACTTTCATAACCATTTTAATAGGCAATTGTGTCATTATTTCCCTTTCCTCATAACCGATAAATCACAATTCAAATGAAAAACATTTAGTATCTCACCGATCTATTTGGCACCAAAACCTGTGAAATATTCGTCAACTGAATCTACCATGAATTTACACATCATAAATATAAACACTTAATCACAAGATTTCATAAATATTTTTAATAGACATTAATACCAATCTTGTCTTTAATTCATAATCATTGAGTCACAACCAAGGCAAATAAAACATTTCATATGTCAATTCCATATGGCCTAAAAGCCCTTTTTCGTAAGCATCAATCAAATTTACCATGTATTTTTTCATCATACACATAAAACCAATGATCACATGGTTAACTCAAAGTCACTTTCATAGTGATCATGTATTCATAATATCATGAAGTTAATGCTTATAAACTTTACGTACATACCTATACCAACTCGTAACATAATCATTTACTTTCTCATCTTTGGCATAATTTTTGAATTTCCCGTTGAACCACTTGGAATACTAGAGAATACTCGAGAATCACATACACATAAAATCATGCCAATGCCATATCCCAGATATGGTCTTACATGGGATCACATATCGGGTCTTACATGGGATCACATATCGATGCCTATAGCCCAGCTATGGTTTTACACGATTCTCATATCGATGCCATATCCCAGATATGGTCTTATACGAAGTCTTATTTCGAAGCCATGTCCCAGACGTGGTCTTACACGAAATCACATGCCGATGCCATATCCCAAATATGGTCTTATACGGGATCTCAATAACCCTAATGTCATGACATTTGTATCCTAACTATTTCTAAGGTTCAATTGGGATTTCGAGGTATCAAATCTTCGTCGAATCAATATCCCAGATATGGTCTTATACGAAGTCTTATTTCGAAGCCATGTCCCAGACGTGGTCTTACACGAAATCACATGCCGATGCCATATCCCAAATATGGTCTTATACGGGATCTCAATAACCCTAATGTCATGACATTTGTATCCTAACTATTTCTAAGGTTCAATTGGGATTTCGAGGTATCAAATCTTCGTCGAATCATCATCAAGTCAAAATTAATCAAATCCACAAAGACAATTACACAATTCATGCAATATTAAAGCATAAATACCTAATAATGAAATGTTGCATTATTTACACACGAACTTACCTCGAATGCGACAACGACGAAAAGGACCTAACCGTCAATTACTCGTTTTTCCCTCGTTCTAGGTCTAAACTTCATTTTTCTTGATCTAAAACATCACATTTAACTTATTTAATAATTATAGTAATCAATTCAGTCCAAAATCATATTTGGCAAAAATTATATTTTTGCCCTTAAACTTTGTCATATTTATACTTTTGCCCCTAGGCTCGTAAAATGATTTTCATTCGATTTCTTCATTCTTCAAGCCTATCCAAACCATTTTCATGCTTATAGCAACCCACAATTTCCATTAAAACACACTTTTACTACATATTTATAACTTTTACAAATTAGTACTTTTAGGCATTTTCACCGAAAATTACTTAGTAAAAATCGTTTCTCTAGCCATAAACATGCATTTTCTGCCATTAAAAATCAAAACACACAAATTTTCATCATGGGTCAAAACCCTTGACTTTAACCATATCTCAAATTAGTGGTAGAAATAGATAGATCTTGTTACGAGGATTTCAAAAACGTAAAAATCATTAAAAACAGGGCTAGAACGGACTTACAATCGAGCTTGGAAGCTTGGAAAACCCTAGCCATGGTTTCTTCATGTGAAATTCGACCAAGGAAGAAGATGGACAAGAAATTTTGGCTTTTATTTTGTTTATTAAGTCATTTAATTACTAAATAGCCAAAATGCCCCTAACTTAAAAACATTCTATTTCATCTATTTCATGTCCATTTTTGTCCAAAAAATTATTCATTGGTCTAATTATCATTTAAGGACTTCCAATTTAAAATTTCATAACAATTGCACACCTCTAACATGTAGAACTCAAATTTAGCCCAAAATCGAGCTGTTACAACTGGATCGAACTTAGTGAGAAAAAGATACACGGGATTGATTTGATCAGAGAGACTGAAGAGAAAGTGAAAGTATTCGTGACATGTTGAAAGCCACTTTAGATCGACAGAAATCATATGCAGATTTGAAATGTAAAGATATTGAATTTCAGATCGGTGACAGAGTGTTTCTGAAAGTATCACCGTGGAAGAGGATTATTCGATTTGGTCACAAAGGGAAATTGAGTCCACAATTTATCGAACCATATGAGATTATCTAGAGAATAAGGCCAGTGGCATATCGACATGAATTACTATCAGAGTTAGAAAAGATTCATAATGTGTTTAATGTATCTATGTTACGACGGTACTGATTAGACCCTTCGCATATAATTTCTCTAACAGAGGATGAGATTCAGCCCGACATATTGTATAACGAAGAAAGGCTTTAATGAAGGTTCTTTGGAAATATCATGGGATTGAGAAGGGTATTTTAGAACCCAAGGAACTATGAGCAAACAATACCCTAATCTATTTTCTGGTAAGATTTTCGGGGACGAAAATTCCTAAGGGGGAGAGTTGTAACAGCTCGTTTTCAGTGAAATCAAAATAGTGGTTTTGGGACCACAAATCTGAGGTCAAAAAATTTATTTTAATATTAACTTTTTATCTGCAGCATGATAATATTATAGTATAAAAATTTCATTGAGAAATTTTACCGTTTGCGTGTTCAATTTGTGAAAAAGGACTAAATCGCGTAAAGTGCAAAAGTTGTGTTCTATTAGCTAAAGGTGTTAAATAGCTATATAAATTTTAAAGGTGATAGTGGATGTGCATAGCTTGGTAATTAGACCATTAAAGGTGATAGTGGACGTGCATAGCTTGGTAATTATGAAATTTTTAAAGTTAGATAAGGGTAAAATTGTAAATTAGTAATTAAATATAAAAATAAAATAAAAGACAAAACTATCATCTTTTTCATACATGCATGAACCAAAAATTTTAGCAAAGGAACACCATTGGAGAGCTTGAAAATTTTGCAAATAAAATCTCTTGCATGTAAGTGAAATCTTGTCCCGTTTTTGATAATTTTTATGTTTTTGAGATCGTTGTAGCTTAATCTAGCTAACCTGGGGACTAATTTTCAAAATGGTTGAATGTCTAGGGTTTTACCATGAGAGAATTTTAGTTTTTTGTGAATTTTAATGGAAGAAAATGAATCTTTGTTGTGAGTTAAACAAATTTTGTTAATTGATTTTCAATGAAATTATTAATTAGGGATTAAATTGAGAAATGTGAAAATTGTCTGGTAAATGTGTAAAATTGTGAAATTAAGGGCTTCTATAATCATGTATAGAACTCTGCTAGGCTTGGGTGTGGATGAAATTGCATGAATTTCATTTTACGAGCCTAGGGACTAAATTGTAAAGAAATCAAAAGTATTGAGGCAAAATGGTAATTTTGTCAAAACATGATTTTTGGATTGAATTGAATAGAATGAGGTTTAAATTAGTTAAATTTGATTATATAGTTCAAGAAAAGCAACGTAGGGATTTAGATTGGGGAAAGGACAAAGTATTGGATTAAACGATCGTTTTTCTTCGTACGAGTTTGAGATAAGTTCGTATGAACATTAAATTATATTTGATTTAAATGCTTTATTATTATATTCTTGATGATACGACTCCACAAAAATGTTCGACGAAGTTTTAGCGACTTATGGATCCCAGTTGAACCTTAGGAATAGGTAGGATACAAATGACATGTCATTAGGGGTTACCGTGTTTTGGGTGCTAGTCTCGTACATCCTACCGGTGGCTGAGTTTTTGACATGTGTTACGGTTACTTTACAGCTTGTGTGAGCAGCAATGTTGTGCTGCCTCTTGACTGACAGCTTGTGTGAGCAAACCCAATTATGGCTCGAGAGAGAACATTGATATGAGATATGAGATCGTAGTGGTTTCGACCACATGTTGGCACATAGTGTGAGAGATACCCTCATATCCGATATTATTCCAAGTGGTTCAACGGGCACAGTGTTGTTACGAGGATTATACGAGTTAGATACGAACTAGTATAGGTATTTATGTGAAATATGGGAAGTGGTATATATTTGACATATGAATTCATGGCTAACATGGTTGATGATTATGTGTTAGGCTTTTGGGCCAAATTGAGTTGTATTATGCCTAAATTTTCCATACCTCAATTGTGGTTGAATGGTGAGTTGTATTTTTAGTTATACGGACTTACTAAGCTTAATTGCTTACTCTATTTTATTTTCCGTGTTATATAGTGGTTCGAAAGCTCGTTCGGATTGGAAGTTTTCGAAGATTGCATCACACTATCAAACGCTTATTTTGGTACTTTTGGTTATATATTTTGGTTTTAATGGCATGTATAGGTCATTTTGACTAATGGTATCCTATATGTTTTGTCATGTTTTTAGCCATTTGATTTGGCTTGTATTCGGGTATATTTTGTCATGTATATATGTGTAAATGACCTTATCATATTGGTTGTATATGATGTTATAGCATGTTATAAGCTTGATGTTGGTTGCTTTTGAATGCCTATTTATGTCATGATCATATGCAAATTGTTTTGTTTATATTGGTACCAATTTGGGTGAGAAATATGGCTTAGAAAATGGCCTATTTTTTTCTACACGGGCAGAGACACGGGCGTGTGCCTCAGCCATGTGTGACACACGGCCAGGTGACACGGCCGTGTGTCCCCTGTAACTTCTAAAGAAAACAAGTCAGTAGCCTCACACAACCTAGCACATGAGCTTGTGGCTTGGCCGTGTGGCACAAGTCAGTATACCCTCCAGTTTTCGCAAGGCCTAGCACACTGGTGTGTGAGGTCATTTTGAAGGGTACATGGCCTGGAACATGGGCGTGTGGTTTGGTTGTGTGACCCAAGTCAGCGAGTTACACGGGGATGGACACGGGCTGGGACATGGCCATGTGTCCCTATTTCGAATACCCACATGGCCTGAGACACGGGCATGTCTCTTGGCCATGTGAGACATACGGCCTGACCACACGGGCGTGTGTCCCCTGCACTTTGAAAATTTTCTATGTTTTTCAAAAAATTTCTTAAGTACTCGGTTTAGTCCCAATTTGTTTTTAATGTCTATTTTGGGCCTTGAGGGCTCGTATTAGGGGTTATATGATTGTTTGTGATTAGTTTTTTATTTGAATGAGAGATGAAAATGAAATGTTTGTTTGTTTGATTTGTAAGTCTGGTAATGCTCCGTAACCCTGTTCCGGCATCAGATACGGGTTAGGGGTGTTACAACATTAATATTGTTTTGCTTTCACCACTTCAAAGTTTGAGATTAAAAAAAACTTTGTATTCATGTCACCACTAGCAAGCCATTCACTTCTAGATTTTTGAAACCACGGTATTTCTTCTTGATTAAGGATGCTTTCGATTTCCAAATGGACCTCGACTTCCCTCTTTCGAAGACACATCAAGTCACACTATTCCAAATCCTTTTGAATCCTCTCTAATTATCTAACATATCTGTGTTTTCAAACAAATATATTCCCAAAATCGAGTACCTTCCTCCTTCATGGCTGCATTGTCATAAATGTCGGAGTTGTCGAACTGTACCTTTCTTCTAAGCTCCTCATTTTGTTTTAAGAGTTATTGATGAAACATTTATTACTACTCAAACCTCACATTCTGTATGGCCATTTGCTCCTTCATCAATCTCATTTTCTCCTGAAGAGTAAGAAACTATTGCAGTGATGCTTCTTGACCAGAAAAGAATGGTAACCCCTGGCCAAAAGGAAAATTTAGGTCAAAGGAGTTCGAGACCCTTGTGTGGGCTGCATTTTTCGGTCGGTCAGCAAACCAACCGGCAAAAAGATCTACCTCAGTGGGTTGGCCACCTACACTTGAAGCTCAAGGTTGTCCTGATGAAAAGTTGACAGGGAAACTTTCATGAGCCATTTTGGTTATTACAAACTGAAAGCAAATATAATGGTTAGAAGTCTGTCCACATTTACTGCACCAAATTGTTGAGTATTTTGATGTATTCTCATGAGGGGGAATCGAGTATTTATAAGATACAATTACTGTTAATCGAAATGACGTCCTAGATAGGCTCCATGCATGCTGACACATATATTGTCCAGACCTAGCACGTGTTCACTGGTTAACTCGCTTGACTTTGCATCCTTTACCTACGAACACCTAAGAACATGCGAACTTGGCTTGTGAGCCCTCCCTGCGAGCCCTTAATGTATCCACCTTGTAGGGCCCAGGCTCGAGTCGTAGGTCAACATTTTGAATTATATTCAGGTTTCAGTTCGGTAATGAGAAATACCATAACAATTATAGCTATCTTTTTTTTTTCCTTTAAATAAATCATTATTTAAAAAACAAGACTTCATATATATTTTAAATTCTAAATTTCCTAAGATTTGTGGCAAAATAAGTACAGATATATTATTTTTAAATTTTTAATACAATTAAAATTCATTAAACAAGAAATTATGTCAATAAAAAATATTAATTTCAACCATTAAAATTTGAAATACGCATATGAAGAAAAGTTAAATTTCAATAATATTTATTAATTACAAATTATACTCAATAAAAAGCGTTAATTTTTTTTTGAAAATAAACCTGGCCTGTAATTTTATTCAGATAAGAAAAAAAAGAAAAATAACAAAGTAAAACAAAAACCTAAATAGAAACAATGAACTATTAAAAAACCCAGTCCGTCCTAAAATCCTAATGCCTAAACAAGCCCAAACCCTAAAAAACACCCATTTCAAACAAAACCTTAAAGAAACTACCCTACGGCCAGTCTCCATTTCTAACGATCCCTCATCTTCTTCAACAATTTGTCTCTTCAATCTCTGAAAGATAACCATCAACCATGTCGAAGTCTCATTTGATCCAAGGTATCTCTGAAATAAACGATTTTACTCGCTATCTTGGTTGCTCTTTTATTAAAGCAACTTTGGATCTGAAATACCTTTCCATTTCCCTGTCATTTTCTTCTCTTAAAAAACTGAAATACTCTTTCTTTAACCTCTCATATATATTGTTTCCTTGTAATCAAATTTGTAAGGTTCCTTGGATTTTACCGCAATCCCTTCAATTACCTCCTCTTCCACCTTGTCTGTCAACCTCAACGGCCCTAGCTACCGAACTGGAAAGGCTAGAAGCCAAATAAGTATTCACGAACTCAACTGAACCTTCATTTGCAAGTATATGAGCCAATTTGTTTGTTTGTCTCCCTAGATGCTCAAATCTACAAATAACAAAGTTGCTTAGCATCTGAAATATAAGGCCTGATTTCAGATCTACCATCTTTCTCACTTAGTTTTTTTTAATAATAGCTAACGCGTCACCTTCAACTTCAACTCTTAAAAATCCTAACTCTACTTTGAATCTAATCGCCTGGACGTATACAAGTGCCGCTGCTGCAAACATCGTTGGTATGCGACCGTTATTTTAAGCTTTTACTTTCAAAACATGACTAAAAGAATTTCTAATAACGATTCCTGTACATGACTTTTTATTTTGTTTATCAAATGCAGCATCAAAGTTGATTTTAACATTCGTTCCCTCTGGAGGATTCTAGTGTTGCTTTGCCACTATATTGACAGATGCTTTCTTGTTAACTCCTTTTATCTCCCGCAAATATTCTATAATGAATTGCACCAAACTTGCCTCTGATTGTATCTTATTTTCATTAACGATAATCCTCAAATTGCATACACTATTGTTTTAATCCGATGATCAAATTCTTTTTCGAATAAAACCTGCATCCAGTCCTTATAATGTCATTGATCTTGCTCCAAGGTCCACCTGATAACCAATCTGTACCAAACATCAACTGCAAATGAGTAGTCTCGAAACACATGATCAGTGGTTTTAGTATTGTTTAAGCATCTCGAACAGTTTGCTGCATTCCCTAGTATGTGTTGATATAGATAAGATAAAGTAGAAAGATAATCATTTAGAGTTTTTTATACTAGGATTTTTGTTTTTGAAGGCAATTCAACCATTCATAGCTTTTTGTACAGGGTTTTGTAATAATTTTGGTTTGCTTGTAAATTTGTTGATCTATCGGTCTGTATTAAATTTTTGTAACTACTCCGCACTATGTAAACCCCCGAAGCTTCTTCTCTCCATACCACTCTATCCACTTCTTGCTCGAGAGGGAGAGGAATGCATAGAATCCTTTTAGCATCTTCGAGGTGAAAGGTACTTTTACTAGATCTTCCTTCTATTGATTTGAGCTTTGTTCGATTAAGTCCAAGGCATAGACTAGATTTCGATCAATTTCTGAATGTTTTATTTTATATTCATCAGTGCCCAGAACCCACACCTCTTTCCAAATTCGTATCTGGTTTCCTGAACCAACTTGCCAACACATTCTTTTCTCAAGAAGTCCTTTAGCCGACCATAAACCTTTTCAAGTATATAATGGTAAGTTCCACAACCTTGCTTGCATGAAGTATAAATTTGGATAGTATTTAGCTTAATTGACATTGCTAACAGTGAATATGGGTAAGAAATTAAACGCCAACCTTGTTTTGCTAACAATGCCACATTAAACTTTGATAAACATCTAAATTCCATTCCTCCATCTTCTTTTAACTCTCCAAGCTTCCTTCAATCACACTAATGGATTCCACATTTATCATGTCATTTTTGCCACCAAAATTGACCCATAATGTTTTCCAATTCCGCACAAAACAATTTCAGTAACAAAAAAAATGCCACAAAGTAAGTAGGAATTGCCTCTAATACTGCTTTTATGAACACTTTCTTACCCCCAATTGATAAGAATCTTGTACTCCACCCTTTAAATTTTCTGTTTATCCTATCTTTTAAGAGTTGGAAAGTTATTTTTTTATCCCTCTCTACCATGTTTGAAAGTCCCAAATATTTCTCTAGATTTCTTGAGGTTCAGACTTCCAAAATGCTTGTTATTTGCTCCCTTGTTTGCTCCGAAATGTTTGAGCTAAAGTATGCTAGTGACTTATCAAAGTTTACGCATTGACTGGAACAAATTTCATATTCTCGTAAAATGGTCTTAAGGTTATAGGCTCCCCTTTCTATGGCATCCCAAAATAAAATGCAATCATCTGCGAAAAGAAGATGTGTAATAGTAGGGCCCTTACGACATACCTTTGCCTTTTAATAGTACTTTCTCGTGCTACTAACCTCATCAATGATGACAAGCCTTCACTAAAAATTAAGAATAAATAGGGGCTTAAGGGATCACTTGACGCAACCCCCTCATTGGTTTGAAACGCTCGCCTATCTCACCATTCAAACATACCAAATAATTTACTGATGTTACACACCGTATAATTAAGGACACAAAGGCTTTGCGAATCCCATCTTCTGCATAACTATTTTCTAAAAAATACCACTCCACCCTATCATACACCTTACTCATGTCCAGTTATAGAAGTAAACTTCCATGTTGGCGCATTCTTTTCTATTTTAGAGAATGCATTAATTCATATACTAATAGAACATTATCCGTAATTAGTCTACCTTGCACAAAAGCGCTTTGGGCTTTATCGATACATACATTCAATACTCTTCCGAGTCGATTAGCCACCATCTTTGATATAATCTTGTAAATTACTGTACATAGGCTAATAGGACAAAAATTCTTGAGGTGGGTTGGACTTGCTACTTTAGGTATGAGAACAATATTTGTCAAATTAATCTCATCAATCGTACTTTTGGAAAAATAGTGCTGGGAATCCATCACACCCAAAAGCTTTGGTTGGTCACATGCTTTTAAGAGTAAGAATAATTTCTTCCCTAGTAAAGTCTTCGGTTAGGTCTTTGTTCATACTATTCAAAATGCATGCCTTAATTCCACATAATATGTACTCAAGATTACTGACTCCTCCTGAAGAAAACAAGTTTTCTAAATATCTCTTTGCCACCTCCGCCATTGCTCTTTTGTCCGTAGTTATTTGTCCCCATTCATTCTCAAGCTCCTCTACATGATTTGCTCTTCTTCTTTGGGATACACAATTGTGAAAAAAAAATTGTATTTTTATCTCCTTTTAACCAATTCGTCCTTGATCACTGCTTCCAATACCTTTCTTCTTTCTCAATCTCCATATTTAAATGAATTTTGGCATCAATTAATTCTTCCAAATTCTCATGTGTCCTCTCCATTCCATTTAGTTCCTTAATTCGAGCAAATAACTTTCTAGACAACCCTCTCTGTAATTTTTTTATTCCTATTTCCCATCTTTGTAATCCTTTCCCTACTACTTCTAATTTCTCCATCACCATTCCTCTTCTCATCACCTATAACCTTTTCACTTCCTCCTCACAAGACTTCTCCATGGTCTACAGTGCTTAAAATCTAAAGGCTTCCCTTTTTTTACTCATCCCCACTTGTTTAGTTCGAAAAAACAAAGAACAATGGTTAGAAAAATAATGAGACAAATTTCAAATGTATATTTAAGAAATAAATCGATCCATTCTCTATTTGCAACCCCTCTGTCAAGTCCTTCTTTAATATTTGTTTCAGGAAGGTTACCTCGTTTCCACGTAAACCACCTACCAACATATCCCACATCCTCCAGTTGGCAATCAGTTAGAGCTGTCCTAAATTCTTCCATACGTCTTTCATCCTTTGCCAAACCCCCTTCCTTTTCAAAAAATATATATAATCTCATTAAAATCGCCACAAACCATGGTGTAACTTGCTTTCTACCCGATCTCTTCAATATGTTCAATGCCTCACTTCTTCCATGAGGTTCTGGTGTTCCATAAAATCAAGTTAGTCGCCAAGTTGATCTAACTTCACTATCCTCGATATTAACATCAATTCGTTTTTCCATCCAAGGCTTAACCCACCTCTTGTTCCAATTGTCGCTACATCTCTCCCACAATGAAACCCACATCATCGTCTAACTCTTTCCATCCAAAAGTTGTCTTATTTAGTCTCCATAAAGAAGAAAACCTGAGGATTATACAACTTCAACATGTGTTGAAGTCTTCTAATTCCCTGTGGACTCCCCAATTGACGGACGTTCCAGTTTAAGATTTTCATTGCGTTCGATTGTCTTGCCTATTGGTAGTCGTCAATATCTATTTTTTGCAAATTGTTCTCCTTGTCCAACCTCCCTTACATGCAAACATTAACCTTGTACTTGACAATCCAACCTATGTCTCTTCTTCCCTTCACCATTCTCTAAAGGTATTTCTTCATTATTCTCATCCATATCCTCCTTATCCTACTCACTTAAACATAATATCCCATTTTATTTATCTTGCCTCTTCCTACCCTCCAAATTAAACCCTAAAGTGTGGTTAATAAATCCCAAATTATATCGTGTATCGAAGCTATTTATCCCTTTGCCACTAATTCGAACATCTTCCTCACCAGCAATTTTAAATATTTTAAAAATTTATTAAACAACATAATTTTTTTACTTAAATACAATTAATAAATTTAAATATTTCACAAGTAATAAAATGACATTATAAATTATAATATCTATCCGTTGTAATATTTTATAATTTGTTATTCATATTATATTAAAAAATTATCATATCTCCATCCATATCATGCTTTCAATTTAAAGAAATTATGATGTAATATAACAATGACTAAAATAAAAACCCTATATATTTTGCTTCTCTATATGTTTTGCTTCTCTATACAAAAATAACAAATAATTAGCTCTTTATTAAATAGGACTACTTCTACTTTCTCTTAAATGTTTTCTTTGTAATACATAAGGAGAAACAAAAAATATTTTATATATAATTTTCTTTAACTATTTGTTAAAGCATTGCATCATTAACAGAATAAAATATATATGTTTCATTATAAGTTCTGACTATATCTACTCTTTTTGTCACAATATTTAAAATTACTGTAACAACCCATTTTCAGTAAAATCGGAACAGTGGTTTCGGGACCACAAATCCTAGCTAGACAGAAAATTTATTTTAATAGATTTGTATGGTCTGCATTATGATAGGAATGTCATATGAAAAGTTTGATAAGAAAATTTTACCGATTATGCGCTTAATTACGGAAATGACTAAATTGTATAAAATGAAAAAGTTGAATTCTAGTAGCTAGAAGGATCAAATAGCTATGGAATTCAAAACTTGAGGTCCTTATATGGTAATTAGACCACTAATGAAAAGTTAGTGGATATTTTTGGATGATTCATCCATGGAAATTTAGAAAAAGGGCAAGAACTAAATTGGAAATTGAATTAATTAAAAAGATGATAATAGAAAATATCATCTTATTTTCATCATCTTCCCCAAACTTTGCATGGAAACCCTAGGAGAGAGAAAGGAAACTAATCAATCTTAATTGGGTAAGTATTCTTGTCCCTTTTTTTAGTAATTTTTATATTTTTGAGATCGGGGATAACCTAATCTATCTAGATTGGGGATCAATTTGAAAAGCTATCAAAGTATAGAAATTTTGCCAAGAATGAATGTTCTGAAAATTTGAAATTTATGGTAGAAAATGAAAGGTTGTTGATAGATAAACAACTTTTACAAAGTGAATTTTGATGAAATTGTGATTTAGGGACTAAATTGTAAAGTTGTAAATATTGAAGAAAAATTCTAAATTTTGTGAAATACATGTGCTGTAAAAGTTATACTAAAATTTTGATTAGGCCTGGAATAAGGATTAAATTACATGAATTTCATTTTCCAAGCCTAGGGATGAAATTGGAATTTATGAAAAGTTTAGGGGCAAAATGGTAATTTTGCCTAGAGTGTAAAATGAATTCAATTGAATATGAATTGTATTAAATTGATGATTAAATTCATTTATATAGATCTGGATAACTCAAATTCGAAGCTAGATCGAGGAAAAGAGAAAGTTTCGGATCAGTAGATTCTCTTATATGAACAATAATCGAGGTAAGTTCGTGTAACTTAATTATGCATGTTAATATGTTTCAATTGAATGTATTATATGTTTATGTGATTTGTTTGAATGTTATAAATACATGAAATGATCACATGATTGGAAATGTTTTTAAAATGTTAAGTTCCGTTGGAATAATGAAAATCAACGGATACGTGTGATTTCCCGTATGTGAATGTGATTCTGCATATGTTGCAGACAGGATTTAGCTCAGACGAGTAATCCTGATATAGCCCTCTTGAGCATCTTGATGTATAGTTCCTGCGAACACACTGATCGGTAGTGATTTAGTATGTGTTGCGCACTACCGCAGCTCTTTTTGAGCGTCCTGTTACATGTTTCGATCGGTTGTGTTCCCGCATATAATCTGGACACAAACGCAGCTCTACATGAGCGTCCTAATATGAACTCTTAAGAGTTTCTTGACATGGCTCACTTGAACTCCTTGTTACCTTATCCGATGCTCCTTGATATTATCTCTTTGGAGATATTTGATAAGTGTTATGAACTCCCTGAATAAAACTCTTAAGAGTTTACTGATTAGCCCGGATAAGTGTCCTGTTACATGATTACATGGCTCATCTGAGCATCCTGATATGTGGCTCGAGAGTTGCTACCTGATTAATTGCCCTATTGGGTACCCTTAATTATGAATTGACGGATTACAGATTTGTACACCTTGAGTGTACTATTTGAGTATCCATCGATATTTCAATAATTCAACGGATTAAACTCTCGATATGAGAAAAATGATGATATAAATAGAAGTATTCCTTGAATGCTTTTGAATTATTTGATGAAGGGTTATATGATGAGCTCATCTATGCTTATTTGATGTACAAATATATTATATGACTAACTTACCTGATTGAGTATATGTGTTTAGGTAAACTTGTCAAATTGATGAAAAGCATGTTAATTGTATGCTTAACATTAATAAATGTGATTGGTAAGTTTTAATTCCTATTATACGAACTTAGTAAGCATCAAATGCTTACTAGGTTTTATTTTCTCTGTTTTAGAGTGCTCGGAAGCTCGCGAAAGTTGGAGATCGGTTGGAGCATCATCACACTATCCACTAGCTTGTTTTGGTATAAATAGAAAACTTATTTTGGTATAATAGCATGTATAGGTAACTTAGCCATTGTTGGCTTATAAATGTTGTTTGTAAACTAGCCATTAGAATGGCTAGTAATGATTTGTTTTGGTATATTTATAAGGTTATATTATGACAAATACCTATGTGTTAAGTATATTAAGTATGGTTGATCAAGTTATGCTTAACATATAAGTTAAACAAGGGTAAGAATATAAACATGAATGCATATGATAAAATATCATATTAGATGTTAGAATCGGCTTGGATTTAATGCTTGAATTGGTTGGTATATACTTTTAAATTTTGGTGTTGGTTATTGACAAATTTGGGTGAGAAATAAAGCTAGGAAATGGCTTTATTTTGTCCACACGGTAGAAATACGGGCGTGTGTCTTGACCGTGTGTGACACACGACTTGGCACATGGGCATGTGGTTTGCCCGTGTGTCCCTTGCATCTTAAACTTAGAAACAAAATGCTCAAAATTGATCACATGGGCATAGACACGAACGTGTGTCTCAGACGTGTGTGCTACACCGCCCAGAACACTGGCGTGTGTCTTGGCCGTGCGAAACCTGTACTTAATTTTGGAAAATTAAATTAACCACACGGGCGTGTGGCTGGCCATATGGCACAAGTCAAAGAGTTACACGGGGTTGAACACAGCCTGCAGCACGGGCGTGTCCCTTGATCACACGGGCGTGTGTGCCCTACATCTAGGAAAAATTTTGGAAATTTCACAAAAAAATTCTTTGAGTTTCCGATTTAGTCTCGACTCGATTCCAATGTTTATATTGGGCCTCGAAGGTTCATTCAAGGGACAATATGATTAGTTTTGGATATGAATAGTAATTGACATGAATTACGTGAAACTATTCTGTAAACTCTAGTAATGCTCCGTAACCATATTCTCGTGATGGATACGGGTTAGGGGTGTTACAATTACCCATAGCCTTTCTCCAACCCATAAATAGGAGGATAATACACTTTAATGCACTTGAACCCACATCCTTTTGTATTTACAACAATGTCCATGCCAATAGAGCTAAGACTCAATCGGCAAAGAAAAATATATTTTTTAATTTACAATAGTGTGATTAATATTACACACATATATGGACCAAAGCTAATATTTCAATTACAATTTTAATTGTATATGAGTAGAGCTGGCAAAACAATCTCGTGTTCGAAAGTTTGCTCACGTCAATTGGAGCCCGTAACAATCCAAGTTCGAGACAGTCCGAGTTAAAAAAGATCCAAGTCTATAAGAATTCGAGTTTGAGAATAATTTGACCCGAGCTTGAGATAAATTCAACCCAAAACCCAAAAAAAGCATGAATTTATAGTTCAATAGTCGTAATATGCATTGATAATTAATATATTTTTATGATATTACTTAAAATAAAAATAAATGATAATTATTTATTTTATGAAAATGTGTTGATAAGAATTACATATTTATTTTATAATAGCAAAAGTAATTATGATATTTTTTTATATTAAATAAAAGTGAAATATTTTTTTATAAATATTAGTTGAATATAAATTTATTTTAATATTATAATTATATATGTGTAATAAATATATAAAATTAATAATTATTAAACTCTAAATTTTAAATTTAAAGATAATATAAAATATATAATGTGATAATATATTAATTTAATAATATAATAAATAGGAAATGATTAAACATAATTTATTATGCAATATTAACAACGATTTAATTTTAAAGGTTTAAGAATTTAGGTTTTAGTTTTAATTTTAGTTTTTCTTTTTCCTTTTATGATTTGATAACTTTGGTAAATTCTTTTTTAATTTTTTTTATCGATTAAGGTTTAAGACTTGGGTTTGGATTTGGTTGGTATTGGGTTAGAGTTTAGATTTAAATATATATTACATTTAATAGGTGTAAAGTTGGTTAACTTGATTTAAATGGTATTGGATTTCAAAATCGAAACCGAACTGACAACATTAAATCAACCGATTACCTAACCAACCTTAATGTATATATGTAAACTATTAATATATTATATATGATATGACATAGCATTATATAAAATAGTAGGAATGCTAGCTTTCAAATATATGAAGAGTATAGGGGCATAAAGCTTATTTCAACTAGTATAATAATAAACAATAATATATAATAATTAATACATTATATACCATTATTACAGTATGTAATATAGTGCTACATCATGTAATAATATATTTTAAAACTATTAATACACATATATAACTATTAATTGGTCCAAAATCAAAATCGAATTTACCTTCTGATTTGCTTGAATTGACTCAATTTTATCATTTAAGTTAGTTTTTATAGCTAACTATAATAGATGATATACTATTACATAATATAAGAATATAGTATGTAACTATTACTAAATTTTTAATACATATAATGTAACTATTATTATATTATAGGTTTTGATAAAAATATAATATTACATAATATTATAATGTTTAATCATTTATGCATATATAAACAATTAATATATTATATATTATACGATACAATACAATACAACATTATATAATATGGTAATAGGGCCAACTTTCAAATGTACAAAGAGTATAGAGACTTAAAGCATATTTAAACTAACATAATAATAAACAATAATATATAATGATAATAAATATATTATGTGTTACTATTACAACATGTGATATACTATGTAACATCCTGAATTTTTGGGCCTATGCGTTTAATGGGTGAACATGTGTAATAAGTTAATTTAAGTGTTAGGGGTCCAAATTGGGCTCAGGCTTAGGCAGAGGCCTTGGTTAAAATTATCTGTTTGGGCATTATAGGGTTTAAAAGGTAGTATCTGTGTTTAAAACATCAAAATGGGCTTGTGGCCAAGTGGTCAGTGGCGCCACTTAGGGAGCAAGGAGGTGACACCACACAAGGGAATAAGGGGCCCAAATTTAAGTTTCATGGAGCCCAATTCTTTTAGTTTAAGTTAGCTAATTTTCGGCATTTGGGTTAGGTGGAGTGGATGGCAACAAGGCTCAAAAATAGGAGGATTTATATGAATAAGATAATGTAGATATTATAGTTGATAATATGGAAGATAAAAGGAGAAAAGATAGGAGCTATCTACAAGGCTAGGAGTTAGCCAAAATTTCTATAAATAGGGAGGGTTCTCTTCTTTATTTTGCGACATTTAGGGTTTCCACCTTTTCTTTCTCTTCTTTCTTCTAAAAGCCGAAAACTCCATTATTCTTTTCTCTTCTTTCTTCTAAAAGCCGAAAACTCCATTATTCTTTTCTCTTCTTTCTCCTAAAAGCCGAAAACTCCATTATTCTCTTCTTTCTTCTAAAAGCCGAAAACTCCATTATTCTCTTCTTTCTTCTAAAAGCCGAAAACTCCATTACTCTCTTCTTTCTTCTAAAAGCCGAAAACTCCATTACTCTCTTCTTTCTTCTAAAAGCCGAAAACTCCATTATTCTCTTCTTTCTTCTAAAAGCCGAAAACTCCATTACTCTCTTCTTTCTTCTAAAAGCCGAAAACTCCATTACTCTCTTCTTTCTTCTAAAAGCCGAAAACTCCATCATTCTCTTCTTTCTTCTAAAAAGCCGAAAACTCCATTATTCTCTTCTCTTCTTTCTTCTAAAAGCCGAATCTCTATAGATTTCTTCGAATCATCTTCTCTTCCTGATTTTCGCAAAAAGCCGGAATCTTCTAGGAGTAGCCGAATCTTCTCTAGTAAGTAGATCTCTTAGATCTAAAAGCCGAAAACACTAGTCCCTGAATCTCATATCTCTTTTCAGGATTTCAAGGCAGATAGTGGTGGTGTTGGCTACAGATAGCGTCGACTTAGAGGGTCTCGTTATAACGGTAATCAGGTGTGTAGATCCTTATCACATAAGTTTTATTTTGTATTATACCTGTTAGGGGCTGAAAAGCCAGAAAATGAGGCTGTATGAACAGTCGTGTGTAGATCTCTAACACACTAATTAAATTGTATTATGTATGTTATGGGCTAAAAGCCGGAAAAAGGCTGAATAGCAATCTGAACTAAATATATGTTATGAGCTAAAAGCCGGAAAAAGGCTGTATAGACAGTCGGATTACCCAAAAAGGGTAGGCAAGGGATGCCAGGTACGTAACCATAGAAACTTCTCTATGTGTATCAATGTATGCGATAAACTGAAATCTCTTAGGTAATACATTGCTTGATTTTGAATGTATGTATGCATGGGATGGAATGGATATGATGAAGGGGAAGAAGGTCGCATAGCGATCGGTGGCTTTGCCACATAGGTCACATAGTGATCGGTCTTTATGACAGGCAGCTCAGCTGTCGAAATGCTACGATGTATTTTTAAGGTCGCATAGCGATCGGTGGCTTTGCCACATAGGTCACATAATGATCGGTCTTTATGTAACAGACCAATTTTGACACTAATCGGAACGGTGGTTTCGGGACCATGAATCCGAGCCCGAGAAATATTTTAATATTTTATTCTGTGTTTATTATATGTGAATTAATATGTGTGAAAGTTTCGTAGAAAAATTTTACCGTTTAAGTGCTTAATTTGATAAAAAGGATTTAATTGCGAAAAGCGTAAAAGTTGCATGCTAAGGTGTAATGTACTAATTTGCTTGTGGCTTTTTAAGTGGGTGTCTTAAAAAGGCAATAAGCCCATTGACCATAGTGATGGACGGCAATGGGCCAAGCTAGCCTTATATATATGTTAGTTTAATTATTTTTTTATATAAGGTTATGTTAGTATTTTATAAAGAAATAATGTTAGTGTATATATTAAACAAAACATAAAATAAAGCCATCATCACCTTCCTCCTCTCATAGCCGAATGTAAGAAAAGAAAACACCATTGTAGAGCTTTGAGTTTCAGCAACTTAGAGAACTTGATTAAGGTATGGTCGGTTTTTAGTTTTTGATAATTTTTACGTTTTTGAGATCGTTGCTTCGTATATTACCCGACCCATGCCTAAATTTTTGAAAATATTATGTATATAGGATTCGGCCATTAACATGCTTGGATGGTTTTGATATTTGATGGTTTTAGATTAAAAATATGTTAAAGATTTACAAGTTTTGTATTGAAGTTTTTGGTGATTTTAAGTTAATAGGGCTAAATTGAGAAAATAAATTTGTGAATGGTTAAAATGACAAATAAATGAAATGCATGGACTCATATGGCTATGGGGAAGACTCGGCCTAGCTATGGTGTTGGAAAATTTTGCATATTTTGTGTTTTGTGTAAATAGGACCAATTTGTAAAAATGGGAAACATTAGGGGTAAAACAGTAAATTGTTTATTTAAGTGTTTTTGGATTAAATTGAGATGAAATATGCTTGAATGGGTTAAATTTTAATGTGTTTAGATCAAGAACAAAGAAAAACAGAATTGGACAGGGGAAAGACAAAGGTTCTCGAATAGCCGATTTACACAGTCTATCGACAACCGAGGTAAGTCCTTAAGCTATAATATATTGAAGAATTATTTATGAATCTATTATATGATAATGTTTGGTAAATTTTAGTACATATTCATGTCATAGCCGAATGTATATAAGTATATTAGAATGGTTTTAAATTGTTTAAGTTAAATAAACCAAATTAAATTCGATATGTGATATAGTCATGAAAGGTGTTTGCAATGATTTATCGTATTGATGTGTTTCAGGCTTTAAGCCTAGCAGGCCTAGTGCCGGTGATTTATTTCAGGCTTTAAGCCTAGCAGGCCTAGTGCCAGTGATTACTTTCGGGCTCTGAGCCCAGCAGGCCTCGTGCCGGTGTTACTTATCGGGCTTTACCGCCTAGCAGGCTTAATGCCGGTGATGTGTTTTATAAAGGAGAATCGAATATTCTTCAAGGCAAACCTTAATTAATGTACTTAGCTAACGGCTCAGGTAAGCATGTAAGGTATGTTATGCTTAATATTACTTGAGTCAAGTAAATACTATGAGAACTATGTTATGTGTATTTGAGGTTAAGATGGATGTGTATGAGTATCATGTGATTGAAATGGAGTTTAATGTACTATTATGGAAATTCGGTTTTAATGTATAAATGCTAAGAGTGAAGGAAATTTTAATACGATAGTATGGTTGATATGAATGCTATAATTACACGATTTGGAGTATGTGATTTTTGTAATATATTTAATCTTGTCTCGGAGTAATACAGGTTTATGGAAATGAAGTACAATTACTTCGATTATTGAATTAATAGTATTCGGCCTTGTGCAAATATATTTATATATTTAAATGTTTATGTGCAATGTCATAAGCTAAATTATTTAAATGTTATATAATCAGGAACTTAGGACTTACTAAGCTAGTAAGCTTATTTGTGTGAAATGTTCTCCTTTGTTTTATAGATTTTGGTTAAACTACGAGCTCGAGAGGGATCGTCAAGAAAGCCATCCACACTATCGCCTCCTTTTTGGTACTTTAAAATTTTGGTTATGATTTTGAAGGCATGTATAGGTTAGACTAAGTTTTGAAACATATGATGTTTGATCATGTATATAAATATAGCCTTGCGAAAATGGCTATTTCTTTTGGTTAAGTATCGTTTTTATGTTTTGAATTTCATAGCTTGTTCATAATGTTATTGGATGTTTTAATTTCGATCGTGACCTATATTATATATGGAATGTGCTATTGATACATGTATATTTATATATATGTATATAGACATTAAGTGATGGTTTAGAAAATTTATTCTTAGTTTTTAGTTGATACGTGAATTATGTTTACTATTTTTATGATGTGTATATAATCGTGATTAAGGTAAATTTATGTATACTTGTATTGTCA
Organism: Gossypium australe; assembly: GCA_005393395.2. NCBI lineage: Eukaryota > Viridiplantae > Streptophyta > Magnoliopsida > Malvales > Malvaceae > Gossypium > Gossypium australe. The sequence goes on from CM016623.1 coordinate 103,243,161, forward strand.
TGTTTATTAATGATATTTGAGTAATACATTTATTTCGGCCTTGGCAAATATTATATGCTTGATATGTTTAGTAAGAATTAAATAATGATGTGCTTGAGCAAGTTGACTATGTGATGATTATACTTTTTTTTATGGTCACATGCGCATGGTTTTATAAGTGGTAAATAAGTATGCTTATTCTTTATATATTGTAACAAGTTATTTGTTAATAATAACCATTTTCAATACTGTATGTGATATTGGCTATTAAATTTTGTAAAATGTTTTGGCTGGTCTAGAAAATATATATATATAATTATGAGAATAGTTGATCAATAGTGATAGATATTCAAATGTCATTATTAATGATAAAAAAATAAATATGTTATTTTTGGTTGGTTAGTTACGAATCTAAATGAAAGGTGCAATAGTATATTCGGCCAAGGTGTATACTAATATGTTGTTTTGTGTAGTTGATTATTAACTGGTAAAATGGTTCAATTGATTTTAAAATGCGTATGTATTATTGTATTATAAATGAAATTTAGTTTATGTTATATAAATTCTGGTGGATACCCGATAAATATATATATATATAATATATATATGTCATAAAGGTTTAAGTTATGTGGTTCAGATATTGTGTGTATTCAGCATGGTAACAATACTCATTATACATTTATTATTTTTTTGTAATTATAATCGGTTGTAGTGTATTATAATATGGAAATAATTGCATTGATTGTGCTTGAATCCAATTGAAGTCTATTTCGAAATTTAATTTAGAGTAGTAATGCCTCTTAAACCCAATCTGGCGACGGATACGGGTTAGGGGTGTTACATTTGATTGGTATCAGAGTCAGGTTTAGTCGATTTTAGGACTACCGTAGCGCGTGTGAGTCTAGCTATACATGCCTTTACCATATATTGATAGTGTGGTGGCTTCTGACAGTCTGAACTGTGTTTTATATAGCAAATGGACACTAATCCTGAAAGAGCCGTAGCGGATGATGTAGAGAGTGTAGCGCTTGACCGTGCACACGGATCAGTGCCGGCAGACTCTCGACCTGTTTCGGGTAATCATGAGGGAGAGACTAAACAAGCCTTCTATCAGATGATGAACGAGTGGTTTACCCAATTTATTCATACTAACCCGGCTGTGCACCAACCTCCACCCCCGAATAATCCAACTCCGATTCCTTCAGCACCCCCGATTATAGATCCGATGAGATCTAGTAGGCCTCCAGTTGACAAAATCTGAAAATTTGGGGCCGAAGAATTTAAAGCCAATGATGATGATGACGCAGAGCGAGCTGAAATATGGCTTGATAACACTATTCGGGTACTGGATGAGCTATCTTGTACTCCAGATGAATGCCTGAAGTGTGCTATATCTTTACTGCGGGACACTGCATATCACTGGTGGAATACACTAGTATCAGTGGTTCCGAAAGAAAAAGTGACATGGGATTTCTTCCAGAATGAATTCTGCAAGAAATACATCAGTCAAAGATTTGTTGATCAAAAACGAAAGGAGTTCCTTGAGCTGAAACAGGGGCGAATGACCGTGACGGAATATGAACGAAAATTTGTCAGGCTCAGCAGATATGCTAGAGAGTGTGTTTCTACTGAAGCTATTATGTGCAAAAGATTTGAAGATGGCCTGAATGAAGATATAAAGATATTTGTTGGCATTCTTGAGATTCAAGAGTTTGTGGCACTAGTTGAGCGAGCTTGCAAAGCTGAAGAGCTCGGGAAAGAGAAAAGAAAGGCTCAGATAGAAGCTAGAGATATTCGTAAAAGATCTTCGGGTAAGACCTTCCATCCCACATCCAAGAAGTTCAGAGATGACTACAGCCGACATAAAGCTACTACAGATCTACCTAGACGGGATCGACCTCCTGTGGGCTCCCGAGCTACCTCGATGGCCAGTGTTGGTAACATTCCACAAAATCGAGTTGAATGCAAGCACTGTGGGAAATGGCATTCTGGGAGTTGTAGATTTCATGATCGATCTTGCTTTAAATGTGGATCGTCAGATCATTTTATTAGAGAATGTCCGATGTTAGCTGAGCAGAATACAGTTCAGAACATTAAGTCGAGCAACACGTCGGTGCGAGGCAGACCACCTAGACATTCACGTAATGTGGGTGGTAGTCAGAAAGGAACGAAGAACACTACAGTTCGATCTGAGGCTAGAGCTCCAGCTAGAGCTTATGCTGCTCGAGCCAGAGAGGATGCTTCCTCCCCCGATGTTATTACCGGTACTTTCACCCTTTATGATACCACTGTGATTGCACTAATTGATCCTGGTTCAACTCATTCATATGTGTGTGAAACTTTAGTATTCGGTAAGACTCTGCTAGTTGAGTCTACTGAGTTTGTGATTCGTGTGTCCAACCCTTTGGGTAGATGTGTGCTTGTTAATAAAGTGTGTAAGGGTGGCCCGTTGATGATTCGGGATTATTGCTTCCCAGTTGATTTAATGTTGTTGCCCTTTGATGAATTTGATATAATTCTGGGTATGGACTGGTTAACTTCACATGAGGCAGTAGTGGATTGTAAAAGAAAGCTTATTGATTTGAGATGTCAAAATGGTGAGACCATCAGAATTAAATCCTGTGATGAAAATGGGTTTCCTACAGTAATATCTTCGATGTTAGCCCGAAAGTATGTAAGAAAAGGGTGCGAAGCTTATTTGGCTTATGTACTGGATAATAAAATGTCCGAGAAACAAATTGAATCTGTATCAGTTGTATGTGAATACCCAGATGTGTTTCCTGAAGAACTACCGGGTTTACCACCAGTACGAGAGATTGAGTTCGGTATTGAATTAGTACCGGGGACGACTCCGATTTCGATAGCTCCGTATCGGATGGCGCCTACTGAGTTAAAAGAGTTGACAGCACAGTTGCAAGAGTTGACAAATAGGGGCTTTGCACGACCGAGCTTCTCTCCGTGGGGTGCACCGGTCTTATTTGTGAAAAAGAAAGACGGGACTATGTGAATGTGTATCGACTATCGGCAATTAAATAAAGTAACTATAAAGAATAAGTACCCGTTACCTCAGATTGACGACTTGTTTGATCAGTTGAAGGGGGCTTCAGTATTTTCGAAGATAGATTTGAGATCGGGCTATTATCAGTTGCGAGTCAGAGATACAGATGTACCAAAAACTGCGTTCCGAACGAGGTACAGACATTTTGAGTTTTTGGTTATGCCTTTTGGACTCACTAATGCACCTGCTATTTTTATGGATCTAATGATGAAACACCCCAAACCCGGCCCACAAGCCCCGATCGGATCTGGTATGCTCCTCGATAAAAACTCGTTTTGTCGTTTTGGTAAAACATGTAATTTTATTAGAGTAAGAGAATATATTTGAAATATGTACTCGTTAAAAATCATTTTTGGTAACTTAAATTTTAAAATACGAATATCGAAAATATTTAACTAATTAATTAAATTTGATTGTAGCAGAATATAAATTAAAATGTAAAAGAAACATAGCTAATGGCGGCCTTATTACAAAAACATATCCCAAAGTTAAATCTCAAAATATATAGGAAACGTAATAAATTTAATAATAAGGAAAACCCAATTAAATTGAGCAATGGCCACCACGTAGTCCACGCTGACCCGGTCCAAATCACTGTGCATCACCTGAAATGTTATCCCATAAAAGGGTGAGTCCATAGACTCAATGTGTAACAATACACTAAAAAAGTCCAATCGATCATAGAACATAATAATTGATTAAATCACATATATATATATAAAATGAAATGCAATCCTGAACCAACTTAGATATCCATCCGCTACACACCACCCGTACCTACCAATCACATAGTGGGGATTACTAAATCGACCCTCCATCCGCTACACACCATCGAAGGCAGTTGCTGCAGTCAACATGCACATCGCACTTATAATCGTGGCATAGCCATCGGATAATTGTGACAGAGTCACCGGATTCATAATATCGTGACCGAAGTCACCGGATTCATAATATCGTGACCGAAGTCACCGGATAATGTGGTAAAACCACCGAAACACTTCCCCTTTCAATATTTCCCATATGCCCATGCAATAACATATTATTTCATAATCATGCCATATATCTCATAATCATATCAGAATCGAACACATTTCATATTATGCATATAGCATTATTAACGATGCAAATATCATGTCTTGTACATTATCCCAAAATCATAATCAAATATCTAATATGTTTCATATTAAATTCATACATAGTACGAAGGAATAACGTACCTCAAATCACCGTACCATTGAATGGTACCCAAAGCCATAATCATTTATATTTCAATATAAACACATTTTTATCAAAAATGACTATTAATCTATTAGAAGTTTAGTATAAGTTACACACCTTGCAAACACAAAGAGCGATAGAACTTTAGAATTTCCGACTCTTGCCTACACGTCGACAGAACCTACATATCACTATGTGAGAAATCAGTTTTCACTAAAAAGATATGGCCTTTGGCCGAATATCATTATCCCTTACCTTGGATTATCCAAAACTCGAACGATCTCTCCCTAAACGTTGACTACGAGAAAACCCCGAAAATCTTCCTTCAAAGGTTTAGCCACGGAGAAATAAGCGAATTAGATTCCTAAAATCGATTAATCCAAAGAAAATAAAGAAGAAACCATTGATAGAAAACCCTTACCCGAACACGATGATTGATTAACTCTTATTTGAACTATAAAGAAATTCGGCCTTAACAACTTAAAAGAAAAAGAATGATGATTTCGGCTTTAACAAAAGAAAGAAAAGAAAGAAAAATGATGAAAAGATATAGGATAGTTTCGGCTATGAGAGGGAAAGAGAAGAGAGAAATAGAATGAAAAAGAAAAAGAAAATGAGAGAGAATGCTTTTGGTGAAAGATGGGTTCGGCACTAGAGAGGAAGAAAAGGAATTGGTAAATGTCCTCAAAAGTGACAATATTTTGGTTCCAAAAGAAAGTAAACTTGAGAGGAAAAGAAGAAATAAAGATATCAATTTGGTCAAATGTAAAGGCCAAACAAAACAAACTTTTTACCAAATGCCAATGACAAATTCGGCTAAGAGAAAAAAAAATATTGGACAAAGGAAAAAAAATGCACAAATGACAACCTTTTGGTCAACTAAAACCTCCCTAATCCCATACCAAAATTCGGCCAACACAATAGCCTACACAATCCCCCTTTTTCCTCCTTAATTCTTCCCTATCAACTCCATAATTTCCAACACAATTAAACCACTCCCTTAGCCCCTTATGCCGTCTAGGTTCATGGTCAAATGACCATGAAAAAGCTTCCAAAACAACACCTACTCTTCAAGCCTCTTGTCCCCTAAACCTTCCTTATCAACTTGATTCCTTATCATAACTCCTAACTTGCCTTTTCCTTTTGGTCTACTATCCAAAAATAAAAGAATAGTCCATCTATTTAGGATAAGGTTTGACCGACACTATAGGAAAGAAAACAAAACTTAAAATTCCTCCCAATTGCTAGCTAAAGGATTCGAACCTCTCACCTCATGCATTCACCCATGCGCCTTCACCACTTTACCAATAGCTCAACTTATGATCAAAACCTCCAATTAATTTTCTTAAGGCCAAATTTGCTTAGCTCCCCTTCTAAGATTAAAATCTAATATTTTCTAAGGAAATCCTTACATTCTAAAATTCTCAAAGTCCCTAAAATTCATACAAAGAGCACACAACAAAACAATGCACACATTCAAGCGAAAATTTCGTAACCCCTAAATCCTGGATATTACAGTTCTACCCTCCTTAAAAAAATTTTGACCTCGAAATTACCTGACAAGAATAAGTGAGGGTATTGCTATCGCATAGCTTCCTCCGGCTCCCACGAAGCTTCTTCCGATCCATGATTACGCCATAACACTTTGATGAGAGGAACTGATTTCCTCCGTAACACCTTCACATCCCGATCTAGAATCTGAATCGGCTCCTCCTCATAAGACAAATCTGGTTGTAATTCCACCTCTCCAACTGGCACTACATGAGATGGATCCGACCGGTAACGACGTAACATCGAAACATGAAACACATCGTGCATTTGCTTCAACTCTGAAGGTAACTCTAACTGATATGCCACTGGTCCAACCCGCTTCAAAACTCGATAAGGTCCTATAAACCTGGGGCTTAACTTTCCTTTGCGACCAAATCTCATCACCTTCTTCCAAGGTGAAACCTTTAGAAACACTTGGTCTCCCACAACAAATTCTATTTCGTTTCGCTTCAAATCTGCATACGATTTTTGTCTATCAGAAGCCTCCTTCAACCGAGCCCGAATTACTTTAACCTTTTCTTCGGATTCAGCCACAATCTCAGGACCCAAAACCTGACGTTCTCCTAATTCTGTCCAACACATAGGAGTGCGACACTTTCGTCCATATAGCGCTTCATACGGTGCCATCCGAATACTGGCTTGGTAACTGTTGTTGTATGCAAATTCAGCTAAAGGCAAAAACTCTTCCCAGCTTCCTCTGAAATCTATCAGATATCCCTTTAACATGTCCTCTAATACTTGGATTACTCGCTCAGACTGGCCATCAGACTGAGGATGAAATGCCGTACTGAAGTCTAACCTGGTGCCCAAAGCCTGATGTAATGCTTTCCAAAACCGAGACGTAAACCTTGGATCCCTATCCGAAATAATCGACACCGGCACTCCATGCAATCTTACAATCTCTGCCACATACAACTTCGCCAATTTCTGCAAAGAGTAATCAACTCACACAGGTATGAAATGTGCAGACTTCGTTAATCGATCCACTATCACCCATACCGAATCCTTTTTAGTAGGCGTAAAAGGAAGCCCACTAACAAAATCCATGGTGATACGCTCCCACTTCCATTGTGGAATCTTTATCGGCTGAAGCAATCCCGATGGAACTTGGTGTTCAGCCTTAACTTCCTGACACGTTAAGCACTTCCCCACAAACTCCGTAACTTCCCGCTTAAGACCAGGCCACCAAAATTGATCCCGGAGATCCCTGTACATTTTACTACCTCCCGGATGCATCGCATAAGGACCAACATGCGATTCCTGAAGAATTTTCCGCCTAAGTTCCTCATCCTTTGGCATACAGACTTTACCTTTGAAACATAAAACTTCATCACTGTCAACACCATAATCTTCCAACTCCCCATTTTGCACTTGCCGTAGCTTAACACTTAAATCATCATCTACCAACTGTCTTTCTTTCACCTGACTCAACCACGTCGGCTTTACTTGCAATTCCGCCGACAAGCTTCCGTCGTCATAAAGACTAAGATGTGCGAACATCGCTCTTAGATCTGACACTACTTTCCTACTTAGGGCATCTGCTACTACATTCGCTTTGCCCGGGTGATACTCTATAGAGCAATCATAGTCTTTTAACAACTCCACCCATCTTTGTTGTCTCAGATTCAGCTCCTTCTGAGTCAGCAGATACTTAAGACTCTTATGATCCGTGTAGATTACTGACTTTTCTCCATACAAATAATGCCTCCACACCTTAAGAGCAAAGACTACCGCTGCTAACTCCAAGTCATGCGTCGGATAATTAACCTCGTGAGGCCTTAATTGCCGAGACGCATACGCAACCACCTTCCCGTCTTGCATCAAAACACATCCCAATCCAATGTGAGACGCATCACAATACACCACAAAGTCCTTCCCTGCCTCAGGCTGAATCAACACCGGAGCTTCAGTTAAAACCCTCTTAAGCTTGTCAAAGCTCTCTTGCTGCTTATCTGCCCACACGAAAGGTATCTCTTTCCTCAACAACTTCGTCAAAGGTGCCGCTATCGAGGAGAATCCTTCGACGAACCTTCTGTATTAACCCGCTAATCCCAAGAAACTGCGAACCTCAGCTACAGACTTAGGTGGTTTCCAATCTAACATCGCCTCAATCTTCCGAGGATCCACCCGTATCCCTTCCGCAGACACCACATGACCTAAAAACGCAACTTCTTTCAGCCAAAATTCGCACTTGCTAAATTTGGCATAAAGCTTCTTCTTCCTTAGCACTTGCAACACTATCCGAAGATGCTCATCATGCTGTAACTCAGACTTGGAATACACAAGAATGTCGTCTATGAAAACAACAACAAACTGATCCAAGTAGGGTTGAAAAACCCGATTCATCATATCCACGAACGCAGCTGGGGCGTTCGTCAATCCGAACGGCATTACCAAAAATTCATAATGCCCATATCTTGTTCGGAAAGCTGTCTTATGGATATCCGCTTCCTTCACCTTAAGCTGATGATACCCCGACCTTAGATCTATCTTTGAGAATACCGCAGCTCCCTTAAGCTGATCGAACAAATCGTCTATCCTTGGCAAAGGATACTTGTTCTTGATGGTCAGCTTATTCAACTGTCGGTAATCTATGCACATCCGTATAGTCCCGTCCTTCTTCTTCACGAACAAGACCGGTGCTCCCCATGGAGACACACTAGGTCGGATAAACCCACGATCAAGCAACTCTTGAATTTGAGCCTTAAGCTCAACCAACTCCTTTGGTGCCATTCTATACGGAGCGATAGATACTGGCGCCGTTCCAGGCAACAAGTCGATATCAAATTCCACTTCACGATCCGGAGGCAATCCTGGAAGTTCTTCCGGAAAGACATCCACGAATTCTCTCACAGTCCTAACCTCTTCAACAGTTGCCTCCTTAGCCTCCAAGGCACTAACCAACATAAGAAAAGCCAAACAACCTTTCCTAACCATCTTTTCAGCCTTAAGAGCAGATACTACATTCGATAAGTAGTTCCGTCTCTCGCCCATCACCACAACTTCCTTATCGTCCAAAGATCTTAGTGACATCCGCTTAGCAGCACAATCCACATTTGCACGATACTTCACTAGCCAATCCATGCCTAGGATCAAGTCGAATTCTCCAAATGGCAACTCCATTAAGTTAGCCGGAAACTGCGTCCCTTGAACTTCTAAAGGCACATCCTTAAAGAGCTTATCTACTACTACAGTCTGTCCTAAAGGACTAAGTACAGTCATCTTCCTAGGTACAGTCTCAGAATTCACATGCAGAGTTCCAGATACCTCACTAGCGATGTAAGAATGAGTTAACCATATATCTATCAAAGTAATAAAGGGCAACCCAGAAATAAGAAATGTACCCGTGATAACATCAGGTGCGTCACTATCTTCCTTCCGACGAACCGCATACACCAAACCTGGCTGTCTAGCCTCGGTGCTACAACTGCCTCTGCCTGAAGTCCCGCGACCTCTACCGGAACCATTACCTCTACCACTCGAACCACGACCCCTCATCGGCTGCTGTCCACCTCTGCCAGCCTGATTAAAACCTTGACCTACTGGACGATTCCTCTCAGTATCCAATGGACAATCCCTAATCATATGATCTTTGGATCCGCACTTAAAACATCCCCCCGTCTTCTTCCAACATTCTCCCGGGTGCATCTTTCCACACTGAGCACATGTACGGTACTGTCCTCCCGTAGCAACTTGTTGAACTCGCGGTCCATCAACTCTAGGTTTCTTTTGGAAATTCCCGGATGACCTTGAAGATCTAAAGCTCCTCTTATTCTTATTCTGACCTCGATCTCTGTTCTGTCTCTCGGTCTGCTTGACTTCTTCAGCTATCCGAGCTCTATCCACTAAAACTGCAAAATCTCTCTCTCGATGCGGTGCAATCAATACTCGCAGCTCATCTCGCAATCCATCTTCAAATCTAACACACCGCTCATAATCAGTAGCTACAATCCCTCTGGCCTAACGGCTTAACCGCAGAAACTCCACTTCATATTCGGCTATCATCTTATTTCCTTGTACCAGATTCAGGAATGCCTTTCTCTGAGAGTCAATGTAACTAGCTCCGACATATTTCCCTTCAAACTTAATCTTAAAATACCCCCAATCCACACAATCCGCAGGAACACTTTCTTTGACAGTAAGCCACCACTGGTACGCCTCGTCACGAAGCAACGAAACAGCGCCTTTCAGTTTCTCCTCGGTAGTGCAGTCCAAATCGTCCATGATCCTCTCGACTGCTTCTAACCAGTACTCCGCTACATTCGGAGCTACCCCAGATATTCCCCTAAAAACCTCGGCTCCATTAGATCTAAGCCTCTCAGCCACCGACTTTCGTGCTCCATTACCCATACTAGCTCCCGCTACTCGCTCCAAGACTCGCAACATAGCTTGCGATACAGCGTCATCTCCTCCAGTTTGCTCTTGAAATTCCGCTCCAACAGCTGGTGGCGGAGCTACATTTTCGGAACCTTGACTAGACCTAACTGGTTCCGATACAGCCATTCTGCCTCTACCGTGCCCACGACGACCACGTCCCCTAGAACTCATGTCTACTAGCGTCTTATCTATTTTTACGAAAATTTTATGCATCAAAATTTTGTTCCACTTATTAACCGCAAACAATTTTTATGAAATAAAGTATTTAGAAGTAGTTCTTTCGATCACTCAAAGGTTCAGTTAAAGTTCACTACTCTAATTCAGAGAGTTACATTCACATTCATAAGCAGAGACACATTCATTCACTACACTTCTATGGTCATTTCAGACCTTCCCAACCCAGGGGTAATTTCGTCATTTGTCCTATAGGGTATTTTAGTAATAAATCAGGGTCAATTTAAAAAAAATCTTTACAAATCAAGGGCATTCCAAAATATACAAATCTCGAGGTTATTTTGAAAATTCTACCAAATCAATGGTATTGCAAAAATTTCAGAAATCAGGGTTATTTTGGTAATTTTGAAAGTCAGGGGCAATTTCTTAAATTTTCTAAATCAAGGCATTTTAGTATTTTGCCAAAATAAAGTTTTTAGATACTTTTGCAAAGTAAGAAAATTTTATTAAAATCAAGAGTAGTGTTAAAACTTTTAGAAACCAGAGCCATTTTAATAATTTTACCTCTAGGGGTATTTAGGTAATTTTGTAAATCGAAATCATTTTTGAAAAATTTCAAAATACATTTTTTTTTTTTTGCTTCAAATCAAAAGGGGTAATGTAGTGATTTTAAAAACTAAGGTTTTTATAAAACAGTATGGCTAATCCCTTTCGGGTTTTAATTATTGAGTTTAGCCCCTGAATAAGTCCTCTTGGTTAGGGTGAACCGTAGCTACACACCAGGTAGGATTCGAGTAAAGAGGAGGTGAGTCGCTAGGACTGCTTAAATACCAAGCTCTTTCCGAATCCACTCCTAGACATGCGCACATTGGTTGCCACACCGTAACTCGGCGACTTACTTCACAGGTTTGTTCGGTTGTTTTTAAGTCTTATGCATGTGTTTGAGTGCACTAGCCCTAGGGTTCAATAGATCCTAGTTCACTAATCTACGAGCCCAAGTTTTTCCCATATACCAATCATATAATAATTCACTCAACAATTTGAGGTACTTACCTGGTGGACTTCGGGTCAAGAACTCGGGTGCCATGCTTCCATAAAACCATTTTTAACCAAAAATTTTCAAAATCATTCATTTGAACCAAATTTTGAAAACGTTGTGGACTTCAAAACCCAAGGCCGAGTGTTTAAAATTGGGCTCTGATACCAAGTTGAAACACCCCAAACCCGGCCCACAAGCCCCGACCGGATCTGGTATGCTCCTCGATAAAAACTCGTTTTGTCGTTTTGGTAAAACATGTAATTTTATTAGAGTAAGAGAATATATTTGAAATATGTACTCGTTAAAAATCATTTTTGTAACTTAAATTTTAAAATACGAATATCGAAAATATTTAACTAATTAATTAAATTTGATCGTAGCAGAATATAAATTAAAATGTAAAAGAAACATAGCTAATGGCGGCCTTATTACAAAAACATATCCCAAAGTTAAATCTCAAAATATATAGGAAACGTAATAAATTTAATAATAAGGAAAACCCAATTAAATTAAGCAATGGCCACCACGTAGTCCACGCTGACCCGGTCCAAATCACTGTGCATCACCTGAAATGTTATCCCATAAAAGGGTGAGTCCATAGACTCAATGTGTAACAATACACTAAAAAGTCCAATCGATCATAGAACATAATAATTGATTAAATCACATATATATATAAAATGAAATGCAATCCCGAACCAACTTAGATATCCATCCGCTACACACCACCCGTACCTACCAATCACACCGTGGGGATTACTAAATCGACCCTCCATCCGCTACACACCATCGAAGGCAGTTGCTGCAGTCAACATGCACATCGCCCTTATAATCGTGGCATAGCCATCGGATAATTGTGACAGAGTCACCGGATTCATAATATCGTGACCGAAGTCACCGGATTCATAATATCGTGACCGAAGTCACCGGATAATATGTTAAAACCACCGAAACACTTCCCCTTTCAATATTTCCCATATGCCCATGCAATAACATATTATTTCATAATCATGCCATATATCTCATAATCATATCAGAATCGAACACATTTCATATTATGCATATAACATTATTAACGATGCAAATATCATGTCTTGTACATTATCCCAAAATCATAATCAAATATCGAATATGTTTCATATTAAATTCATACATAGTACGAAAGAATAGCGTACCTCAAATCACCGTACCATTGAATGGTACCCAAAGCCATAATCATTTATATTTCTTTATAAACACATTTTTATCAAAAATGACTATTAATCTATTAGAAGTTTAGTATAAGTTACACACCTTGCAAACACAAAGAGCGATAGAACTTTAGAATTTCCGACTCTTGCCTGCACGTCGACAGAACCTACATATCACTATGTGAGAAATCGGTTTTCACTAAAAAGATATGGCCTTTGGCCGAATATCATTATCCCTTACCTTGGATTATCCAAAACTCGAACGATCTCTCCCTAAACGTTGACTACGAGAAAACCCCGAAAATCTTCCTTCAAAGGTTTAGCCACGGAGAAATAAGCGAATTAGATTCCTAAAATCGATTAATCCAAAGAAAATAAAGAAGAAACCATTGATAGAAAAGCCTTACCCGAACACGATGATTGATTAACTCTTATTTGAACTATAAAGAAATTCGGCCTTAACAACTTAAAAGAAAAAGAATGATGATTTCGGCTTTAACAAAAGAAAGAAAAGAAAGAAAAATGATGAAAAGATATAGGATAGTTTCGGCTATGAGAGGGAAAGAGAAGAGAGAAATAGAATGAAAAAGAAAAAGAAAATGAGAGAGAATGCTTTTGGTGAAAGATGGGTTCGGCACTAGAGAGGAAGAAAAGGAATTGGTAAATGTCCTCAAAAGTGACAATATTTTGGTTCCAAAAGAAAGTAAACTTGAGAGGAAAAGAAGAAATAAAGGTATCAATTTGGTCAAATGTAAAGGCCAAACAAAACAAACTTTTTACCAAATGCCAATGACAAATTCGGCTAAGAGAAAAAAAATATTGGACAAAGGAAAAAAAAACAAATGACAACCTTTTGGTCAACTAAAACCTCCCTAATCCCATACCAAAATTCGGCCAACACAATAGCCTACACAATCCCCCTTTTTCCTCCTTAATTCTTCCCTATCAACTCCATAATTTCCAACACAATTAAACCACTCCCTTAGCCCCTTATGCCGTCTAGGTTCATGGTCAAATGACCATGAAAAAGCTTCCAAAACAACACCCACTCTTCAAGCCTCTTGTCCCCTAAACCTTCCTTATCAACTTGATTCCTTATCATAACTCCTAACTTGCCTTTTCCTTTTGGTCTACTATCCAAAAATAAAAGAATAGTCCATCTATTTAGGATAAGGTTTGACCGACACTATAGGAAAGAAAACAAAACTTAAAATTCCTCCCAATTGCTAGCTAAAGGGTTCGAACCTCTCACCTCATGCATTCACCCATGCGCCTTCACCACTTTACCAATAGCTCAACTTATGATCAAAACCTCCAATTAATTCTCTTAAGGCCAAATTTGCTTAGCTCCCCTTCTAAGATTAAAATCTAATATTTTCTAAGGAAATCCTTACATTCTAAAATTCTCAAAGTCCCTAAAATTCATACAAAGAGCACACAACAAAACAATGCACACATTCAAGCGAAAATTTCGTAACCCCTAAATCCTGGATATTACAAATGAATCGAGTCTTCAGATAGTTTTTGGATCGGTTTGTTGTAGTGTTTATTGATGATATACTGATCTACTCCAAAAATGAAACCGAGCATGCTGAGCATTTGAGATTAGTGCTACAAACTTTTGAGAGATCAACAACTGTATGCAAAGTTTAGTAAGTGTGAGTTCTGGATGAATGAAGTCAGTTTCTTGGGCCATGTTGTTTTAGCATCGGGTATTCGGGTGGATCCAAACAAAGTAGCAGCTATACTCGATTGGAAACCACCCAAGAATATTTCAGAGGTCCGAAGTTTCCTAGGCCTTGCGGGATATTACAGACGCTTTGTAAAGGGTTTTTCTGTAATAGCTACCCCTTTGACAAAACTACTACAAAAAGATGTCAAGTTTGAGTGGTCGGAAAGGTGTCAGAAAAGTTTTGAGCGGTTGAAAGCCCTTCTGACAGAAGCTCCAGTGTTGGCTCAGCCTGAATCGGGTAAAGAATTTGTTGTTTTTAGTGATGCTTCCTTGAATGGGTTGGGTTGCGTTTTAATGCAGGACGGCAAGGTTATAGCCTACGCTTCGAGACAATTGAAGCAGCATGAGAAAAATTATCCGACTCACGATCTGGAACTAGCAGCCATTGTTTTCGCATTGAAAATTTGGCGTCACTATTTATTCGGCGAGAAATGTCACATTTATTCGGATCATAAAAGTCTAAAATATTTGATGACTCAGAAAGATCTAAATTTGAGACAACGCAGATGGTTAGAATTGCTGAAAGACTATGAATTAGTGATTGATTACCATCTGGGAAAAGCTAACGTTGTTGCAGATGCGTTAAGTCGAAAATCATTGTTTGCTCTTCGTGTAATGAACGCACAGATAACTATGTCTGGTGATGGTTCGATTATGGCCGAGTTACAAGCAAGACCGATGTTTATTCAACAAATTTGTGATGCGCAGAAAGTTGACAAAGATTTGATTGCTAGTAGAATTCAATGTGAAAAGGGTGCAGAATCAAATTTTCAGATTGATACAAATGATTGTTTAAATTATAAAAGCCGAATGTGTGTTCTAAAGAACTCAGATTTGATACAGATGATTCTGAGTGAGGCCCATAGTGGTCGACTGTCAATACATCCGGGTAGCACGAAAATGTATAACGATTTGAAACAGTTTTATTGGTGGCCTGGCATGAAACGGGATATATCTGAATTTGTTTCCAAGTGCTTAATCTGTCAGCAAGTAAAAGCTGAGCATCAGGTACCATCCGGACTACTTCAACCGATCATGATACCTGAATGGAAATGGGATAGAATTACAATGGATTTTGTATCCGGTCTTCCTATGACACCGAGTAAGAAAGATGCCGTATGGGTTATCGTTGATAGACTAACTAAATCAGCTCATTTTGTACTTGTACGTACAGACTATTCACTTGATAAGCTTGCCGAATTGTATGTGTCGCAGATTGTAATGTTGCATGGTGTACCGAGTTCCATTGTTTCAGACAGAGACCGAGATTCACATCGCGGTTCTGGAAGAAATTGCAAGATGCATTAGGTACTAAACTTCATTTTAGTACAGCCTTTCATCCGCAGACAGACGGTCAGTCTGAGCGAACTATTTTGATACTTGAGGACATGTTGAGATGCTGCGTTCTCGAGTTTGAGGGTACGTGGGAACGATACCTACCTTTGATTGAATTTGCTTACAATAATAGCTTCCAATCTAGTATAAAGATGGCGCCTTATGAAGCCTTATACGGGCGAAAATGTCGCACACCGTTATATTGGACTGAGCTCAGTGAGAATAAGATACACGGGTTTGGTTAAAGAAACAGAACAGAAGGTAGCTATTATTAGAAGTAATTTGAAAACTGCTTCGGATCGTCAAAAGTCCTATGCAGATTTGAAACGTAAGGACATTGAATTTCAGGTCGGAGATCGTGTATTCTTAAAAGTTTCTCCATGGAAAAAGGTACTCCGATTTGGTCGGAAAGGCAAGTTGAGTCCGAGATTTATCAGACCGTATGAAATCATCGAACGTATTGGGCCTGTCGCTTATAGATTGAAATTGCCCTCTGAGTTAGAAAAGATACACAATGTATTTCACATTTCGATGCTTCGCAAGTACAGATCGAACCCGTCTCATGTGATCACACCGTCAGAGATTGAAATCCGATCCGATTTAACATATGATGAAGAACCGATCCGTATCTTAGCTCGGGAAGTTAAAGAGTTGAGAAATAAGAAGATTCCACTAGTAAAAAAATATTATGGAATAGACACGGAATTGAAGAGGCTACGTGGGAGCCTGAAGATTCAATGAGGCAGCAATACCCGAAATTTATTAACGGTAAAAAATTTTCGAGGACGAAAATTCTTAAGGGGGGAGAGTTGTAACAGACCAATTTTGACCCTAATCGGAACGGTGGTTTCGGGACCACGAATCTGAGCCCGAGAAATATTTTAATATTTTATTCTGTTTTTATTATATGTGAATTAATATGTGTGAAAGTTTCGTAGAAAAATTTTACCGTTTAAGTGCTTAATTTGATAAAAAGGATTTAATTGCGAAAAACGTAAAAGTTGCATGCTAAGGTGTAATGTACTAATTTGCTTGTGGCTTTTTAAGTGGGTGTCTTAAAAAGGCAATTAGCCCATTGACCATAGTGATGGACGGCAATGGGCCAAGTTAGCCTTATATATGTTAGTTTAATTATTTTTTTATATAAGGTTATGTTAGTATTTTATAAAGAAATAATGTTAGTGTATATATTAAACAAAACATAAAATAAAGCCATCATCACCTTCCTCCTCTCATTGCCGAATGTAAGAAAAGAAAACACCATTGTAGAGCTTTGAGTTTCAGCAACTTAGAGAACTTGATTAAGGTATGGTCGATTTTTAGATTTTGATAATTTTTACGTTTTTGAGATCGTTGCTTCATATATTACCCGACCCATGCCTAAATTTTTGAAAATAGTATGTATATAGGATTCGGCCATTAACATGCTTGGATGGTTTTGATATTTGATGGTTTTAGATTAAAAATATGTTAAAGATTTACAAGTTTTGTATTGAAGTTTTTGGTGATTTTGAGTTAATAGGGCTAAATTGAGAAAATAAATTTGTGAATGGTTAAAATGACAAATAAATGAAATGCATGGACTCATATGGCTATGGGGAAGATTCGGCCTAGCTATGGTGTTGGAAAATTTTGTATATTTTGTGTTTTGTGTAAATAGGACCAATTTGTAAAAATGGGAAACATTAGGGGTAAAACGGTAAATTGTTTATTTAAGTGTTTTTGGATTAAATTGAGATGAAATATGCTTGAATGGGTTAAATTTTAATGTGTTTAGATCAAGAACAAAGAAAAACGGAATTGGACCGGGGAAGGACAAAGGTTCTCGAATAGCCGATTTACACGGTCTATCGACAACCGAGGTAAGTCCTTAAGCTATAATATATTGAAGAATTATTTATGAATCTATTATATGATAATGTTTGGTAAATTTTAGTACATATTCATGTCATAGCCGAATGTATATAAGTATATTAGAATGGTTTTAAATTGTTTAAGTTAAATAAACCAATTAAATTCGATATGTGATATAGTCATGAAAGGTGTTTGCAATGATTTATCGTATTGATGTGTTTCGGGCTTTAAGCCTAGCAGGCCTAGTGCCGGTGATTTATTTCAGGCTTTAAGCCTAGCAGGCCTAGTGCCAGTGATTACTTTCGGGCTCTGAGCCCACAGGCCTCGTGCGGTTTTACTTATCGGGCTTTACCGCCTAGCAGGCTTAATGCCGGTGATGTGTTTTATAAAGGAGAATCGAATATTCTTCAAGGCAAACCTTAATTAATGTACTTAGCTAACGGCTCAGGTAAGCATGTAAGGTATGTTATGCTTAATGTTACTTGAGTCAAGTAAATACTATGAGAACTATGTTATGTGTATTTGAGGTTAAGATGGATGTGTATGAGTATCATGTGATTGAAATGAGTTTAATGTACTATTATGAAATTCGGTTTTCATGTATAAATGCTAAGAGTAAAGGAAATTTTAATACGATAGTATGGTTGATATGAATGCTATAATTACACGATTTGGAGTATGTGATTTTTGTAATATTTAATCTTGTCTCGGAGTAATACAGGTTTATGGAAATGAAGTACAATTACTTCGATTATTGAACTAATAGTATTCGGCCTTGTGCAAATATATTTATATATTTAAATGTTTATGTGCAATGTCATAAGCTAAATTATTTAAATGTATAATCAGGAACTTCGGACTTACTAAGCTAGTAAGCTTATTTGTGTGAAAGTTCTCCTTTGTTTTATAGATTTTGGTTAAACTACGAGCTCGAGAGGGATCGTCAAGAAAGCCATCCACACTATCGCCTCCTTTTTGGTACTTTAAAATTTGGTTATGATTTTGAAGGCATGTATAGGTTAGACTAAGTTTTGAAACATATGATGTTTGATCATGTATATAAATATAGCCTTGCGAAAATGGCTATTTCTTTTGGTTAAGTATCGTTTTTATGTTTTGAATTTCATAGCTTGTTCATAATGTTATGTGTTTTAATTTCGATCGTGACCTATATTATATATGGAATGTGCTATTGATACATGTATATTTATATATATGTATATAGACATTAGGTGATGGTTTAGAAAATTTATTCTTAGTTTTTAGTTGATACATGAATTATGTTTACTATTTTTATGATGTGTATATAATCGTGATTAAGGTAAATTTATGTATACTTGTATGTCATGTTTATTAATGATATTTGAGTAATACATTTATTTCGGCCTTGGCAAATATTATATGCTTGATATGTTTAGTAAGAATTAAATAATGATGTGCTTGAGCAAGTTGACTATGTGATGATTATACTTTTTTTTGGTCACATGCGCATGGTTTTATAAGTGGTAAATAAGTATGCTTATTCTTTATATATTGTAACAAGTTATTTTGTTAATAATAACCATTTTCAATACTGTATGTCATATTGGCTATTAAATTTTGTAAAATGTTTTGGCTGGTCTAGAAAATATATATATATAATTATGAGAATAGTTGATCAATAGTGATAGATATTCAAATGTCATTATTAATGATAAAAAATAAATATGTTATTTTTGGTTGGTTAGTTACGAATCTAAATGAAAGGTGCAATAGTATATTCGGCCAAGGTGTATACTAATATGTTGTTTTGTGTAGTTGATTATTAACTGGTAAAATGGTTCAATTGATTTTAAAATGCGTATGTATTAATTGTATTATAAATGAAATTTAGTTTATGTTATATAAATTCTGGTGGATACCCGATAAATATATATATATATATAATATATATATATGTCATAAAGGTTTAAGTTATGTGGTTCAGATATTGTGTGTATTCAGCATGGTAACAATACTCATTATACATTTATTATTTTTTTGTAATTATAATCGGTTGTAGTGTATTATAATATGGAAATAATTGCATTGATTGTGCTTGAATCCAATTGAAGTCTATTTCGAAATTTAATTTAGAGTAGTAATGCCTCTTAAACCCAATCTGGCGACGGATACGGGTTAGGGGTGCTACACTTTATGATAGGCAGCACAGCTGTCGATATATTTTTAAGGTCGCATAGCGATCGGTGGCTTCGCCACATAGGTCACATAGTGATCGGTCTTTATGACAGGCAGCACAGCTGTCGATATGGTGTGTAGCGGATGGAGGGTTGATTGTAGAAATCCCCAAGGTGTGATGGTTGGTACTGGTTGGTGTGTAGAGGATGGATTTCTAGGTTTGGGTTGAGCCATTCATCATTTATTATTTATCATGTAATTATGATTGGTTGCCATTGTGTATGGGCTAAGGCCCATAATGTGTTTGTGGGCCCAAGCCTTTTATGTGTTTTCGGGATTTGCACACTGAGTCTTGGTGACTCACCCTATTATTTTTTTTCTACTCTTTCAGATGAGCAGTAGATCGTGGACTTGGGAGCCGAGACGGACTCGAGGGGCCATCAGTTTTTATTTCCATAAATTATTTTTTTCGGTTTTTTTCTTTTATTTATTATTTTGGGAATATTTATGTAATAAGGCCCCATAGTTTATATTCACCTAAGTAGTTTTAATATTTGCAACCTATGAAATTATGTCAAAGGTTTAATTAAAATAATAATAATATAAGGTGTTTTTTTTAAAATGTCACTTATTTATTCAATATTATCTAATTAACTTACAATTTCCAAAACCAACAAAGCAAAAGTTTCAATGTACAACCCGTAGCATACCAGATCTGGTCGAAACGTATGGGCCGGTTTGGGGTGTTACATACTATTACCTCATGTATATATATTTTAAAACTATTAATACATATATATAACTATTAATTGGTCCAAAATCAAAACTGAATTTATCAATTGATTTTGCTTGAATTGGCTAAATTTGGTTAGTTAAATCGGTTTTAATAGCTAACTATAATAGATTATATACTATTACATAATAATATATAGTATATGGGAGGGATCCAGTTACACCTTTCGTATCTCTTCATATTATAATATTTTAACAATCCAACCTTTGAATGTATTGATATAATTGTACTTGTCACGCATGTAAATTTTCGAACCTATCTGATATTTCTTCATATTGATCTAAAATACTATAGATATATATATATATATATATTGTGTAACATCCTGAAAAGGGCCTAGCATTTTCGGTTTAATTACGAACTGACATGTCTTAAGTATTATAATAAATTTTGAATATTTTTGGAAACCTGGAAATGTATGGAAAGATGTAGAAATGAACATTTTGGAAACCTGAAAATGTATGGAAATGTTATGTAACACCCCAAACCCGGCCCAAACATTATGACCGAATCTGGTTTGTTACGGAGGAAACTTTTTGAA
>CM016623.1:104544535-104805095 GCA_005393395.2 Gossypium australe
TAGAGGTACTTGCCGGAAAAGAAAGAAAGAGAATTTAGCAAAATCAAAATTTAACCTAAAAATAAAAGTAAATTGCAGAAAATAAAAAAAATAATGGCTAAAGTAATAAAAATAGAGCTTTTTTAATATTTTAGTTCCCCGGCAACGGTGCCAAAAACTTGATCGCTGAAATCAGAGTATTAAATTTATAATGAGAATGATCAAACCTGGAAACTAACTCTAACAACGATTAAAGGCAAGTGTACCTATCGAATAGTAGTATAGCTTAGGCAAGACCGGATTATCGAACCCAAAGGAACTAAAAGTACTAATACTAACTTTCTTTTTATTATCTAGCCTAAAATAAAGTGAAGTTGTTTTAAATCTAAATTTAACTACTACTAAGCTAAAGATGCAAAGACAAAAAGAACGAATTGGGAAATAACTTGAGGAAAGACTCAGTTGATCAAGACGATACCTTCAGGAAGAATCCACCTAGACTTCACTATGTTATCTAACACTGAACCAGGCGATTTGTTCACTTGACTTGATCTATAGGATTCCCTAAGTTATATTAAACCCTTTCTCGAAGCGAATAATATCTGACCCTAGGTTGATTAATTGAAATCTCTTTCTAATTAAAACCCCTAGAATCGCATTAACTCGATCTATGGATTCCCATATTAGGTTTCACCCTAATTCGGCAAAATCTTGTCACCCTATCTCTAGGCGCGCGAACGACTCCGCTATAATTATGCTAAATCTATTCTTAAGCAGGGACTTTTGCTCCTCCACATAAGAACACCTGACTTGAATCAATATCCCAGAAATATTAACACAAGAATTAAGCGCACATAATTAAGAACAAATTGAGTATTTATCATATAGTTCAGAAAATAATAACAAGATTCATCTAGGTTTCATCCCCTTCAGGTATCTAAAATGTTTAGTTCATAATGAATAAAGAAAACATTTTAGAAGAAAAGATAAAACAAAACATAAGAAATCCCTAAAGCCCCCTGAAGGAATTGAAGGAGAGATCCGCCGTCTTGAGTATAATTCTAGCTTCTTGAGATGGATCAACTGGCTATCTTCGAGTGATTCCCACAAATCTAACCTTTTCAGCTTGGCTCATTGGCCTAGCTTGGACGCCCCCTTTCAAGTAACACTTAAGGGGTTTATATAGGCTCTTGGAATGTGTTTCTTCGCCCCAAAGTATCCAAATTCGAATGAAATTGCTCTTTGCCACGACAGGGACACGGCCATGTCACACGCCCGTGTGACTAGTCTTCAAGCGGTGTTCGAACTTCTTTAATGAGGCACGGCCGCGTGAATCGAGGGTAAGGCCGTATTCTAGATGATCAATGAGGCACGGCCGTGTAGGCTTAAGTCCAGGCCGTGTCGATTCCGTGATATGGCCCATTTACTCCGTTTTGGGCCCGTTTTATGTTCTTTTCATCCTCGGGTGCTTTCCTGGGTATAAGACATGAAAAGAAAGGATTACGAGCACCTTTTTACATAAATCGTGGCTTAAATCATCCAAAAGCATACTAAATGTGGGATTAAAATATGTTACTTTTACTGTTTATCACTTATGACCATAAAAATCTTCTTACGGTGCCATCCGTATGCTCGACTGATAATTGTTGTTGTAAGCAAAGTCAACCAAGGGTAGGTATCTTTCCCAACTACCTTCGAACTCTAATACACAGCATCGGAGCATATCCTCAAGAACTTGGATCACTCTCTTCGATTGACCATCAGTCTGAGAATGGAACGCAATGCTAAAGTTCAGTCTTGTACCCAAGGCCTCCTGCAACTTCTTCCAAAACCTCGAAGTAAATCTCGGGTCTCTGTCCGAGATAATAGATACAGGCACTCCATGTAACCTTAATACCTCCGCAATATACAACTCAGCTAACCTTTCCAGTGAATAATCAATACGTACCGGTATAAAGTGAGCTGACTTCGTTAATCTATCAACGATAACCCACACAGCATCTTTCTTTTTCGGAGTCACAGGTAAGCCCGTAACAAAATCCATGGTAATTCGATCCCATTTCCACTCGGGAACCAATAAAATTTCTTCAGATCATTATACATTTTCGTACTGCCCGGGTGTACCGACAAGTCTACTATGTGCCTCTTTTAAAATTTCTTGGATCAACTCACCATTTCTAGGTACAGAAATTCTATCATGGAACATTAAGCAACCATCTGAACTTACCCGAAATACAGAATTAGCTCCTGATTCACACTTAGCTCTTTTAGCTAGTATCTCATTATCATTCCTTTGAGCTTCACATATTTGTTGAACGAATAGTGGCCTAGCTTTCAATTCAGCTAGTATAGCACCATCACCAGACAATGACAAACTCGTGCTCATGGCTCTCAAAGCATACGAGGATTTTCTACTCAGGGCATCCGCAACCATATTCGCTTTTCTCGGACGGTAATCGATTACTAGTTCATAGTCCTTCAATAATTCGAGCTACTGCCGCTGCCATAAATTTAAATCTTTTTGACCCATCAAATACTTCAAACTCTTATGATCCGTGAAGATTCGGCATTTCTCACCATATAAGTAATGTCGCCAAATCTTCAACGCGAAAACAATTGCGGCCAACTCCAAATCATGAGTCGGGTAATTCTTCTCATGTGGTTTTAATTGCCTCAAGCCGTAAGCGACTACCTTACCCTCTTGCATCAACACACACTCGAGACCATTTGACAACGCGTCACTGTAAATCGCAAACTCTTTGCCCGAATCAGGTTGCACTAAAATCAGTGCCTCTGTCAACAATGTTTTCAATATCTCAAAACTCTGTTGGCATTTTTCAGTCCATTCAAACTTAACATCCTTGTGCAATAGTTTCGTCCTCGAGGTAGCAATCATAGAGAATCCCTTCACAAACCGCCTATAGTACCCAGCTAAACCCAAAAAGCTTCTGACCTCTGACATGTTCCTCGGCGGTTTCCACTCCACAATAGCCGAGATCTTTCCTCGATCAACTCTAATACCCTTGCCTGACACAATGTGTCCTAGAAATCTGACCTCTCGGAGCCAAAACTCGCTCTTGCTGAATTTAGCATATAACTACTTGTCTCTCAAAATCTGTAAGACAATCTTCAGATGCTTTGCATGATCACTCTCATCTTGGGAATAAATCAATATGTTATCAATAAAGACAACCACAAACTTGTCTAAATACGGTCGGAAAACACGGTTCATTAAGTCCATAAAAACGGCAGGAGCATTCGTTAAACCAAACGGCATGACCAGAAACTCATAATGGCCATACCTAGTCCTGAATGTTGTTTTTGCCACATCTTGTTCCTTAACCCTCAACTGGTAATAACCGGGCCTCGGGTCAATCTTGGAGAACACCGTAGCTCCCTTCAATTGATCAAATAAATCATCTATCCTCAGTAAAGGATACTCATTTTTCACTGTCACCTTGTTGAGTTGTCTGTAGTCTATACACAATCTCATCGATCCACGGTGAATAGCTCGGTCTTGCAAAACCCTTATCCGTCAACTCTTGAAACTGAACCTTCAATTCTTTCAACTCCAGCGACACCATCCTATACAGAGCGATGGAAATAGGTGCCGTTCCTGGAACTAACTCAATTCCAAACTCGACATCTCTAATTGGAGGTAATCCAGGTAACTCTTCCGGGAATACATCCAGATACTCACTTACAACCGGCACTGTTTCAATCTTCGCTTCAGACTCTTGGGTGTTTAGTACAAAAGCGAGATATGACTCACATCCTTTTCTCAAATATTTCTCAGCCACCAAGGAAGAGATCATCATTGGTAAACTATCTGACTCAACTGATTCAACCCGAATAACATCTCAATTTTCACATTTCAATTCAATTAATTTACTACCATAATTCACTAAAACACTATGGGTATTCAACCAATCCATACCAAGAATCAAATCAAAATCATCAAATGGCAACAACACAAGGTTTGCCGAAAAACAATGACCCCTAATTGTCAAGGGACAGTTGCTACACACTTTGTCCACTAACACATGTTTTCCTAATAGATTGGACACCTTTACCACAAATTTAGTAGACTCAATAGTCATATTCAAACTAGATGCCAATCTCATACAAATATAAGAATGGGTCGACCCTGGGTCAATCAAAGCAATAACAAAGGTGTCATGAAAAGAAAAAGTACCAGTTATTACATCTGGCGATGATGCCTTTTCTCGAGCGAGAATAGCATAGGTCCTTGCTGGCGCCCGACCCTCTGACCTCACAGTAGAGTCTTGTGATACACCTCTACCACTAGTCCCACCTCCCAAGTTCTTTTGTGGCCTACCTCTAGAGGATACATTGCTTGATCTCACCTCTTGCCTTTTCTCTTTATCATCTCTTTTAGGGCAGTTTCGAATGAAATGGTCAGGGGAACCACATTTGTAACAATTTCAATTACTTCCCCAACACTCCCCAGTGTGATGTCTACCACAACTTGGGCACTTCAGTCTGGACTTTGGATTGCCCACACTTGCCATCGAGGTGACCTGAACTCTTGAACCCGAATACGCGTTGCCTCACTCTCTTTGCGGATACCCAACTGACGCAGTCATTCGAGGGTTCAGTTCCTTGGACCTCTTCGGTTGAGCTTGGTAGGATTTACTCATCGGCCTCTTTCTTGCATCCCGGGCCTCACTCACAGCCTTCCTCTTTTCCTTACTCAGCTCCTCGGCCTTACTAGCCCTATCCACCAATACCACGAATTCTTTCAGTTCTAAAATCCCGACTAAGAGTCTGACATCTTCATTCAACCCATTTTCAAATCTCTTGCATAAGATAGCTTCCATGGACACACATTCTTGTGCGTACTTACTGAGCCGAACAAATTCACGCTCATATTCCGCCACAGTCATTTTTCCTTGCTTCAACTCAAGGAATTCTTTTCGTTTTTGGTCTACAAACCTCTGACTTATATACTTCTTTCAGAACTCTTCCAAAAAGAAGTCCCACGTTACCCTCTCCTTAGGAACCACTGAGGTTAACGTTTTCCACCAATGGTATGCCGAGTCCCTCAGCAAAGACACAGCACACTTTAAGCTTTCCTCAAGTGTACAGGAGCGTTCATCAAAAACCCTCATTGAGTTCTCAAGCCAGAACTCTGCTCGCTCAGGGTCATCATCTTTTGTCTACCGGGGGCTTAGTTGTCCTCACCATTTCTATACCTTGGGGAGCCACAGGAATTGGCTGAGGTATAGGAGGAGGTGGAGGAGGTTGAGCGTTGGGGTTTGCCCGTACATGCTCAGTGTACCAGTTACTCATCATTTGAAGAAAGGCTTCCCGAGCCTCTTCTCCTTGACCCCTAGTCTCGGGTCCACTCCGTACAGGTGCGGTCCCTTGCGCGGGAGCCGGCGCATTACTAGCTGCATCATCAGCAGCCGACTGATCGGGATTCATATACTACATAGAACAAATTTAAAGTCATCAGAAGCCACCACACTATCATTATACGCTTATGGCATGTATAGATAGACTCCTACACATGCTACGATAGTCCTAGAACCGACTAAATCATAGCTCTGATACCACTAAATGTAACACCCCTAACCCGTAATCCCCATCGAAATCAAGCACGAGGTGTTACCATATAAAACTACTTGATCGCCACTTAGGCTCAACGCGACTACTCTCCTTGAGTCACTACAACAACTTCTTTTTCGACTTACGAGACCTCACTCACACATACGAGGGCTCTCGAGACTATATCGAGAACTCTTACGATTTGTAAAATTTCTTTCCCATCTAAACAGGGGGTACATGCCCGTGTTAGATGATACACACGCCCGTCTATAGTCACACACGCCCGTGTGTTCAAACCGTGCCTAAAAACCCCAGCATTCTGCCAAAGTCCCACGGCTAGGGCATACACCCGTGTACCCTTAAGGCATGCCCGTGTCTTCAACCCGTGGTCGACACTGACTAATTTCACACGGCCTGGACACGCCAGTGTTGACAGTCTGTGGTCAATCCTGACTTAAAATGCTAACATGCAGGGGACACACAGCCAAGTCACACGCCCGTGGGCTGACCGTGTATCGCACATGGCTTAGACACAAGCCCGTGCGTCTATCGACATGGACAAGAACATAGCCATATGACAAGTTCTATTCACTCCACTAGCATATGACACCTGCACTCATACAACATATCCATGATCAACTCATATTGGAATGCAATCACACATGGGAGACTACATCTTTTTATAAAATAAAATAGCCACCAACCATGGCAAATTTACAAAATAATTATCTTAACAAGAACCAATACACTTATGGTCAAAATAACAAAATAATCTAACTAGTCTAGCCCTTATACATGCCATACACAAAATCACTAAGTCTAAATATACCGAAGTGAGTAGCTAGTGCGGGCGGTCTCCTAGTTTTTGGCATATCCCGGCTCGGCTCTTAAACTCTATAAAGCAAGGGAAAGAAAGGGGGGTAAGCTTTAAGCTTAGTAAGTTTACATGTAAACAATATAACCTTTTAACATGTATTCATCAATTTCATAGCTTTATATACTAAGCAAGAAACAATCTACATTCATGATCATGCTTACTCATTTCCTCCATTCACACATTCCAACCATATCACTAACATAATGCATACATTCATTAACAGGTTCTCCTGCACTTAGCATCACAATGTTAAAATATACAACACATCATAATATCATAGTCAATTACTTAGAGTCAATTTACTTGATGGTTCCGCACTTAGCCCACCACTAGTCTTTATTAGGGTGGTAACACACTTAGCCCACCAAAAGATAAACAGGCGATGGTATCGCACAAAGCCCATCGTAATTAAACAATAAGGTGGTATCGCACTTAGCCTACCATTAGTCTTTATTAGGGTGGTAACCCACTTAGCCCACCAAAAGATAAATAGACGATGGTATTGCACAAAGCCCATCGTAATTAAACAATAAGGTGGTATCACACTTAGCCCACCAAAAGATGAATAGACGATGGTATCGCACAAAGCCCATTGTAATCAAACAATAATTATTCAATGACTACCACATTCAATCCACTTGAATCACATATGTTCTCAATCATGTCATACACCAATTAGTAGCACAAGGTATATAAATAAAATTATATTGTTTTCACATAAACTTACCTCGATGCAAAACGTGTTAACTAGCGATTTACTCAATCACCTTGCCTTTCCCACGGTCAAGGTTAATTTCGCATTCTTTTTGATCTATAACAATGAAATTCATTCGTTTAGATCATTCTATGATCACAATGCATCAAATTCTACACTTGGGCAAAAATGACCATTTTGCCCATGTATATTGGCAAAATTACAATTTTGCCCCTAGGCTCATAATTTATTTTTCAACACATTTCCTCAATAATTAAGTCTAGCTGAACATTTATTTCTCTTAAAACTACTCACCATTCTCACCATTTCATCCATTTATGAAACAATTTCATTCTTTGCATTTAAGTCCTATTTAGGTGTTTTCATGTAAACACCTTTCACCAAAGTTATTGCTCATCTCCCTAACATTCATTTTCTTCCATAAAAACTCAGCTAAAAACATAATTATTCTCATGGCAAGTCCCTAGACTTTCAACCATATCACAAATTAGTCCCCTCATTAGCTAGCTTAAGCTTTGGGGATCCCTAAAGTACAAAAATTATTAAGAAAACCTCAAAACTTTACTTACTTGCAAGGATGAGATGTAGCTGAAATTTTCAAGCTTTCAAACCCTTAAAATTGCTGAAATTTTTGGTAGTAGGGGGAGATGAATAGTGAAAGATGATAGCTTCCTTTAGTCATCTTATTTTATCATATTTTAGTCAACTTATCACCAACTATCACCTAGTTTGACTAAATTTAATGCTTTTGTTCCCTAAGCACCCTATGGTCGGCCATTACACTCCAAAATGGCCCAATTGCATTTTAAAATCCTCTAATTTACATCATATAGCTATTAGGTACCCCTACATTAAAAAATAGAACTTTCGCATCTTATGCGATTTAGTCCTTTTTCACAATTAACCATGCTATTGCTAAAATTGAAGCACCAAAAAAAAATTTCCATATAGCCATATATTAATACCATAACACATAAAATAGTACTAAAATAATTTTCCTCAACGTCGGATTAGTGGTCCCGAGACCACTATTCCGACTAGCCGCAAGATCGGGCTGTTACATGAATATGGTATGTTTCATGCTTAAATGGTTGATGAAAATTGTGGTTTAAATGTGAATTGTGGTAACGTTTATATGATGCTTAGATTATATGATTTAAGTTGTCAAAATGGTGATTTGGATGGACTTATTTGAGTAGATATTAAGTATGGAAATAAATGATATAGTTGATGATTAATTTGTGCTTGTATTATTATGTTTGGTTGCAATTTAGGCATAAATTGGTATTGGTTTGATGCTTATAGATGATCCCAAAGTGTGGATGGTAATTTGGCCTTGAAAATGGCCTATAATTGCCCACATGGTTGAGCACACGGGCGTGTGGCTCGACCGTATCCTTCGAGGTTGTGTTTCAAAACAAGTCAGACTCGACCACGGGCTAGACACAGGGGCATGTGACTGGTCGTGTGGTGCAAGTCAGTGTCGATCACGGGTGAGGCACACAGGCATGTCTCAGGCCGTGTGGACAAGTCAGTATGTTTGCCCTGTTTTGCCACGGCTTGGATGCACGGACGTGTCCGAGGCCGTGTGAGGCACACGACCTACCCACATGGGTGTGTGTCCCTTACAGTTTTGAAAAATTTTTAAATTTCTAGAAATTTTCGTATGCGTTCGGTTTAGTCCCAACCCCTTTCTAATATGTGTTTAAGGTCTCATAGACCTCATTAATGGACTATATATTTATATTTGGATATATTTGATTGATGTTTGACTTTGTGTTGTGAAATGAATTTAAATGTTCCGGAATGATCGGTAATTCCTCTTAACCCTATTCCGATGACCGTTATGGGTTAGGGGTGTTACAAGCACTGTATGGCCGTAAGTGCCGAACGCCCCTGTATTGGACAGAACTCAGAGAGAATCAGATTCACGGGGTCGATTTAGTTAGAGAACTGAAGAGAAGGTAAAAGTGATATGTGAATGTCTGAAAGTTGCCTCAGATAGACAAAAGTCCTATTCAGATTTGAAAAGGAAAGAGATTGAGTTCCAAGTAGGTAATAAAGTGTTTCTAAAAGTATCACCATGGAGAAAAGTCCTCGGATTTGGCCGGAAAGGCAAGTTGAGTCCTCGCTTTATTGGATCGTATGAGATTACCGAGAGAATAGGGCTGGTAGCTTATTATTTGGCTTTGCCACCTGAGCTGTAAAAGATTCATGGTGTCTTCCACTTGTCCATGTTACGTCGCTACCAATCAGACCCTTCGCATGTGATTGTACCATCAAAGGTAGAAATTCGACCGGACATGACTTATGGTGAGGAACCGGTTAAGATTTTGGCACGAGAAGTCAAACAGTTGAGAAACAAAAGTATAGCCCTTGTGAAAGTGCTATGGAAAAGACATGGGGTAGAAGAGGCTACATGGGAGTCCAAGGAGGCTATGAGAAACCAATATCCCAACCTCTTTACCGATAAGATTTTCAGGGACGAAAATCCTTAAGGGGGAGAATTGTAACAGCCCGATTTAGAGGCTAGTCGGAACAGTGGTTTTGGAACCACTAATCCGAAGTTAGAGAAAATTATTTTAATGTTATTTTATGAGTTAGAGCATGATTATATAGGTGCATGAAAATTTTGGTGCTTTAATTTTAGCGATTGCATGCTTAATTTCGAAAAAGAACTAAATTGCATAAAGTGAGAAAGTTCTATTTTACAAGCTAAAGGTGTCTAATACTATAGAATATTAATTGGTGGCCTTTAATGTGCAAATTGACCCTTAGATATAGGGTGGCCGTCCATAGGGGGACAAAGAAGTCAACATTAGTCAAAGTTGGTGTAGTAGGTGGATTAAATTGATGAAATAGAATAAAATAAAGAAAGAAAAGATATCATCTTTTCTCCTTCACTCCTATACTGAAAATTAGCAGCAAATAGGGGTCTGAAAGCTCAAAAATTTCAGCAAACTCTTCTCCTTGCAAGTTTTTTAGTGATCATTTCTTGATAATATTTGTACTTTTGGAACCCCTAAAGCTTAAGCTAGCTAAAGAGGGGACTATCTTGCAAAATGGTTGAAAGTTTATTGTTTTGCCATGTGAGATTTTAAGTTGTTTGCTGTATTTTTATGGAAGAGAATGAGTCATAGATGTTAAATAAACAACTTTTGTGAAAGGTGTTATCATGAAAAACACCAAAAAGGACCTTTTTGTAAAGGTTGTAAAATAAGAGGTAAATGTGTCAAATATTGAGTTTTGAAGGTTTCCATAAGAGAAATAAATGTTCATTTAGGCTTGTAAGAGGAGGAAATTTGATTGGAATTGAATTACGAGCCTAGGGGTAAAATGGTCATTTTGTAAGAGTTTAAGGGTAAAATGGTAATTTTGTCAAAACATGATTATTGAAATGCATTAGTTAATGTGATGATTAAATGAGCTAATTTTCTATTATAGATCAAGAAGAACAAAGAATTAACCTCGA
The DNA here is from genome assembly GCA_005393395.2 of Gossypium australe. Taxonomy (NCBI): domain Eukaryota; kingdom Viridiplantae; phylum Streptophyta; class Magnoliopsida; order Malvales; family Malvaceae; genus Gossypium; species Gossypium australe. The sequence goes on from CM016623.1 coordinate 104,555,150, forward strand.
CCTAGGAGAGGGTAAAGTATCAAACTAGATCGACAATCTAGCCTATTTTGAAATCAAGGTAAGTTTGCGTGCAATAAATTCAACATCATGTTATTAAGTTTCTAAATGTTTGATATTGGTGATGTTGTATAATATTTCTATGAAATTGAGAAATGATATTGAATAAAAAAATGATGAGAATTGTGATGTGGAAGTCCCGGTTGGACTTTGTTAAATGAGAGAATAAGATCATCGAGGCATGAGATTGCTAAGGTCCAGTATAAGACCATGTCTAGGACATGGCCTCGGCACCGAGTTAAGATCTCGTGTAAAACCATATCTGAGATGGCGCATCGACATCGAACATGAAACTAGTGTAAGACCATATTTGGGATATGGCATCGACATTAATATAAGATCCCGTAGAAGACCATATTTGGGATATGGCATCGGCATCGAGATATGACCCCATGTAAGACCATATTGGGGATATGGCATTGGCATTGTGTTTATGTATGTGTGGACTGTTGTGTTTCCTTAAGTAATCCAAGTGATTCTTTGAGATAAATAGTTGAGCCTGTATAGAGATGAAATTAGTGCTAAAGCTATGTGATGAAGTGATACAGGTACTTGTGAGTAATTCACGAGAAATGTTTACGATATGGAACTTAGTATGAAATTGGTAAGAATAAGCTGAGTAAGTTATGGCTATAAGCTTAAGACTTTTGTTTATTTAATGCAATAGGTGGGGGATATTATGAGTTTTTATGTTGCTATTTATTCATGCAAACTTACTAAGCTTTATGCTTACCCCTCTCATTTCCTTTTTCCTTGTAGTATTGCCAAGCTAGCTCGGGAATTCGTGGAACGTCAGAGTTCGGATATCACACTATCAACTTCTCTTTGGTATAGCAAAGTTAGACTTATTTTTAGTATGGCATGTATAGGACTTGGTCATTTTGTGATGTCATAATTGTTAGCCAAAGTGTTGGCTATGAATGTTGTTAAATTCATTTTGTAAGTGGTCATTGGAAATGGGCCAATACTTGACAAGTTTATATATTAAATGATGATAAAATTCATGAAGTGTATACTTGTAGGGATGCCTTAATTAGGAGTTCTTAGAAGTGCCTTATGGTCATAATAAGTGTTGAAGTGAATTGGTATAAGTATGATTGCTTGTAGGGTGGCGTTTGGCTTGATAGATAGCCTTTCAAATGTCCACACGGGTAGGCACACGGGCGTGTGTCTAGGCCGTGTGTGACACACGGTCAGCCCCATGGGCGTGTTGATTGACTGTGTGTTTCCTTGCATGCTAAGTTTACAAGTCAGTTTGCTAAGTAGTAAACACACGGGCATAGACACGGCAATGTGTCTCGACCATGTGAGAGAAACGGCTTAAGACATGGGCATGTTCTAAAGCCGTGTGAAGTCTGTACCTGAAATTAGGAATTTAATTCGACACATGGTCTAAGGACACGGGCGTATGCCTTGGCCGTGTGACCTTATTGAGATGATGATGTCATAAACAGAATGTCAAGGTTTTCATACACGGGCGAGGACACGGGCGTGTCATGGCCGTGTGAGGGACACAAGCCAGGGACACGGGCGTGTGTCTGGCCGTGTGAAAACCCCTGTAGGTTTGAATTAGAAATTAATTCCACATGGGTGTGGAACACGGGCATGCAATATGTCACATGGGCATGTCCCTTCCTCCACACGAGCGTGTGGCCCTGTTTTAAGTCAAATTTGTCTATGTGTTCAAAAGTTTTCGAGTTAGTCCCAAACTATTCTGTATGTAAGTTTTGGGTCTCTTAGGCCCATAATAGGGACATTAAGAGTATGAATGAAAAGTCTTAAGTTGAAACGAAATTTTATGACCCGACGTTGTATGTTTAAGCAAGTTGAGTTTGGTAATGCCTCGTATCCTGTTCCGACTTTGAATATGGGTAAGGGGTGTTACACATTACCTATGCGTTTTAAAACAACTAATATGTTAAACTCACAGAGCTTAGTAAGTACACTAGGATTTTCCTACTTCACCTTATTCCTTATCAATGTTGAGACTTTTAGACTTACATGTTTTGTGTTTAACATGTCCAATTAAACACATATGCAAAGGTGTGAGTTTACACATTCTTGAATTTGTTTGAAAACTCAACCAACTAGATATGCATCTTTTACTCCATTTGTGCATCTATGTTGAGGCAATAACTTCTTAGTGACATTTATATATTAATGTATAACGCTTACTTATCTCATGAATTTTTTAGTACCATTAATAGATCAAGCCTTTACTTTAGCATTCCATCCACATAGTTTCCTCCATTAATTAACCACATAATCATTAGGAGGAAAGCTTATAATGCAAATTCTCCTTGATGTTTCACATTTATAAGTTTAATACCGTTTCTCAATAGCCAGTTTCTTAGTCACTTTTAGTTGTTTACCCTTTATCATCATTTATTTGTTTGATTAACTTATTCCATTTTTCCATCCCACCAATAGTAGGACTTATTCATGTTTAATTCTTATTAGCACAATCGTTTAATGTCTCACCCTTAGTAAGCTTAGCAAATTCAAGATCGGATATTCAGGACTAACCAACCAATCATTCCAAAATAACACGTCGAAGCGCTTAAGCCCAAAGATTAAAGTAATGGATCCATAATGCACAAGAGTGCTACACCTTAAGGCTTTAAACACAATCGAAATCACATCTCCTATGATGCACACGCATGCATCCCTATTGGCTTGTGAACCGTATCCTAGCTATTTGACTAAGGTATTTAACACTTTTGAACATTGAACAAATTCAATTTCAATCTTATTTACTTAGGCATTCTTATTATAACAAGTTTCCTTTGTATTACTAGGATCACATTTCCAAGTGCCTACTAGCCATCTTATTGCCAATTGATAATCGTTCAATGTTTATTTCCCATGCAGGTGAGCTTTATCACCAATACTCATTAATGTAAATGTTCGCATGGGTTTTTAGTAGTCTTTTTGAAATAAGGCATTTATTGCCTCTTATTGGACATAAAGATTATTCACATTTAGGGTGTGTTTAGTATTGTTTCTAAGAAGCACTTTTGAGAGAAAAACATCCCTAAACAATTTACTTTCTGAGAGAAAAAGTATTTCTCTCAAGCCAAAAGTTGGTCTAGAAACACTTTTTTTAAGAGATGAAAATTTTAACTTCGCCCTAAAAGAAACATTCCATTTTCACAACTATCACTAGTTTAACATAACCTTAATAGCAATACACTTAGCATGTTTTATTAACTAATTTAAATACCATAAACCATGGTTTCATATTCCATACACTTATCTTTAATTATTAACTAAACTTTTTTTAATTCATACTTAATCTTTTCTAAGAAAAAGTATGAAAAGGCAATGGTAGTTACCTCTTTCATGCTCTTAAACACAAAATCAAGCTTCCAAATACTTGTTTTCATCCTCATCCTAACTTGGAAATCCAAAGATCAACATTTCCTCAGTTTTAATAAACACATAATCAATATCCAAGCTTCCCAAACTTTTATTCAATAACGAAAATCAAATAATAAGTTAGGATAGATGGAATTCAGCATATTTTACGTTAACGAAGCTTTCTCTCTCATACTTCCATTTTCTCTCTTATAAACCCATAAACCCATAAACCCTTGTTGAAATTTGGTTAAGATGATGGAGAAAATGAGTTTGGAAGATAGTTTTCTAAATAAAAAATCAAGGTGGGTGTTGGAAGTTTTTAAAGAATTTAACGAGGAATGAGATAAGAAGATGGTGGCTGCCATGAAGGGGTAGCCGGCTGGTTGGGAAAGAATGGGAAAGACTCTACACCCTTCTTCCCCCTTAAAAAAATTCAAGTAGGCCATAAGCCTACCCGGCAAGTTTTAAGCCTAACTTTACAAATTTTGTGGCTCACTTCCCTTATTCATGTCCCAAATGTCCAAACCCATTTCATGTATCAAATAACTCAAGTAAACAATTTTTCCATGATAATTTTGTTTTAGAAATGATCAAAATAACTTTACGTGGTATCTTTTCCTCCCTTTTATGCTTCTAACCATAATTTCTTCACATTAATTAGTTATTAATCAACTTAATTCCATAATTCCCATTTAATACTTAATATACATGCTTGAATACTGAATATTACACTTTTACCCTTTTATCAATAAAAATGAAAAAATTACAATTTAGTCTAAATTCTTAAATTAATTGTTTTAATGTTTAATTAATTAAAAGATAATGTAAAAATAAAATCCCATATATATATATATATAATATTGTGCATTGGATCCAAAAAAACAAAAAAAAAATGAAAGGAATTGCCGGCTAATTAATTAAAAAAAAAACAACGTCAAAATAAATTTTCATATACATATAATACACGTGTGTTGGATTTAAAAAAAAATTCAAAGGATTTACCATCGTTGGTTTACAAAGGTAAGGAAGGTTCTAGGGTATTTCCGAACTAATACCTTCTTCCTTTAAACATTATTATTTCTCTATTTCATATAATATATATCATAATATATTTATATACATAACTTTAAACTATATACCCTCTCTTATGAATTTTTTCAAATAAAAAAACTCTTAAAGAGCTCATAGAAAAATTGAGAAAATTGACACTTAATTATAGTTTAAGTGTGAACTATGGGAATGCTATTTAGTCAATATGGGATTTATAGCACTTCTACTTCTTTAAAGAAAAAAATGATTTTTTTAAAAAAGTTATTATTATCATATAAATAAAACAAACAGTGTTTGATACATGTTATCTTGAGGAAATGACAGTGAAAAGGAATGTCAATTCACCTATGCTTGCGGAAGGGCCAGTAGAAAGAGAAAGAATGAGAAAATGGGTGATGTTTTAGGGTTGATTTCTGAGGTCCAAAAGGGGAGGAGTTGATATTTAATCCCTCATGCACCCAAACTTATATAGTGGGTGTAATATCTTGAATTTTTTTATTTTGAATTTTGGATTGAATCAAGATAAATAAGATAAACTTTAATTTTTATTGAAATTTCACTTGGAAGGAATAAATTTAGATTTTTAATATTTTTATGTAACATAGGCTTATTTGAATTTTTAGTTTAAATTTCGAGATTGAATTAAAATTTTATTTTGTTTTAAGGATTAAATTAAACTTTTAACTACTAATCGGGGACTAAACAAGCAATTGTTTTTTTCATTTTTTTAATCACTTAGCGTGTGTTTTATGATTGTTGTTGTTGTTGGTAATAGTTTTTAGTTGGGTTGTGGACTAAATTAAAAGGTTAGTAAAATTGAGTGATAAATTAGGTAGTTAAAAGGTTTGGATTGATTTGTAAATGGAATGGAAAGAAGTTAGAATGTTCTATGTTGGATTTATTCCATTGTTCTTTAAACCCCAAGAGAGAGAGCTCACATTTCCAACCTTCCCTTTTCTTTTTTAAAAAATAGATAATTGAAAATTGTTTAGTTCCTTTTTACCTTGTTGCGGCGGACTAAACATCGGGAAAATGATGAAAAAAAAATTTTAGGTGTTTAGGCCATTTTCTAGAAAAATGATAACAATAGGTTGATTTTATGAAAACGTTTCCAGTTGGCAGCGTTTTCAGGTGAAATACAAAAAAGCGTGCACACGTGGAAGCTTATGCATTTCACCTGAAAACCTTGCCAACTGGAAGCGTTTTCCATGTGTAATGTTTTATTAGGGTTAGGGTTTTGTTTCTTAAAATTAAGGTTATCGCTTAGGGTTAGAGGTGCTCATGGGCCGAGCTAGCGTCAGGCTCAACTAAAAATTTAGGCCCATTTACTAGGCCCGGGCTCGGCCCACCCAAAAAATGGGTCTAAAATTTTGTCCAAGCCCTACCTGGATAAAAATGCTAAAACTCAGGCCCGACCCGGCCCACCTGTATTAATTTTTATATTATTTTTATATAATTTTTAAATATATATAATACATCAAAAATACTAAAAATATCAAAATAAATATTTCCCAACAAATTGAAAATAAATTTTAAAAAATATGTAGACTTAAATAACACTAAGATAAATACAACTTAACAAGCAAATGCCTCTAAAATAATAACAAAATTAACAAATGCCTTTAAAATAATAACAAAGTTAATAATAAAATAAGTTTTATACAATATCCAAACAATAACAATAAAATAGTAGCAACATAATAGTAAAATGGTAGCAAAATAGGGAGAAAACAACAAGAAAATAACATTTAAAAAAAAGAGCAGATTTTTTGTCTTTTAGTGAATTCGGGCTGGGCTCGGGCCAAAAATACCTTACCCAAGGCCCGACCCTTTTTTAAATGGGCCTTATTTTTTTGTCCAAGCCCATTTTTCGGGCCTATATTTTTTCTCAAACCTTCCCACATTTCGGGCAGGCCTTCGGGCCGGGCCGAGTGACCCGACCCATGATCAGGTCTACTTAGGGTTTTTCGATTTTAGGGTTTAGGATTTGTTTTTTATATATTATAGTTTTTAAATTATATATATTATATTTTTTATACTTTTATATATTACTTTTTATTTAAAATTTTTAATTTTTTATATATAACTTTTTATAATTTCTTGGGATGTAAAGTTAATAATTATTTAATTTGAATTTTAGAGGCATCATATTTACATCAATCGTATATTCTAATTGTTCGAACTGCAAAATTCAATTCACATCATAATTGAAACTTGAACTACTCGATTTGATCAAAATATTCTAGTGTATTATTTTCGATCACTGATATAGGTTTAGAAAATATATCCTAGAAATCCCAGGATATATGATGGTTTGGTGGCTAAAAGTTTAGGTTAGAGATAAAGTGATCCACGTAGGACCCCTTTTTCAGTGCATGTCAGAGAAAAGCACTGAAAGCGCCTCTTGCTAGACGCGTTTTCCACTGATGTGGTAAGAAAACGCATCTTGCTGGAAGCGCTTTCAGTGCTTCTCTCTGACATGCACTGAAAAAGTGTCTTATGTGGAGTCTTTTCTCTATAAGAAGTTCAACTCCCACTAGCCTTGGAAAATTTTCTAAATCAATTGGCAGTCACCCCTGACTCTATAAAAGAAAGTTATTTCAGGGTTGATTGCCATAAGGGATTTACGAGCAAAGAAAATTGAAAGAAGATCAGAAGAAGAGAAGTTTGCAAATTAGGGGTAATTTGGAGCTACCACACAATTTTCAGAAAGTAAGGATCTTTTTTTGTTGTTCATATTTAATTACAACATTATTTCTCTGCATGATTTTCTTTTCTTTTTTTTTTTTTTGAACATGTGGAACATGTTATTTTGTTGAAAATGAGTGGACAAATTAATGCTATTGTTTATTACGATGATGAAGTGCGTGACATCGAAAGCGGGGTAATTTTTTATCAAAGAATACAATGCAATTGGCTTTTAACCATGATAACTTTTGAAAAGAGTTATATTTCAAGCCTCTAGATTGAATCAATTGTTTGTAATTAAGTAAATATATTTGTATTTTTAGATATTTTTAGAACATTACACAACAAATCTTGGATTATGCTATACATGTTATTATTTGTTACATCTATTATTGGGGAAGAAAGGTGTTGTTTGTGGTTGGCAGCAGGTGCAGGATGAATAAGAGATGGGAAAAATGATAGGAAAATGAAGGAAGTGAAATATTGCCATGACAAAATGTTGGTTAGATTGCCAACACGAATGCCATGACAATTCTAGGAAGATGACGTAGCACTCAGTCCATGTCACTTTTAGCTAGCTGTACTTGTACCAGATAAACTAACTTGAAAAATAAGAAGCAAAAGGTGTGTGCCGAGAGGGAGGGACTTACACTATAAAAGAAGAAAAGACAACAAAAAGGATCAGAGAGAGAAAAAACGAGAGAAAAAATGGTTTCTATCTCTTTGCATCAGATTCTCGTGAATTCTCAAAGAAAGAGTGGAAAGGGTAGCAACTTATAGAGCAGTAGAATTACAGATGCAAGGAAAAGGGAGAGAAATCTACCCTGGGTTTTGTATCGAATCACATTATTAGAGTGAAAGTTGGAGTAGCGAAAGCTTCCTGCAGTTCTGCCATTATTTTCTGATTTGAATTCGGTGATTCATGAATTTAAACAATGATGTTGAATGATTTTCTTATGGATTTGAATGTTCAACCCATGAGTTAATTTTCTTTGGGTTGGAATTATTTTGGGTGAATTTTTATTATCTGCAATGATTGTGGTTTGATTTTGAGTTGAATACTATTTCATTCTATTAGTGATAATTTTTAATGCATGCATGCAAGCTCTAGGCATAGATGATTGTGTAGCATGTTATTAGATTTGATTTAATTTTGAAAAGATTAATTAGATTGGATTATAATCGGGTGATACATGCAAGTATTCGAAAGTATATTTGTATCACTTTAGACATAGAAGTTGCAATTTGTACAAGGAAATGGAGAAAAATCTTGTAACACCCCTAGCTCGTATCCATCGCTGGAATAGGGTTACAGAGTATTACTGAAACTTTCAGAACATTTTCAAATAATTTACATAAATTACTATTCATTCACTAAGATTATTCATAACGTCCCTTAAATGGACCCTCGAGGCCCAATACAAGCATTAGATTCGAGTCGGGACTTAATTGAAAATTTTAAAAATTTTTCGCGAAATTACAAAAATTTTCCAAGTTCCAGGACTCACACATCCGTGTGGTCCGAGGGACACACCCGTGCTACAGGCCGTGTTCGACCCCATGTAACTCTCTGACTTGTGCACAAGGCCATGCCACACGCCCGTGTGCTAGGCTGTGCGGTTAATTAATTCCTTTCAAAATTAGGTGCAGGTTTCACACGACCAAGGTACACGTTCGTGTTCAAGGCCGTGTCTCTCATACAGCTGAGACACACGCCCGTGTCTTTGCCCGTGTGCTCAATTCTGAGCATTTTATTTCTCAAATTTAAGGTACAGGGGACACACGACCTAACCACACGCCCATGTACCAGGCCGTGTGTCACACACGGTATAGACACACGCCCGTGTGTCTGCCCGTGTGGACCAAATAAAGCCATCTCTAGCTTCAATTCTCCCCCAAAATCACACCAATGACCTACACTTAAACTCACATCCAAATACCAACCATTTCAAGCATTCAAGTTAAGTAAACTCTATCATTCAACATGGCGTATCATTACATGCATTCATGTTTATAACCTTACCTCGGTTTAGTCCATATGTTAGACATAATTTGATCAACTACTTAACACATATGTAGTTACCATAGTATGACATTACAAATATATCAAAACAAACCATTACTAGCCATTCCAATGGCTAGATTACAAGTAGCATTCACATTTACATGCCAATAGGGCCAATATAACCTATACATGCCATTATAACAATAATTGATTTACCATATGTACCGAAATAGGCTGATGGATAGTGTGAGTGATCTCCGCCCAAGCTTCCAATCCAACGAGCTTCCAATTTACTATAAAACAGGGAAATAAAACTAAGTAAGCATAAAATGCTTAGTAAGTTCGTATAACATGGTACTTAACTTACTATTCATTCTATTTTGAGGTAACTATGTAAGGCACATTCATTCAATTTGACCTCAAGCCCTACACATATCCTCATTACCCTTGTTAGTCATATATTCCATAATAACATCAAAACATGTTTGGGCTCAACAACAATCAAGTTTCCAGGCACATATGCATTCCACAACATGTGTTCATTTAACATGCATAAATCATCTCTTTATATTACAAGTATAATTTCATAATAGTTCATCTCAAGTTCAGATTATTTCATATCAGAACTTTACTCATATTACTCGAAATATCAATGTCACACGAGTAGTAGTACACTCAAAGTATACAAGTCTATAATCAAGGATGAACATATTCATCAAATTAATTTCTTGTTCAAGTATCATCCTCTCATGTTTTCATATATCAAATGTCATATATCATCATTCTCATGTATTTTAGACAAATACGTGTAACAAAACATTTCTTATTCATATTCTCTCATGTCTTACTCGTTGAATTTATTCGGAATATCGATGGATACACAGGTAGTACACACAAAGTGTACAAATCAGTAAATCCATCAATTCATATTCAGTGGTACCCATAAGGTACTATTTCAGAGAGTACACTCTGGAGCCACACATATATACAACAGGATTACCAGTTCAGGCTAAATCCCGTCTCCAATATATATATATATATACACATAATAGAGCTTAGTCAGGATTACCAGTCTAGGCTAAATGCTTTTTATGACATATGCTCTAAAAAGCTTGATCTGAATTACCCGTCTGGGCTAAATCCTTTCTATAATGAGATCAATAGGATTACTCGTCCGGGCTAAATCCTGATAGCAACAAATTCAGGATCTCATTCATTTCAGGAAATCACATATCCATCGAATTTTCAATTTATTCAAATAGAATTTAACATCTTTGAAGCATTATCAAGCAGGTGATCAATCTCGTATATTTATGCATTTTTGCAGTTCAAATGTTCACATTCAACTCAAGCATAAAATTAACATTTTTATCATTTATCATTTCTTGGGTTTTAACGAGAATATGATCATTTCACATATTTATGGCATTTATACAATTCACAAACACAACATTTAGTTCAAGCATAAAAGCATATACAATTTAGTTACACGAACTTACCTCGACAAATGTTCGTGTATATAAATCTACTAATCCGAAATTTTCCTCTTTTCCTCATTCTAATTCTAAATTTGGTCTATCCGGAGCTATACGAGTAAATTTAACGTCAATTTATCACATTTCATAATCATATGGACTCAATTTACATCCTAGGAAAAATTACCTTTTTGCCCCTAACTTTTCCATAAATTCTAATTTCGTCCCTAGGCTCAGAAAATGAAATTTATGCAATTTCCTCCCTACTCCAAGACTGTAACACCCTTTACCCGTATTCGACACCGGGTACGAGGCATTACCGGACTTAACATACTTTATCATGTAATATTAGGCCATAGATTTTTGTTCAAACTTAAAACCTTTCATTCGTATTCACAATGTCCCTATTATGGGTCTACGAGACCCGAAACACACATATAGGATGGTTTGAGACTGAACCGGAAACTTACGAACACTTAGAAAATTTTTTGCTTATGACAAGGCCACACCCCCATGTGGAGAGGGACACGCCCGTGTGGGAAGGACGTGTGGTCACACATGCCCATGTCCCTAGTCTATGTGGATTTTATTTTTCATTTCGAACCTACAGGGGTTTTCACACAGCCTGGCACATGCCCGTGTCTATAGCCCGTGTCTCTTACACGGCCATGACACGTCTGTGTCTTAGCCCGTGTGTGAAAACCTTGACATTCTGTTTATGACGTCAATAGACATTGAGGGTCACATGGCCAAGCCACGCGATAATAAGGTACCTCTAATATCCAAAATCAAGGCAACCACACCTTAATTTCCACACTTCATTCATTATGTATCTATTTTCCACACTACTCATTCGATTGCATCAACTTGAACTTCATGAATTTCATCATCATTGAATAGATATAACTTAACTAGTTTTGGCCGATTCCAATGGCCATTTACAAAATGAATTGAGTAACTTTAATAGCCAACACTTTGGCTAACTAATATGACATATCACAAAATAACCAAATTCCTATACATGCCATACTCAAAATAATCAAACTTTACTATACCAAAAGAATAGCTTGATAGTGTGAATCGAACTCCGACGTCCAAAGATCCCCGAGCTAGCTCGGCAATAGTACAAGGAAATGGAAAAGAAAGGGGGTAAGCATAAAGCTTAGTAAGTTTGTATGAAATAAATAGCAACATAAAGGCATATGATAACATCCATACATTACATCGAGTAATAACACAAATTCTCAAGCACATAACACAAATTCTCAAGCACATAGACTTAACTTACTCATGCCTACTCTTACTGATCTCATATCACATATTAGACTCATTTCTCGTAAATTACTCATATGTACCTGTGTCACTTCATCGCATAACTTTAGCACTTTTACATCTTGAACATAAACTTAGCTCTTTATCCCGTTGAACCACTTAGAATGTCAAAGGATACTCGAACTCATCATACACATAATACGATGCCAATACCATATCCCAGATAAGGTCTTACATGGGATCTCATCTCAATGCTGATGCCATATCCCAGATATAGTCTTACACGGGATCTCTTATCGGTGTCGATGCCATATCCCAGATATGGTCTTACACGAGATTGCATATCGATGCCATGTCCCAGACATGGTCTTACACGATTTCATACCGAAGCCAGGTCCCAGACGTGGTCTTACACGGGATTATACTTGATGTTGATTCCATATCCCAGATATGGTATTATACGGGATCTCCTTTCGATGTCAGGCCATGTCCAAGACATGGTCTTATACAGGACCTCCTTAATCTCATGTCGTGACAATGGTATCCTTTCTATTCCGACGGTTCAACCGGGACTTTCACATAACATAATCTCATCATACTTTCATCAATACCTCATTAATCGATTTCATAGAAATAATATACATTTCTCATAATTTCAAACATATTAAAAACATATTAACATTATGTTGAATTATTTCACACAAACTTACCTCGTTATCAAAATATTTATAATTGTTCGATTTAGTCCACCACTTTGTTCTTTCCTCGGTTTCGGTCCAAACTTCATTTTTCTTGATCTATAATGACAATTTCACTCTTTGATTGATCACATTGACTAAATCGAACCATGAATCATACTTTGGCAAAATTACAATTTTGCCCTTATACTTTCTCATATTTACAAAATAGTCTCTAGGCTCGTATAATGAAATGTACTCTTTTCCTTGCTTACCCAAGCCTAGCCGAACATTTCTTGAGCTTATAACAGCTCAAACTTTCCTTCAAAACTGATTTTTACTACACATTTTATCACTTTTACAATTAGGTCCTTTTTATGAGTTTTCCATGAAAATCACTTAGAAAAATATGTTTATCATACATCAAACTTTCATATTCCTCCATTAAACATCAAAATACATGTAGGTCATACATGGGTAAATTTTTGAACATGGACCCTAGCTCAAAATATAGCTAAAAATAGCTAAATCGAGTTATGAGGATCTAAAAAATACGAAGAACATTAAAAAGGGGGCTAGGAGGTACTTACAATCAAGCTTGAAAATTGAAGAAACCCTAGCTATGGCTCCTTGCAAATTTTGGCACTTAGGGGAAGAAGATGAACACTAATTTTGACTTCTTTTTCCCTTTTAATTAACTTATTAACATAATGACCAAAATGCCCTTAAGGCCCCTTTCTTGAGATTTTTCCTTCCCATGCCCATTTTTGTCCATCTTGACATATAATGGTCCAATTGCTAAATAAAGACCTCTAATAGTTTTTCTAATGCTATTTCATACTTGAATCTTTTAGAATCTCATATTTTTCAATATTTACAATTTAGTCCTAGTGAATAAATTGATCACTAATTTATAAAATTTCTTCATGAAATTTTCACATAATCATGCAAACATGTCATAAACCTCATAAAATCATAAAACACTTATTTCAACTTTGGATTTGTGGTCTCGCAACCACTATTCTAACTAGGCCCTAAACCATGCTGTTACAATTCTCCCCCTTAGGGATTTTCATCCTTGAAAATCTTACCTATAAAAAGATTGGGATATTGGTTTCTCATGGTCTCCTCGGGCTCCCATGTAGCCTCTTGTACCCCATGTCTTTGCCATAGTACTTTCACAAGGGCTATACTTTTCTTTCTTAACTGTTTAACTTCTCGTGCCAAAATCTTAACCAGCTCTTCATCATAAGTCATGTCCGATTGAATTTCAACCTCTGTCGATACAATCACATGGGAAGGGTCTGATCGGTAGCAACGTAACATAAACACATAGAATACATCATGAATCTTTTCCAACTCAGATGGAAATGCCAAACGATAGGCTACTGGGCCTATCCTCTCGGTAATCTCATACGGTCCGATAAAGAGTGGACTTAACTTGCCTTTCCGGCCAAATCTTGGAACTTTCTTCCATGGTGACACTTTCAAAAATACCTTATCACCAACTCGAAACTCAATCTCTTTTCGTTTCAAATCCGCGTAGGACATTTTCCTATCAGAAGCAGCTTTTAAACAATCATGAATCACTTTTACCTTCTCTTTAGTTTCTTTGACTAAATCAACCTCGTGAATCTGATTCTCTCTGAGTTCAGTCCAATATAGGGGTATTCGGCACTTACGCCCATATGTTGCCTCATAAGGTGCCATTTTCAAGCTTGATTAAAAACTGTTATGGTAGGCAAATTCTACTAATGGTAAGTACTTTTCCCAGTCACCTTGAAATTCTAAAACACAATATCGAAGCATGTCTTCAAATATCTGAATTATCCTTTCCGACTATCCATCAATTTGCGGATGGAAAGTTGTACTAAAGTTCAATTTTGTGCCCAAGGCTTCTTGTAACTTCTTCCAAAATCGTGATGTAAATCTCGAATCTCTATCTGATATGTTCGACAACAGTACTTCATGAAATCTCACAATTTCTGACACATACAATTCCGCCAACTTATCAAGCGAATAGTCAATGCGTACCGATATAAAATAGACTGGATTTGTAAGTCTATCAAACACAACCCATATGATATCCTTCTTTTTCGGTATCAAAGGCAAACCCGTCACAAAGTCCATAGCAATATGGTCCCACTTCCACTCGGGAACCATAATAGGTTGAAGCAGACCCGAAGGTACTTGGTGTTTCGCTTTTACTTGCTGACAAATCAAGCATCTCGATACGAACTCAGAAATATCTTTCTTCATACTCAGCCACCAATACCATTTCTTCAAATCATTATACATCTTCGTATTGCTTGGATGTACAGATAAACATCCACTATGTGCTTCCTGTAAAATTTTCTGAATAAGCTCATCATCTCTAGGTACACAGACCCTATCTCAGAATACCAAACATCCATCAGTACTAATCCAAAAGTTCGACTTAACATTTGACTCACATTGAACTCTTTTATCTTGCAAATGATTGTCGCCTTTCTGAGCTTCACAAACCTCTTGGAGAAACATCGGTCTAGCTCTCAACTCAGCTAGAATAGAACCATCATCTGACAAAACCATTCGTGTATTCATGGCTCTCAACGCAAACAAGGATTTCCTACGCAATGCATCGGCGACCACATTCGCTTTTCCCGGGTGGTAGTCGATCACTAGTTCGTAATTCTTTATCAACTCTAACCATCTTCGTTGCCTTAGATTCAATTCCTTTTGAGTCATCAAGTACTTTAGGCTTTTATGATCAGTGAATACCCGACATTTCTCACCATACAAATGAAGTCTCCATATATTCAGTGCAAATACAATAGTGGCTAACCCCAAATCATGGGTGGGGTAATTCTTCTTGTGCGGCTTTAACTGTCTAGAGGCATAAGCTATTACCTTGCCCTCTTCCATGAGTACACAACCCAATCCATTTAAGGATGCATCACTATAGACCACAAATTTTTTTCTTGGTTCTGGTTGTACTAAAACTAGAGCCTCAGTCAACAATACCTTCAATTTCTCAAAACTCTGTTGGCACTTTTCGATCCACTCAAACTTCACATCTTTTTGCAATAATCTCGTCACCGTAGCAACTATCATGGAAAATCCCTTGACAAACAATCTGTAATAACTAGCTAGGCCCAAAAAATTTCTAACCTCGGATACGTTTCTTAGCTGTTTCTAATCCAGAATTATTGAAATCTTACTCGGGTCAACTCTAATTCCATCTCCCGAGACAATGTGCCTCAAAAATCCAACTTCTTTAAGCCAAAATTCACTTTTACTAAACTTGGCATATAACTGATTATCTCGTAAAAATTGAAAGACTGTCCTCAAATGCTCAGCTTGCTCATTTTCATCATAAGAGTAAATCAATATATCATCAATGAAGACTACAACAAATTTATCCAAGTACGGTCGGAAAATACAGTTCATTAAATCCATAAACGAGCATTTGTTAAACCAAAAGGCATGACTAAAAACTCGTAGTGACCATACCTTGTCTGAAATGTGATTTTTGGCATATCTAAGTCTTTAACTCTCAACTGGTAATAACCAGACCTCAAGTCTATCTTGGAAAACACAGTGGCTCCCTTCAGTTGGCAATGGGTACTTGTTCTTTACGGTTACCTTATTCAGTTGCCGGTAATCTATACATAACCTCATGGAACCATCTTTCTTTTTCACAAACAATACGAGAGCACCCCACGGAGAATAATTTGGTCTTGCGAAACCTTTACCTATCAACTCTTGTAATTGTGCCTTCAATTCTTTTAACTCAGTTGGAGCCATCGTGTACGGAGCAATTGAAATAGGGGCAATACCAGGGGCTACTTCAATGCCAAATTCAATCTCTCTAACCGGAGGCAACCCTAGCAATTCTTCTGGAAATACATCTGGATACTCACATACTATGGGCACTGATTCAATTCTTAACTCAGTCTCTCTAGCATTCATCACAAAGGTAAGATAAGCTTCATATCCCTTTCTTACATATTTTTGGGCAAACATATGAGAAATCATTACAGGCAATCTATCCTGTTCATCTGATTCAACATGAAGAATATCCCCATTTTCACATTTTAGCTCAATAAATTTCCTTCCACAATTTAATATCACATCATGAGTAGTTAACCAATCTATACCAAGAATTACATCGAATTCATCAAATGGAAATAGCATGAGATTTGCTGGAAAATAATGACCTCTAATCATTAAAGGGCAATCTTTGGATATTTTATCAACTAACACACATTTGCCTAAGGGATTTGACACCTTTATCACAAATTCTGTAGACTCTACAGGCATGCTCATGCTAGATACTAATTTCATGCAAATATATGAGTGGGTAGATCCCGGATCAATTAAAGCAACAACATGAGTATCACAGAGAAAAAATGTACCCGTGATCACATCAGGGGATGACGCCTCTTCACTAGCGCAAATAGCATAAGTCCTCGCAGGCGCTCTACCCTTTGATCTTGCAGTCTTCTCTCTAGGTGTATTCTTACTGCTCGTTCCATTTCCCGAATTTCTCTATGACCTTCCTCTAGCAGTACTTCCCGATCTTACACTCTGAGATTTCTCTTTCTCGACCATCTTGGGGCAATCTCTAATAAAGTGATCTGGGGATCCACACTTGAAACAAGCTCTCTCATTTGCTCGACACTCACCGGGGTGACGTCTGCCACACTGTGGGCATTCCAGTCTACTTGGTCGAGCATAACCAATACTAGAAACCGAAATGGTCTGAGCTTTAAAACCCGAGTACTGTTTACCTTTACTTCGGTTTGAAAACCCAGCTGATGTAGCTGATCGAGTAGTGAACTCTCTCGATTTCTTAAACGATGATTGAATTGACTTACCCAATTGTCTTTTCCTTAAGTCACGAGACTTAATCTCGGCCTTTCTTTTCTCTTCGGCCAATTCCTCGGCCTTGCACGCTCTCTCTACTAATACAACAAATTCCTTTAGTTCTAGAACACCAACAAACAATCGGATATCTTCATTTAACCCGTTCTCAAACTTTTTACACAAAATGGCTTCAGTGGATACACACTCCCGAGCGTATTTACTGATCCTTACAAACTCACGTTCGTATTCAGTTACCGTTATTCGTCCTTGCTTCAGTTCAAAGAATTCTTTTCTTTTCTAGTCGATGAACCTTTGGCTAATATACTTCTTTCGGAACTCTTATTAGGAAAATTCCCAATTAACTTTCCCCCTTGGCACAACCGACACAAGAGTATTCCACCACTGGTAGGCCGAATATCTTAAGAGAGACACAACACATTTCATACACTCCTCAAGTGTGCATGATAGTTCATCAAATACCCTGATGGTATTTTCAAGTCAGAACTCTGCTCTTTCCGGATCATCATCTTTATTAGCTCAAAACTCCTCAGCTCCTTGTTTCCAAATTCTATCTACAAGGGGTTTTTCCCTTCTTACAACTTCTACAACTTGGGGAGCAATAGGGGTGGGCTGAGGAATAGGTGGGGGAGGAGGGGGTTGCGTGTTCGGGTTCGTTCGAACGAACTCCGTATACCATGCGTTCATCATGTGGAGAAAGGCTTCCCTAGCCTCTTCTCCTCCTCTCTGACTTACAGTTGTTTGTCTATTCTCATTTTCAGTTGGCACCGTCCCTTGGGCAGGAGCCGGCACGATACTTTCTACATCGTTCGCCACTACTCTATCGGGATCCATTTACTATATGAAAATATAATTTAAGTTGTAAAGAGTCGTCACACTATCATTATATAAATACTTATACGTATGGCATGTATAGCTAAACTCATTATTATGCTATTAGTCCGAGAATCAACTAAACCGTAGCTCTGATACCACTAAATGTAACACCCCTTACCCGTATTCGACACCGGAACTGGGTACGAGGCATTACCGGACTTAACATACTTTATCATGTAATATTAGGCCATAGATTTTCGTTCAAACTTAAAACATTTCATTCGTATTCACAATGTCCCTATTATGGTTCTACGAGACCCGAAACATACACATAGGATGGTTCGGGACTGAACCGGAAACTTACAAACACTTACAATTTTTTTACTTATGACAGGACCACACGCCCGTGTGGAGAGGGACATGCCCGTGTAGGAAGGCCGTGTGGTCACACACGCCCATGTCCCTAGTCCATGTGGATTTTATTTTTTCATTTCGAACCTATAGGGGTTTTCACACGACCTGACACACGCCCATGTCTATAGCCCGTGTCTCTGACACGGCCATGACACGCCTGTGTCTTATCCTGTGTGTGAAAACCTTGACATTTTGTTTATGATGTCAGTACACATTGAAGGTCACACGACCAAGCCACACGCCCGTGTGCTGGCCTGTGTGACGAACTGAATTTTTTCCAAATTAGATGCAGGGGACACACGACCTATCAACACGCCTTCGTTGCTAACCATGTGTCACACACGGCCTACACACACGCCCGTGTGTCTATCTGTGTGGACAATTATAAGGCTATTTACCAAGCCAACTGCCACCCTAAAAAATAAACACACTTATACCATTTCTATCAACACTAGACATGATAATAAGGTACCTCTAATATCCAAAATCAAGACATCCACACCTTAATTTCCACACTTCATTCATCATGTATCTATTTTCCACACTACTCATTCGATTGCATCAACTTGCACTTCATGAATTTCATCATCATTGAATAGATATAACTTAACTAGTTTTGGCCGATTCCAATGGCCATTTACAAAATGAATTGAGTAACTTTAATAGCCAACACTTTGGCTAACTAATATGACATATCACAAAATAACCAAATTCCTATACATGCCATACTCAAAATAATCAAACTTTACTATACCAAAAGAATATCTTTATAGTGCGAATCGAACTCCGAAATCTAAAGATCCCCGAGTTAGCTTGGACATACTACAAGGAAATGGAAAAAAGAGGGGGTAAGCATAAAGCTTAGTAAGTTTGTATGAAATAAATAGCAACATAAAGGCTTATGATAACATCCATACATTACATCGAGTAATAACATAAATTCTCAAGCATATAGACATAACTTACTCATGCCTACTCTTACCGATCTCATATCACATATCGGACTCATTTCTCGTAAATTACTCATATGTACCTGTGTCACTTCATCACATAAATTTAGCACTTTTACATCTTGAACATAAACTTAGCTCTTTATCCCGTTGAACCACTTGGAATGTCAAAGGATACTCGAACTCGTCATACACATAATACGATGCCAATGCCATATCCCAAATATGGTCTTACATGGGATCTCATCTCAATACCGATGCCATATCCCAGATATAGTCTTACACGGGATCTCTTATCGATGTCGACGCCATATCCTAGATATGGTCTTACACGAGATCGTATATCGATGCCATGTCCTAGACATGGTCTTACACAATTTCATACCGAAGCCAGGTCCTAGACATAGTCTTACACGAGATTACTACTTGATGCTGATGCCATATCCCAGATATGGTCTTATACGGGAGCTCCTTTCGGTGCCGAGGCCATGTCCCAGACATGGTCTTATACGGGACCTCATTAATATCATGTCGTGACAATGGTATCCTTTCTATTCCGACGGTTCAACCGGGATTTTCACATAACATAATCTCATCATACTTTTATCAATACCTCATTAATCGATTTCATAGAAATAGTATACATTTCACATTATATCAAACATATTAAAACATATTAACATTACGTTGAATTATTTCACACAAACTTACCTCGTTATCAAAATATGTATAATTGTTCGATTTTGTCCACCACCTTGTTCTTTTCTCGGTTTTGTTCCAGACTTCGTGTTTCTTGATCTATAATGACAATTTCACTCTTTTAATGATCACATTGACTAAATGGAACCATGAATCATACTTTGGCAAAATTATGATTTTGCCCTTATACTTTCTCATTTTTACAAAATAGTCTCTAGGCTCGTAAAATGAAATGTACTCTTTTCCTTAGTTACCCAAGCCTAGCCGAACATTTCTTGAGCTTATAACAGCTCAAACTTTCCTTAAAAACTGATTTTTACTACACATTTTATCACTTTTACAATTAGGTCCTTTTTATGAGTTTTCCATGAAAATCACTTAGAATAATATGTTTATCATACTTCAAACTTTCATATTCCTCCATTAAACATCAAAATACATGTAGGTCATACATGGGTAAATTTTTAAACATGGATCCTAGATCAAAATATAGCTAAAAATAGCTAAATCGAGTTACGAGGATCTAAAAAATACGAATAACATTAATAAGGGGGCTAGGAGGTACTTACAATCAAGCTTGAAAGTTGAAGAAACCCTAGCTATGGCTCCTTGCAAATTTTGGCACTTAGGGGAAGAAGATGAACACTAATTTTGACTTCTTTTTCCCTTTTAATTGACTTATTAACATAATGACCAAAATGCCCTTGAGGCCCCTTTCTTGAGATTTTTCCTTCCCATGCACATTTTTGTCCATCTTGACATATAATGGTCTAATTGCTAAATAAGGACCTTTAATAATTTTTCTAATGCTATTTCATACTTGAATCTTTTAGAATCTCATATTTTTTAATCTTTACAATTTAGTCCTAGTGAATAAATTGATCACTAATTTATAAAATTTCTTCATGAAATTTTCACACAATCATGCAAACATGTCATAAACTCATAAATTCATAAAACACTTATTTTTACTTCGGATTTATGGTCTCACAACCACTATTCCGACTAGGCCCTAAATCGGTCTGTTACAAAGCCTAACCGAAATTCCAACATAAAATTTACAACACATATTTTCTATAAATTTCAGAATTTTTCATCAATTTTCACAATTTTGCATTTTAATCCCTAAATCATGTTTTCATAGAAAATCACTTTGTAAAAGTTGTTTATCTATTAACAACCTTTCATTTTCTACCATAAATTTCAAATTTTCAGCATATCATCCATGACCTAATTTCCATACTTTGATAACTTTTCAAATTAATTGTAACACCCTTATCCGAGTCCAAAACTAGAACCGGATACAAGGCATTACCTAACTTAACTTGCTTAAACATAACACATCGGGCTATAAAATTTCGCTGCAGCTTAAAAACTTTCCATTTAAACTCATAACCTACTCATTCTGGACCTATGAGGCAATAAACATACTTCTGGGAGGTTTCGTTATTAAACTGAGAACTTTTACTTAGAAAATTTTTGTCCAAACAAGGGTCACACGCCCATGTTGTTCAAGGGACACGCCCGTGTGCCCTCGAGACATGTCCGTGTTCTTCACCTATGGTCGACATTGACTTATTTCAGACAGCCAGACACACGCCCGTGTCATTAGCCCGTGTCCTTGACACGGCATCGATACGCCCATGTCTTAGCCTGTGTGCCAAAACCATGGCATTCTGTTTATGACTTCATCACCTCACAAAGGTCACACGGCTAAGGCACGCACCCGTGTCCTTAGACTGTGTGTCGGATTAAATTCCACATTTAAAGTTCAGACTTCACACGGCCTGGGCACACGCCCATGTCCAAGGCCGTGCCTTCCACACGGCTGAGACACATGGACGTGTCTCTGCCCGTGTGTTTACTACTGATCATCTTGACTTTGTAAACCTAGCATGCAGGGGACGCACGGTTGATCAACACGCGCATGAGGCTGACCGTGTGTGCCACACGGCCTAGACACACGCCCGTGTGTCTACTCGTGTGGACATAAAAAGGCTATATTCCAAGCCAAATGCCACCTTGCATAGGAAACATACTAACTCCAACTCATATAAAAATCATTCATGACCCAAAGACACATCCAAGAACTCAATTCAAAGCATCCACACAAGCATAAACTTCATAATTTCATGATCATTGAATATATATATATATATAAACTTATCAAGTGTTGGCCCATTTCCGATGACCATTTACAAAATGACTTTCATAACATACATAGCCAACACTTTGGCTAACAATTACGACCTAACAAAATACCCAAGTCATATACATGTCATACTCAAAATAAGTCTAAATTGTTATACTAAAGTGCTGTTGATAGTGTGATTTTTGAACATCTGCGCCCTACGAAAATCCCAAAGTTATCTTGGCAATACTACAAGGAAAAGGGAAATGAGAGGGGTAAGCACAAAGCTTAGTAAGTTTGCATGAAAATAAATAGCAACGATAAGTTCATAATGACATCAATCCATGGCATTTGATAACCACACAAGGTCATAAATACTTTGCCATAACTTACTCATACCCGTTCTTATCTATAACATACCATGCCACATATCGTAACATTCTCGTGAATTTCTCACGAGTACCTGTATTCACTCAATCAAATGACTTTAGTACTAATCTCATTTCTATTTCCAAGCTTATCTACTTATCCTATTAATCCCTAGGGATACTCAAACACTTATACTCATCGTCATTATTATAAGCGTGAAGCCAATGCCATATCCCAGATGTGGTCTTACATGGGATCACCTCTGAGTACCGATGCCATATCCCAGATATAGTTTTATATGGAATTCTCACATCAAGAATCGAGGCCATATCTCAGATATGGTCTTATACGATTCTCATAGTCAATACCGAAGCCATATCCCAGATACGGTCTTACACTAGATTCCAATTCGGTGCCGAGGCCATGTCCCTGACATGGTCTTATACGGGACCTCATCCATCTCATATCTCAATGATAGTGTTATCACATTCCTAATAGTCCAACTAGGAATTCAATAATTCAACTTACTCATTCAACATCAATTACTCAATTAATAGAATATCATGTATCATCATAATATTAAACATTCCCAAGCATGTTGGCATAATTGTTGAATTTATCACATACAAACTTACCTCGATTTTAAAGTAAGCTAGATCGTCAATCTAGTCCGAGACTTTATTCTTGCCCCGATCAAAGTTGATTCTTGGTTCTTCTTGCTCTATAATAGCAAATTAGCTTATTTTAATCATCACATTAATAAAAGCATTCCAATAATCATGCTTTGGTAAAATTTCTATTTTGCCCTTAGGCCTTTGGTAAAATTACTATTTTGCCATTAGGCTTTTGGCAAAATGACCATTTTACCCCCTAGGCTCAAAAATCAATTCTAATTAAATTTCTACCTTTAATGAGCCTAGGTAACATTTATTTCTCTTGTACCTATCATCAAAACCCAACATTTCACACATTTTACTACCAATTTTACAGCCTTTACAAAAAGGTTCATTTACGTGTTTTCATGGTAACACCTTTCACAAAAGTTGTTCATCTAACAACTAAGACTCATTTTCTTCCATAAAAATGCAAAAAATAACAATGAAATCTCTCATGGAAAAACTCCAATCTTTTCATCATATTGCAAGATAGTCCCCCCATTAGAAAGCTTAAGCTCTAGGGGTTCTAAAAGTACAACTATCTTCAAGAAAAACCATTAAAATCACTTACTTGAATGGAGATGAGTTTGCTGAAATTTTGAGCTTTCAAAACCCCTATTTTGCTTGCTATTTTTGGTGGAGGAAGATGGAGAGAAAAGATGATATCTTTTCTTTCTTTATTTTATTAATACAAGTCAATTTAGTCACCAACTTTGACCAATTTTGTCAATTTTTGTCTCCTATGGCCGGCCACTCTATTCTTAGGGGTCTAATTGCACTTTAAGGACCCGAAATTAAAATTCTATGGTTATTAGGCACCTTTAGCTTATAAAATAGAACTTTCGCACTTTATGCGATTTAGTCTTTTTTTCGCGATTAAGCTTGAAATCGCTAAAATTAAAGCACCAAAATTTTCATGCACTTATATAATCATGCTCTAATTCATAAAATAACATTAAAACAAATTTCTTTGACCCCGGATTAGTGATCCCTAGATCACTGTTTCGATTAGCCCCTAAATTGGGCTGTTACAATTCTCCCCCTTTAAGGATTTTCGTCCCAGAAAATCTTCTCGATGAAAAGGTTGGGATATTGGTTTCTCATGGACTCTTCGGGCTCCCATGTAGCCTCTTCTATTCCATATCACTTTCACAAGAGCTATACTTTTGTTTCTCAATTGTTTGACCTCACGTGCCAAAATTTTAATCGACTCTTCGCCATAAGTCATGTCTAGTTGAATCTTTACCTCTGTTGGCACAATCACATGTGAAGGGTCCAAACGGTATCGTCATAACATGGATACGTGGAAAACATCATGAATCTTTACCAGCTTAGGTGGCAAGGCCAAACGATAAGCCCTCGGTCCTATCTTCTCAGTAACTTCATAAGGTCCGATAAAACGCAAACTCAATTTGCCTTTCCGGCCAAATCTGAGGACTTTTATCCATACTGATACTTTCTAAAATACTTTATCACCTACTTGGAACTTAATCTCTTTCCTTTTTAAATCTGAATAGGACTTTTGTCTATCTGAGGCCGCTTTCAGACATTCACGTATCACATTTACTTTCTCTTCAGTTTCCCTCACTAAATCGACCTCGTGTATCTGATTCTCCTTAAGTTATGTCCAATATAAAGGCGTTCGGCACTTACGCCCGTACAATGCCCCATAAGGCACTTTTTTCAAACTTGACTGGAAACTATTATTGTAAGCGAATTCCACCAATGGTAAGTATTTCACCCAATTACCTTGGAATTCCAAAAACACAACATCGAAGCTGTTGGAACGCCGGTACCCCATGGCGACGCAGAATAAAATTAGATCCGGCGATCCAAATCATGGATCCATGTGTGAGGAACGAATCGGGGTGAAATAAAGGTTTCGAAATTACCAAAACTTCAATCTGAGTAGACAGCGACGCCTTGGCAACAAGAGTTTTGATCTACTGTCGAATCAAGCCTCAACCTTTTCCGATGTTGGCCTCTACGTAATCCACCCGGTTTGACTATGAACGGAAGAAATCTCCAAAACTGTTTTGGAGGCTTATTTGCTTGACGGCTGCTAGACCTAACAAGCAATCACTTAGGTTTTCATATTTGGTTTTGTCTCCTTTTAATACCTTTTATAATGGGTGCCTTTCTCATTGGGCCTTTTATAATAGGTATCCTCTTAATTGGGCCTTTTATAATTGGTATCTCTTGAACGTATTACAAGATTAAATAAATACAATAAAGTTTTTAACCGAAAATTATAATTACATTAATTATATCTGAAAATTATAATTACATTAATTATAATAAGGAT
Organism: Gossypium australe; assembly: GCA_005393395.2. Classification (NCBI taxonomy): domain Eukaryota; kingdom Viridiplantae; phylum Streptophyta; class Magnoliopsida; order Malvales; family Malvaceae; genus Gossypium; species Gossypium australe. The sequence continues at coordinate 104,580,940 of CM016623.1, forward strand.
TCCGGTAAACTATATTTATTTAAATTTATATATGAATCAAATTCATATATTAATAAAATTATGTTATCATTATGTGTACAACATCCTTGTACATATAATATGTTCAATATTTGATTGCCCAATTAAATTAATTCTTTAATTAATTTAATTTATGTGACAACCAAGCACAATACCAACTATATTTTATTCCGTTCATTTCAACCATAGGGTGTGACCCTGTAGGTTCTTGCAACGTTAGCAGTAATACTAGAACGATTCTATTGTCACAGACAATGAGTGGCATCTAGCAATGCATCATTGCTACCTAAGTTACAAGAAGTCATGATTCGACATAACCTTTCGTGATTAACCTTTCATGCATTAATCCTTAAGTCATTTATCTCTGGAAAGGATACAAGTCATGGGATAGTCACACTTGCATAATCCATCCCATGTTTCTTGATATCTTGAGTAGACTATGATATACAAATTAGTATGACATCTCATATCAACTTATTTGAGCATGGCCATGCATTTCTAGTCTCACTCAATCAAGTGGCCTAAGATATTACTCCTATTATGTAGGAGGGACTTATCCTTTATTGATCAACCATATCCCTCTACATAGATTGTGGTATATCTAACATCAGCCTTTATAGAACAACCTGTTACGGTGTACGTTTGACTGTATCAAAATATACAACTCACGATGCTGGGATAATAATGATCTCAAGTCTGAGGATCATATACATATTAATCACTATGAGTAATGTTGTGACAATTACATAATAATCCAAGAAACATACTTATAGCGAGTCAATCCAATATGTTGTTCTCTAACACACATATTCATGCATTGATTTTGACACTCCATATCAATGACAACTCTTTATCATCAATCAACTACATGTTAGTCTTAATGCATTATTATTGTCCTAGTCAACAATAATACTCGACTAAGGATCTTTTAAGAATAATCATATTATTCTCAGGACATTATTATAAAACAGTTTATCTATACACACAGAAAGAAAAACTGAAATAATAATGACAACGCTTTATATTAATAAACATGGTAAATTAAGTATGTTATTACAACCATCTCATGATTGATCTTTGGGCATACTCTTACAGAAGCATGTCTTCGAGTATCTGTATTACTCTTTCCAAATTCCCGTCGGTTTGCGGATGGAAAGCTGTACTGAAACTCAATTTTGTACCTAAGGCCTCTTGTAACTTTTTCCATAACCGTGATGTAAATCTTGGATCTCTATCTGAAATGATCGATAATGGTACTCCATGAAGTCTTACTATTTCTGCCACGTACAGTTCAGCCAACTTATCGAGCGAGTAATCGACTTGTACTGGTATGAAATGGGCCGACTTCGTAAGTCTATCGACTACGACCCAGAGGTATCTTTCTTTTTCGGCATCAACGGTAAACCCGTCACGAAGTCCATGGTAATATGATCCCACTTCCCCTCAGGAACCATAATGGGATGAAGTAGACCTGAAGGTACTTGGTGTTCAGCCTTCACTTGCTGACAAATTAGGCATCTTGGCACAAACTCGGAAATGTCTTTCTTCAAACTAGGCCACCAATACCACTTCTTCAAGTCATTGTACATCTTCGTCCTACCAGGGTACAGAGACTCTACCTCAGAACATCAAACATCCATCAGGACTTATTCAAAAGTCTGACTCAATATTTGATTCATATAGAACTCTTTTGGCTTGTAAATCGCTGTCACCTTTTTGAGCTTCACAAATCTCTTGAAGAAACAATGGTCTAACCCTCAGCTCGGCTAGGATAGAACCATCATCTAACAAAGCCATCTGAGTATTCATGGCTTTCAGCGCAAACAATGATTTTCTACTCAAAGCATCAGCAACTATGTTCGCCTTTCCTGGATGGTAGTCAATCACTAACTCATAATCTTTGATCAACCCCAACCACCTTCGTTGCCTCAAATTTAATTTCTTTTGAGTCATCAAATATTTTAGGCTGTTATGGTTGGTAAATATCCGACACCTCTCACCATATAAATGATGTCTCCAAATCTTTAAAGCAAACATAATGGCATCCAACTCTAAGTCATGGGTCGGGTAATTCTTCTCGTGCGGCTTTAACTGTCTAAAAGCATATGTTATCACCTTGCCTTCTTGCATAAGTACACAACCCAACCCGCTCAGGGATGCATCACTGTAAACTACAAATTCTCTTCCTAGTTCAGGTTGTACCAAAACAGGAGAATCAGTCAACAACGCCTTTAGTTTCTCAAAACTCTGTTGAGACCTCTCTGTCCATTCAAACTTCACATCTTTCTATAGCAACCTCATCATCGGAGTAGCTATCACAGAAAATCCCTTGACAAAATGTCTATAGTAATCGGCTAGGCCCAAAAAATCCTAACCTCGGTTACATTCCTCGGTGGTTTCCACTCAACAATTGCTGAAATCTTACTCGGGTCGACTCTAATAACATCTCCTGAGACAATGTGCCCTAAAAATCCAACTTCCTTCAGCCAAAATTCACTTTTACTATACTTGGCATACAATTGTTTATCCCTTAAAATTTGCAAAATCGTTCTCAAATGCTCGTCATGCTCGTTCTCGTCCCGAAAGTAGATCAATATATCATCGATGAAAACCACGACAAATTTATCCAAGTATGGCTGAAAAATGCGATTCATCAGGTCCATGAAAACAGCAGGGGCATTCGTTAGACCAAAAAGCATGACCAAAAATTCATAGTGGCCATACCTCGTCCAAAATGCAATTTTTGGCACATCCGAGTCCTTGACTCTCAATTGATAGTACCCAGACCTTAAGTCTATCTTGGAAAATAATGTGGCTCCCTTCAATTGATCAAATAAATCATCAATTCTCGGCAACGGGTACTTGTTCTTCACAATTACCTTGTTAAGTTACCGATAATCTATGCATAATCTCATGGAACCATCTTTCTTCTTCACAAATAATACAGGAGCACCTCATAAAGAGTAACTCGGTCTTGCAAAACCTTTATCCGTTAGTTCTTGCAACTGTGCTTTCAACTCTTTTAACTCGGTTGGGGCCATTCTATAAGGAGCAATAGAGATGGGGCGGTACCCGGAGCTAGATCAATCTCGAATCCAATCTCTCTAGCCGGAGGTAACCCTGGCAATTCTTCTAGGAAAACATCTGAATACTTGCATACTATGGGTATCGACTCAATTTTTAGTTCAGTTTCTTTAGTATTCATCACAAAGGCAAGGTAAGCTTCGTACCCCTTTCTTAAATACTTTCGAGTTAACAATGAAGATATCACTACTGGCAATTTGTCTTGCTCATCTGATTTGACACGAATAAGATCTCCATTTTCACATTTTAACTTAATAAACTTTCTCCCACAATTTACTATCACATAATGAGTAGCTAACCTATCCATCCCAAGGATGACATCGAACTCATCAAACGGCAATAACATAAGATCAACCGGAAAGTAATGACCCCTAATCATCAAAGGACAACCTTTGCATACTCTATCAAGCAACACATACTTGCCCAGAGGATTAGACACTCTTATTACAAATTCAATAGACTCTATAGGCATGCTTATGCTAGAGACTAATTTCATGCATATGTATGAGTGGGTAGATCCCGGATCAATTAAAGCTATAACACGAGTATCATAAAGAGAAAATGAACCAGTGATTACGTCAGGGGAAGACGCCTCCTCGCAAGCACGAATGACATATGTTCTTGTCGGTAGAGCAACTCTTGCAGTCTGCTCTCTGAATGTATTCTTGTTACTCATTTTATTTCCCAGGTTCCTCTATGATCTTCCTCTAGCAGTACTCCCCGGTCTTGCATTCTGAGATTTATATTTCTTACCCACCGCGGGGCAATCTCTGATAAAATGGTCTAGAGACCCACACTTGAAACAAGCCTTCTCGCATGCTCGCCACTCACCGGAATGAAGTCTGCCACACTGCAGGCACTCCGGTCTGCTCGATCGAGTGTTGCCAACACTGTCAACTGATGTAGTTTGCACTTTAGACCCCGAGAACTGTTTGCCCTTACTTCTGTTTGAAAATCCAGCTGAAGTAGCTGATCGAGCAGTAAAACCTCTTGACTTTTTGGATGAGGATTGGATTGACTTGCCTAATTGTCTCTTTTTTGAATCACGAGACTCAATTTTAGCTTTCTTTTTCTCGTTGACTAGTTCCTCAGCCTTACAGGCCCTATCTACCAATACCACAAATTCCTTCAGCTCGAGGACACCAACAAACAAACAGGCATCTTCATTTAACCCATCCTCGAACCTTTTACACATGATGGCCTCGGTAGACACGTACTTCCGCGCATACTTACTAAGTCTTACGAATTCACGTTTGTATTCGATCACTGTCATTCGGCCCTACTTTAACTCTAAAAACTATTTTTTTCTGGTCGATGAATCTCTGACTAATATACTTCTTCCAAAATTCCTCTTGGAAGAATTCCCAGTTAATTCTCTCCCTTGGTACCACTAACACAAGGGTGTTCCACCACTAATAGGCCGAATCTCTCAAGAGAGATACTACACACTTCATGCACTCTTCAGATTTGCATGACAACTCGTCGAATACCCTGATGGTATTCTCCAACCAGAATTCTACCCTCTTCGGGTCATCGTCCTTACTAGCCTAAAATTCCTCAGCTCCTTGTTTCCGAATCTTATCGACCGGATGCTTTTCTCTTCTTACTACCTCAACCACTTGAGGAGTTACAGGAGCAGGCTGAGGAATAGGTAGGGGTGGAGGGGGTTGAGCATTAGGATTTGCTTGTATGTACTCGGTATACCAGTTGCTCATCATTTGGAGAAAGGCTTCTCCAGCCCTTTCTCCCTGACTCATAGTCTCAGGTCTACTCTCAACTGGCACGGTCCCTAGCGCGGGAGCCGGTGCATTCCTCGTAGCATCATCAGCTGCAGTCTGATCGGGATCCATGACTATATAAAAACATAATTCAAATCGTCTGGAGTCGTCACACTATCATTACACAAATATTCTTACGAATGGCATGTATAGCTAAACTCATACTTACGCTATGTTAGTCCTAGAATCAGCTAAATTATAGCTCTGATATCACTAAATGTAACACCCTTATCTGAGTTCAAAGCCGGAACCGAATACATGACATTACCTAACTTAACTTGCTTAAACATAACACATCGGGCTATAAAATTTCGCTACAGCTTAAAAACTTTCCATTTAAACTCATAACCTACTCATTCTGGACCTACGGGCCCTAAACATACTTCTGAGAGGTTTCAAAATTAAACCGAGAACTTTTACTTACTTAGAATTTTTTTTCCAAACAGGGGGCGCATGCTCGTGTTGTTCAAGGGACAAGCTCGTGTACCCTTGAGACATGCCCGTGTTCTTCACCCGTGGTCGACACTGACTTATTTCACACGGCCAGACACACGCCTCTGTCATTAGCCCGTGTTCCTCACACGGCCTCGACATGCCCGTGTCTTAACCCGTGCCAAAACCATGGCATTCTGTTTATGACGTCATCAACTCACTAAGGTCACACGGCCAAGGCACACGCCCGTGTCCTTGATCGTGTGTCGGATTAAATTCCACATTTAAAGTGTAGACTTCACACAGCCTCGGTACACGTCCATGTCCAAGGCCGTGCCTTCCACACGGCTGAGAACACGACCGTGTCTCTGCCTGTGTGTTTACTACTGAGCATCCTGACTTTGTAAACCTAGCATGCAGGGGACGCACGGTTGATCAACACTCCATAGGGCTGACCGTGTGTCCCACATGGCCTAGACACACGCTCGTGTGTCTACCTATATGGACATAAAAAGGCTATATTCCGAGCCAAATGCCACCCTACATATTAAACATACTAACTCCAACTCATATAAAAATCATTCATGACCCAAAGACACATCCAAGAACTCAATTCAAAGCATCCACACAAGCATAAACTTCATAAATTCATTATCATTGAATATATATAAACTTATCAAGTGTTGGCCCATTTTCGATGACCATTACAAAATGACTTTGATAACATACATAGCCAATACTTTGGCTAACAATTACGACCTAACAAAATACCCAAGTCCTATACATGCCATAATCAAAATAAGTCTAAATTGTTATACCAAAGTGGTGTTGATAGTGTGATATCCACACACCTGCGTCCCACGATCCTCGAGTTATCTTGGCAATACTACAAGGAAAAGGGAAATGAGAGGGGTAAGCACAAAGCTTAGTAAGTTTGCATGAAAATAAATAGCAACGATAAGTTCATAATGACATCAATCCATGGCATTTGATAACCACACAAGGTCATAAATACTTTGCCATAACTTACTCGTACCCGTTCTTATCTATAACATACCATGCCACATATCGTAACATTGTCGTGAATTTCTCACAGGTACCTGTATTCACTCAATCACATGACTTTAGTACAAATCTCATTTCTATTTTCAAGCTTATCTACTTATCCCATTAATCCCTAGGGATACTCAAATACTTAAACTCATCATCATTATTATAAGCGTGAGGCCAATGCCATATCCCAGATGTGGTCTTACATGGGATCACCTCTGAGTGCCGATGTCATATCCCAGATATGGTCTTATACGAAATTCTCACATCAAGCATCGAGGCCATATATCGGATATGGTCTTATACGATTCTCATATTCAATATCGAAGCCATACCCCAGATACGGTCTTACACTGGATTTCAATTCGGTGCCGAGGCCATGTCCCCAACATGGTCTTACTCGGGCCCTTATCCATCTCATGTCTCAATGATAGTGTTATCACATTCCTAGTAGTCCAACTAGGACTTTAACAACTCAACTTACTTATTCAACATCAATTACTCAATTAATAGAATATCATGTATCATCATAATATTAAACATTCCCAAGCATGCTGTCATAATTGTTGAATTTATCACATACAAACTTACCTCGATTTCAAAGTAAGCTAGATCGTCAATCTAGTCCGAGACATTAGTCTTGCCCTGATCAAGGTTGATTCTTGGTTCTTCTTGCTCTATAACAGCAAATTAGCTCATTTTAATCATCACATTAATAAAAGCATTGCAATAATCATGCATTGGTAAAGTTACTATTTTGCCCTTAAACCTTTGGCAAAATGACCATTTTACCCCTAGGCTCGGAAATCAATTCTAATCAAATTTCTACATTTAATGAGCCTAGGTGAACATTTATTTCTCCTATGGATATCATCAAAACCCAACATGTCACACATTTTACTACCAATTTTACAACCTTTACAAAAAGGTTCATTTTCGTGTTTTCATGGTAACACCTTTCACAAAAGTTGTTCATCTAACAACTAAGACTCATTTTCTTCCATAAAAATGCAGCAAATAGCAATGAAATCTCTCATGGAAAAACTCTAATCTTTTCACCATATTGCAAGATAGTCCCCTCATTAGAAGGCTTAAGCTCTAGGGGTTCTAAAAGTACAACTATCTTCAAGAAAAACCATTAAAATCACTTACTTGAATGGAGATGAGTTTGCTGAAATTTTGAGCTTTCAAAACCCATATTTTTCTTTCTATTTTCGGTGGAGGAAGATGGAGAGAAAAGATGATATCTTTTCTTTCTTTATTTTATTAATACAAGTCAATTTAGTCACCAACTTTGACCAATTTTGTCAATTTTTGTCTCCTATGGCCGGCCACTCTATTCTTAGGGGTCTAATTACACTTTAAGGACCCCAGATTAAAATTCTATGGCTATTAGGCACCTTTAGCTTATAAAATAGAATTTTCACACTCTATGCGACTTAGTCCTTTTTCACGATTAAGCTTAAAATCGCTAAAATTAAAGCACCAAAATTTTCATGCACTTATATAATCATACTATAATTCATAAAATAACATTAAAATAAATTTTCTCTGACCCCGGATTAGTGATCACAAGATCACTGTTCTGACTAGCCCCTAAATCGGGCTGTTACATTAATCCCCAAATAGATAGATTAAGCTATCTCAGTTTCAAAAATATCAAAATTACTAAAAACGGGCCAAGGAAACTTGCCCAATTTGGCCGTAAAAGTTTCTTCTCTCTCTCCTAGGGTTTCCATGTATTATTTTGGGGAAGAAGATGAGAAAATAAGATGATATCTCTTTTATCATCTTTTAATTAATTAAATATTTTCACTTTCTAATTTAGTCCTCGCCCTTTTTCTAAATTTACATGAATGAGTCACCAAAATATCTACAAACTTTTCTTTAATGGCCTAATTACCTTATAAGGACCTTAGTCTTTGAATTCCATAGCTATTTAATCCTTATAGCTACTAGAATTTAACTTTTACATTTTATACGATTGAGTCCTTCTTGTAATTAAGCACATAATTGATAAAATTTTCTTTTCAAAATTTTCACATGAAATTTCTAACATAATACGGTCCATATAATAAAATAAAAATAAATTTTATTTTCGGCTCAGATTTGTGGTCCCAAAACCACTGTTCTGATTTCACCAAAATTGGGCTATTACAATTCTGGATATCATTCTTGAGTTCTGTAGACATACAAAAACTTAGAATTATAGCTTAAAGTTCTGTCTTTCAAAAGAAGTAGATTGCAGCAGTGATTCCCTGACTAGTAGAATGATCAAGATTTTGCCATGGCATTATTATGTTATAGAAATAAAACCAAGTAATTTCGACCTTTATCATTCAACAGTAGAAACTCTTTCCCACTTATTCTTTGAGAATTGCCACAACATTTTAATTGCCATAACATATTTTTAGGCATAATTGATTTTATTAATCCTTCATCACATCTCTTTATCAATTAATCACATGTTCTTTTTACATAGTATAATTAATCAGTTTCATAGTAATAGCATAACCAATTATTTTAGTCAAACCCGATCCCTGTGTAACACCCTTAACCCATATCCATCATCGGATTAGGGTTACGAGGCAATACTGACCAAAGCACATCTCTGAACATTCATAATTCACATGCTTTAAAACTCCACCATTTGAATCATATATGTATACTTCTCATTTATGGCATTCGAATAATCAAAGTATAAGATAACTTATTATTTTACAAGTTATATACGCATACTTTAAAACATGCAAACATATACCATTTCATTTCATATAGCTAATACTAATTTGTCTATTTCATCTGTCAAATATTAATGTACCATTTTTTTTAACTCAGCACATGAGTATATTAAAATCAATCAAACATTTCACACCAACTAATATTTAAACTCATATGCTACCTTAGTGTACTCAATTACCAAACCAAATTACATATATCTAACCTTTCATCTCACTATTTATTCGACTAGCTAATTAACCTATCATTATGACATTTGTATACCTAACCATAGCAAAGCATATCATGGATATGTATATAAATATTTTACTTAGCATATGCCGAATATATCATCAACTTAACCTTTTTATCTACCCAAATAAACTGACCAAAACATTCAAATAGTATATTCATTCTATGCCTTAACCTTTCGTACCTAATTAGTCAACCACAACCCAATCAATTGAATACATATTCGGTCATTCATGACAACATTCAAAACATAATATAATTATATAATTATGCTATATACCATATCACATACTTATCATTATGAATCCAAAGCCTTAGCCGAATATACATATACACATTATTTATCATTTCTAAACCAAATTACCCATGCAAGCATGCCATTTCAATCCGACACAAAAACCTGATTCCTTAATCAAAATTTCATAGCCTAACTTAGTCCACAAGTCCAATACCATAATTTTAACATTAACATATACTAAACACTTAATGACATGATTTAAACACCATTGTCGAATCATAAATAGCTTGTAACCATCACCTACATTTCATCACATGGCCGAATACATAATTTACATTATAAACAATTTTCAAATCGATTCATGTTTCAAATTATGCATCTCAATAGTAAGTCATTAACAATCCATAACCCAAACACATTCAACAAACACTTGTACAAAGCTTTCCAAATGAACTAATCATAAGCCATATATAATTACTTCATGGCAATATATATATATATATATATACCAAATATATCACACACTTATACTATGAAACATAATACCCAACATGGACTTATATCACAATCGAAAATGCATAAACATAAGCATCATTTGAAGCCATTTTCGCATGGCTCATATATTTACAATCTCAAAACCAACCAAAAAAATATTAAACTATATATGCCATATGTTCATAGTTTCAAACTTTTGTAATACCGAAATAGCGATCGATAGTGTGACAGATTTCCTTGACGATCCCTGAGCTCGTAACTAGCTTACAAAATCTATAAAACAAAGAACAAACACACACAGTAAGCTTGAATAGCTTAGTAAGTCATAAGCAATTAAATCATTTCAATGACATACATAATTCAATTAAACTAAGTTGAATCATGCAAACCTTAACCACATATACATTTATCATGCTTGCAAATTCATATATCAACACATGAACATTAACTTTATATTATTACTTAACCGAATATGAACAATCACATGTACATATAAGTCTTATATCATGCATAGTTTATTTCATCATTTCAATTACTAAACTTACCTTACTTTCCTATTCATTTAACTTCACACATACCTAAACCATTTAGCTCGTTTTTACATTCGATCTTAACTCGATATTGCCCGTTGAACCATTTGGAATCGATAAGGATACTCGGATAACTCGAAAAGATCGTACAACGCCAACGTCCCAGACATGGTCTTACATGTAATCAATTGTCGATGCCATAGTCCCAGACAGAGTCTTACACGAACTCATATACGATACCGATGTCCCAGACATGGTCTTACACGTAAATTACAAATCAATGCCAACGTCCCAGATGTGGTCTTACACGAATCACATATTGAAATCCTATGTCATGACATATGTATCCTAACTATTCCTAAGGTTCGTACGGGGCTTTCGGACGTCGTAACTCGACCGATTCATGCTCATAACACATCATTCCATGCTAAATTCAATTCGTCTAAGTAGTTATACAGACATAAAATTCAATTCGGCTATTTAAAAAATCAATACATTCAATTTAACAACATTTATTTACTTATGAGCTTACCTCGGACGAAGACGAACGAACTAGGACGACTATTCGACAACTTTAGATTTCCCCCTGTCCAATTCTGATTTCCTCTTTTCTTGATCTTAAATAATATAAATTAGACTTATTTAATCACACATGTATTCAAATTCACCCAAAAACACATAAAAGGGCAATTTGCACTTTAGCCTTAACATTTCACATTTTTCACTTTTTTCACAATTTAGTCCCTATTTCACAAAACACAAAATACACATAATTTCACTAAACTCTAGTATAGCCGAATTTTACTAAGTTCATAGCAGCCCATTTCTTTCATTTATTTCACATTTTGACCACTCGATTTACAAAATTCACAATTTAATCCCAAAAAGACAGTTTTACTAAAAATCACTTAATTAAACATGAAAATCTATTAACACATATTTATTTTTCATCATCAAACACAAAAATCATCAAGCTTTCAGCAATGGCAAAACAAAAAATCATCATCGAATCCGAAAATCAAGGTATGGGCTAGCTAAAACACGAAACAACGATCTCAAAGACGCAAAAATTATCAAACACCGAGCTTAAAACTTACCTAAATCAAGCCCCAAATGCGCCGAATGCTCAAACCTCAACTATAGTTTCTTTCTTTTAACTTTCGGCCACCAAGATGAATAAAAATGCATGGCATTTACTTCATGTTTTATTATATTATCATTAATTAACATATTTACCATATTAACCTTTATAAATTAATTATTAAACCATATGTTACATGTCTAAACTGTCCACTCGTAATTTCTATGGTAAAATTACAACATAAAGACATCATATAATAAAAGCCATAGCAATTAGGTACCTTTACATAAAGCATGCTAGTTTTTCATTTTATGCAATTAAGTCCTTTGAATTAAATCGAGCACACAAACGCTAAAATTTTCACACGAAATTTTCACACATATAATTTAACATGCTGTAGACATCAAAAATAATATTTAAATATTTTCTGACTCGAATTTGTGGTCCCAAAACCATTGTTCCAAATAGGGTCTAAACCGGGCTATTACACCCTGTGGAGATGATACTCACTCATCATTTTATTACTTGATTCGACGTATAAACTTGCACATTCGCATTACACATTCACATGCGACAAGTTTTTGGCACCGTTGCTGGTGATCGGTAGATTTTGATGAAATAACTGTTGTGTTGTATCTCTTAAATTTTGTTAGTTTAGCTTAATTAGTGTTTTGATTTTTTTTGTTGGTGCATGAGTAGAGATATTTTAGCAATTGAAGAGTATTGTTTTGATCCATAAAATTAGAGAACCTTGAGAAGAAGGAGAAAAGAATTGTGAGAAATGGAATGAATTAGAAATGATCAAGTTAGAGAAGAGCCATTACATCAGGAAGGAAGGGATGCTAAAATTTCTCGAATAATAAATGACAGAGACAGACCCATCAGAGAATATGTAGTGCCGATCTTAGATGATTTCAATCTAGAAATTGCCAGGCCGCATATTCAGGCTCAGCATTTCGAGTTAAAGCTAGTGATGTTTTAGATGTTACAAACAGTGGAGCAGTTTAGTGGATTGCCTACTAAGGATCCAATGCTGCACTTAAGACTCTTTTTGGAAGTCTTTGATTCAGTAAGGCAATACGGTGTTCTTGAAGATGACCTAAAACTGAAGTTATTCCCTTATTTATTGTGAGATCGTGCTAGAGCATGATTAAATGCATTGTTGTCAGGTACTGTGGCATCTTGGAATGAATTTTGTTAGAGGTTTCCGCTGAGATATAATCCTCCGAACATAAATTCCAAATTGAGGAATGATATTACGTCTTTTTGGCAATTAAGGACGAAACATTATATGAAGCATAGGAGCGATCCAATGAGTTAATCAAAAAATGGACGATGCATGGTTTCTAACATTGAGCACAAATGGAAATGTTTTAAAATGGATTGAATGCGCATACAAGGATGGTTGTTGACACATCTGCCAATGGGACTTTGCTCGATAAATCATATAATAAAGCATATGAAATTCTAAAGGGAATAGCAAACAATGATTATCAATACCCCACTACTAGAGTAGGGACTGGTAGAAGAGTTCTTGGAGCAATGGACCTTGATGCGATCACTTTCCTAATAGCTCAGGTATCATCTTTAACGAATATGATTAAAACACTGAAAAGACTAGCTGTAGTACAGAAAATAAAAGTAGCCGAGTTAACATGTGTTTACTGTGGAGAAGATCATGTTTTTGATGAATGCCCATCAAATCCAGCCTCAATTTATTATATAGGAAATTCCAATCGCAACAACAACAACCCATATTCCAACACATATAATCTAGTGTGGAAGCAGCATCCTAACTTTAGTTAGAGTAATCGAGGGGGAATTCTAGCAATGTTATTCGACAGAATATTTCAGGTGTACCACCTGAATACAATCAACTTATGCCACAACAAAATGTTTAGCAAAATTCAGCCTCGAGTTCCTCATCGATGGAAGATTTGTTGAAGGAATACATAGCCAAGAATTATGCTATCATCCAAAGTCAAACAGTATCTTTTAAAGCTTTAGAGAATCAAGTGGGGGAAATTGCTAAAGCATTAAGCTCAAGACCGCAAGGAGCACTGCCAATTGATACCGAAAATTCATGATACTAAGGAAAGGAAGAATGTAAAGCTATTACACTCAGAACTGGTACACAGCTATCAGGAGTTGTTAATGACACCACTATTGAAGAAAGTAGTTCAAATTTCACAAATAAGAAGAATTCGGAACCAGTAGTAGAGCAGGTTACAAAGGAAAAGAACAACCAGAAAAATGTTGAAGCAGATTCACCTTGCATTGCCAATAAAAATGTCTCGGAAAAACAACCTCAACAAGTGGAAGGAAGGCCACCGCCACCTTTTCTTCAGTATTTCCAAAAATCTAAGCAAGATTTTCAATTTAAGAAATTCTTGGATGCCCTAAAGCAACTACATATTAACATACCACTGGTTGAAGCATTGGAACAAATTCTCAACTGTGTGAAATTCATGAAAGATATCATATCAAAAAAGAGAAGGTTGGGAGAGTTCAAAATTGTTGCTCTCACTGAAGGATGCATAACAATGCTGAGAAACAAATTGCCACCAAAACTGAAGGATTCAGAGAGTTTTACTATACCTTGCTCTATTGAAAACCATTATGTAGGTAAAGCACTATGTGATTTATGTAAAAGAATAAATTTATTGCCTATGTCTGTTTTCAAGAAGCTGGGAATAGGGAAGACAAGACCTACAACTGTCACTTTATAATTATCTGACCATTCATATGTACATCCAAAAGATAAAATAGAAGATGTGTTGGTAAGAGTTAACAAATTTATTTTTCCAGTAGATTTTATTATTCTGGAATGTGAGGCTGATAAAAAGGCACCAATCATACTTTGGAGACCTTTTTTAGCAACTGACAAAACACTAATTTATGTTCAAAAAGGTGAATTAATTATGAGAGTTAATGATCAGAAGATAACTTTTAATGTTTTCAATGCTATGAAGTGTGCATATGCAGATGAAGAATGTCACAATGTGGAGATAGTTGACACAATAGTTCAGGAAGAAATTGTAGATTTTTATCACAATAACTGTAATGTTGATACAAATTTAATTGAGTTGATTGAAGAGCTTGGTGAACTGATAGATGTTAAACAACTCTAGAATGGAACGAAGAGAAGTTTCAAATCATTTAATTTATCGAACTAGTTTTTTAAACCTCCTCAGCCATCCATAGAAGATCCTCTTATGTTGGAATTGAAGCCTTTGCTAGCACATCTGAAGTATGCTTATTTAGGAGACAACAACATGTTGCCAGTAATTATTTTTATGGCATTAACAGTAGATCAAGAAGCTCAATTATTGAAAGTTTTAAAGAAATCTAAGAAAGCATTGGGATTATCAAATATTACTAGAGGGTTGTCATGGAAAATCTATCGAGCAGTAGAGAAGACTGAATCCCATTATGAAGGAAGTTGTCATAAAGAAGATTATCAAATGGCTGGATGCTGGAATCATATACCTAATTTTGGATAGTTTTTGGGTGAGCCTTGTTCAATGTGTGCCTAAAAAAAGGGGTGTCACTGTGGTAAGAAATGATAACAACAAACTCATTCCTACTCATACTGTAACGAGATGGAGAGTTTGTATGAACTACCAGAAGCTCAAAAAAGCAACAAGGAAGGACCATTTTCCTCTACCATTTATCAATCAGATGCTATATAGATTAGCGGGGAAAGCTTTCTATTATTTTCTAGATGGTTACTCGGGGTATAACCAGATTTCCATAGCTCATACTGATCAAGAGAAGAATACATTCACATGTCCTTACGGAACTTTTTCATTTTGACAAATGCCATTAGGATTATGCAATGCCCCTACAACATTTTAGCGTTGCATGATGTCAATCTTCTAGGACATGGTGGAGAAATTTTTAGAAGTTTTTATGGATGACTTCTCAGTGTTTTGTGATACTTTTGAAGATTGTTTAAAAAATCTAGAATTAGTTCTTTGTCAGTGTGAAGAAACCAACATTATTCTCAATTGGGAGAAATGCCACTTCATGATCTGTAAAGGCATTATTTTGAGACATAAAATTTCACATCAAGGAATTGTCGTCGACAAAGAAAAAATCAAAGTTATTGAGAAATTGCCACTACCCTCCAAAGTTAAAGGTATTCACAGCTTTCTTGGCCATGCAGGACTCTATAGATGATTCATCAAGGATTTCTCGAAAATATCAAAACCCTTGTGTACACTGTTAGAACACAACATACATTTCAATTTTGATGATCCGTGCTTACAAGCATTTGAGGAGTTGAAAAAATAGCTAGTCACAACACCAATAGTCATAGCACCAGATTGGAATCTACTTTTCAAACTTATGTGCGATGCCAGTGATTTTATCGTGAGGGTAGTGTTTGGGCAAAGAAAGAACAAGGTATTCCATGCTATCTACTACGCAAGCCATACATTGATTGATTCCCAGCTAAATTATACCACCACCGAGAAGGAGCTATTAGATGTGGTATTTGCCTTTGACAAATTTAGGGCCTATTTAGTAGGCACCAACGTGACGATTTATACAGACCACTCTGCCATTAAATACTTGGTGACAAAGAAAGATGCCAAGCCTAGATTGATTCAATAGAAATTGTTATTGCAGGAAATTTATTTGGAAATTAGTGATAGGAAAGGCACAGAAAATCAAGTGGCTAATCACTTGTCTCGACTTGAAGCAGGAAATGAAGACAGTCATATTCAGTATATTCTAGATCATTTTCTAGATGAGCAACTGTTAGTTGCCATTGCATTACCATGGTATCCTGATATTGTAAATTTTTTAGTTAGTGGACTGCTGCCACCTGACCTCACAAATCAAAAATGGAAACAGTTCTACATGATGCCAAGCAGTATTACTGGGATGAGCCGTTTTTATTCAAACACTGTGCAAACCAGATAATTTAGAGGTGTGTTCCAGATGACGAGATTCAGAGTATTTTATTTCATTTTCATTCAGCACTAATCGAAGGGCACTTTAAGGGCATGAGAACTACGGCAAAAGTTCACCAATCTGGTTTTTATTGGTCGACCATGTTTATAGATGCTCATGAATTCTGTCAAGCTTATGATCGCTGTCAAAGAACTGGAAATCTATCGATGAGGTATGAGATGCCCTTGTAAAATATTTTAGAAGTGGAACTATTTGACATTTGGGGAATTGATTTTATGGGACTATTCCCACCTTCTTGGGGCACTGCATACATACTTTTATCAACACTCCGTTATACTGGAAGTGTGTGATCGTATCTGCATCTGAATTATATATATTTGTTATTTGTTCTGCATCTGCATGGGGCGAGAGTTATGAATTGAATGAAGTGTTCTGTACTGATTTGATGGTCAAACCACCTATAATTATGTCTGATCTGGTAGTGCGACTATAAACACCGCAATGTGTCATACCGACACTATGAGGTGTGTAGGGATGGATGGGTATTATATACCTATTGGTGTGTAAGGTGGATGGAGATGGTGTGTAGTGATTGAGGTAGGAAATTGCATTTGTATCTGTGTCTGTATTACATCTGTATCTGCTACTGAATTTGTATTGTACTTGCATCTGTAACTAGTCTGCTACGTATCAAGATTGTTTTGTGTCTGAAAATGTCTTGAGTTATTAATCTGACTGACAAGAGTGAGTTTCTATTTGAACGCTCAATAATATCTGAGCTATTATACATAGGCTAATTTGTTTATGCTATATTCTAAGCTGCAACAAACTAACTGTTTTGAATGAATTTCAAAGGAACTCCCAAGTCTAAGCGGCCAACGGATGATGGACTCAGTCATCTATCGGACTTATTATATAGATGTAACAGCCCATTTTCAATAAAATCGAAACAGTGGTTTCGAGACCACAAATCCGAGTCCAGAAAGAAAAAATTATTTTAATATTATTTTATGGTCTATAATATGATAATAATATTGTGTGAAAATTTCATAAAGAAATTTTATCGATTACATGCTAAAATTGATAAAAGACCAAATTGCGCAAGGTGCAAAAGTTGAGTTCTAATAGCTAAAGGGATTAAATAGATATAGAACTTTAAATAGGAGATCCTTATATGGTAATTAGACCATTAAAAATGATTAGTCATTAAGGATGATGATTCATCCATTGAAAATAAAATTAAAGAAAAGGACAAAATTGGTAGAATAAAAAAATAAAGGTGATAAATAATAAAAGATGAAAATATCATCATTTATTATCATCTTCCACAAATATTTTGCATAGAAACCCTAGGAAGGAGAAATCAAGCTTTCTTGGTCAAATTAGGTAAGTATTCAAGCCCCGTTTTTAGTAATTTTTATATTTTTGAGATCGGGGTAACTTAATCTATTTATTTTGTGAATCAATTTGAAAAGATATCAAAGTATAGAATTTTTACCATGGATGAATATGCTGAAATTATGAAATTTGTGGTAGAAAATGAAAGGTTGTTGATAGATAAACAAATTTTACAAAGTGAATTTTGATGAAAACTTTATTTAGGGACTAAATTGTAAAAATGAGAAATCCATGGAAAAATTATTATTTTTATGAAATATATGGGCTGTAAATATTACATGAAAAATTCAGTTATGCTCGGAACAAGGATTAAATTGTATGAATTTTCTTTTCCGAGTCTAGGGACGAAATCATCATTTGTTAAAAGTTTAGGGGCAAAATGGTAATTTTGCCTAAAGTGTAAATTGGACTAAATTGATGTTAAACTTGTATAGATCCGGATAGACTAAATTCGGAGTTAGAACGAGGAAAAAAATGTCAGATTAGTAGATTTTAAGTACACGAACATTTGTCGAGGTAAGTTCGTGTAACTAAATTGTGTATATTTATATGCTTGAATTAGATGTTGTCTATGTGAATTGTATATATATCATATATGTATGACATTGAAAACATATCTGACAAAACCCGATAAATGATAAATGATAAAAATGTTTCTTTTATGCTTGAAATGAATGTGAAATGTGTTTATTTGAATATTGTGAATATTATAAATGTATGAAATAATTACATGCCTGATAATATCTGAAAATGTTGAATCTCGTTTGAATAAATGAAAATCGATGGATACGTGATTTCCCGTATTTGAATATGGTCCTGCATATGTTGCAGACAGGATTTAGCTCGGACGAGTAATCTTGTTATAGCCCTCTTGAGCATCCTGATATATATATATAGTTCCTGTGAGCATCCTGATCGGTAGTGACTTGGCATGTGTTGCGCACTACCGCAGCTTTGTATGAGCGTCCTGTTATGTGATCGGTTGTGATCCTACATACGTTGCAGACACAAACACAGCTCTTTGTGAGCATCCTGATGTGGCTCGCTTGAACTCCCTTTACCTTATTCAGTGCTCCCTGATATTATCTTTTCGGAGATATCTGATAAGCTCTATGAGCTTCCTGAGTAAAACTCTTATGAGTTCCTGATTATTCTGGATAAGAGTCCTGTTACATGGTTACATGGCTCATTTGAGCATCCTGATATGTGGCTCGAGGGTGTGCTCCCTAGTTATGTGCCCTAACGGGTACCCCTGAATATGAATTGACGGATCTTGATTTGTACACCTCGAGTGTACTACTTGTATATCTATCGATATTTCAGATAAATTCAACGGGAAAATCCTAACATAAGATATGAATAGAAAATGAATTATTACATGTATCTACCTGAAATATATGAAAATGATGATACATGATATATGGAAATATGAGATGATGATATTTGTACATAGAATTTATTTGATGAATATGTTCATCCATGATTATAGATTTGTACACCTTGAGTATGATATTTGTGTAACATTGATATTTCGAATGATTTAATGAATAAAGTTCCGATATGGAATCATCTGAGTTCGAGACGAATTTATATGAAATTGAACTTGAAATACAGTGATATGATTTTACATGTTACATGAATACATAATGTGAAAAACATATAAATATGGAAATCTGATTATTGAGCCCGTATATGTTTCTTGATGTTATAGGAGAATGTATAACTAACACGGGTGATGAGGATATGTGTAGGGCTTGTGATTCAGTTGATTGAATATGCCTTGTATGTTTATATTCAATTTAAATGATTGGTAAGTTTATTATCATGTTATACGAACTTACTAAGTATAATATGCTTACTCTGTTTTATTTTCCCATGTTCTATAGTAACTCGGAAGCTCATTGGATTGGAAGCATTGGCGGAGATCACTCACACTATCTATCAGCCCATCTTGGTACATATGGTAAATTAATTATGGCTATAATGGCATGTATAGGTTAATTAGCCAATGTTGGCATGTAAATATTTGGGTTATAACTAGCCATTAGAATGGCTAGTGATGGACATGTATGGTATATGCTTGAAATGGTTGATTGATAAAAAGTTATATTGGCATACTGATGACTGAATTAAGTTAGCATATTTAATAAAATATGTATATAAGTGAATATGGTAATTTAAGTAAATCTGTATACTTGGTTACATGAAGTATAATATCATGTATGTGACTTGGATTTTAAGTTGGTTTAAATGACCTTTATTGACTTGTAAATATGTCAAAGTGTTGGTATAGGTGGATGACAATTTGAGTGAGAAATGTGGCTTGGAAAATATCCTATTTTCGTCTACACGAGTAGAGACACGGGAGTGTGTCTCAGCCGTGTGTCATAACGGCCTAGCACATGGGCATGTGGTATGGCCGTGTGTCTCCTGCATCTTTAAAATGTCAAAACAAAATGTTCAAAATTGATCACACGACTTGGCACACAGGCGTTGTGGCTTGGCCATGTGACCCCTTCACCCATACACGGCTTAGCACTCAAGCGTGTGATTTGGCCGTGTGACCCAAGTCAGAGAGTTACACGGCCTAAGACATGGGCGTGTCCTTGGCCGTGTGAACCACACGGCCTGTCCACACGGGCGTGTGACCCCTGCACTTAGGAAAATTTTTGAACCTCGAGGTTTAGCCCCCTCCTGATTCTAATGCATGATTTGGACCTCGAGGGCTCATGTAAGGGAATATATAATTAAATTTGATTAAAATCTGATTTGAATGTTATGCTTGTGAAATGTCTGTTACTTGACCTCTAAACTCTAGTAATGCTCCGTAACCCTGTTCCGGCGACAGATTCAGGTTAGGGGTGTTAAATAGATATATGTGTATGAATTTATGTATTGGATTTCGTATTTAAACTTCAAACATTTAACTATGTTTTAGATAATGAATGATTTTATGACTTAAATATGGATTGAAAAAAAACTCGCTCTAAGTATGACTGTGTTCTGGTAAGTAAATGTGACGTTTAGACTTGGTCTTCCCGCCTAGGGCGGGTTTAGGGTGTTATATTTAGTGGTATCAGAGCCAAGTTTACAACACTCGGGCTATGTAATTGGCCTCTATTTTTAAAAAAATGTGTTTAAATAAAATAATTTTGTATAATAGGCTAAATAACTAGTTTAATAAAGGACCGAATCTCCGACATCGTACCTATAAGTATCCCTTCTGATATGATGTGTGTATATTGTATAGTGATAACTGATTTTTGTTGGTTAATTCTACAACTTGAGATAAATTGATATGGGAATATTGAATTGATCTGTGCGCTTCTGACGTTGTAGACACTGAAAAGTATGAGCTCATGAGAAAGTCATGGACAAGGGTCACGTGGGCTTTAGGGGCGTCGTGGGGGAGCTCGAGTTGAGTCATCCTCCATGGACAACATCTTCCATGAGAATTGGATAGGGTTGTTTGGACCCATAGTTGACCTAAAGTTTGGGGGTCGGTTACTGAACGGCTCCAATCAAACGACATCAAATTGCTCAGAGGTACTATTGGAGTCGCTCCTACCGTGGCTGAGTACTAGCTCGAGGCTATCGAATGCATCATGAACTACTACACACCTATACAACAATTGAGAGGTGCAATATCTCTTCTCCGAGATAAGGCTTATCAGTGGTGGCTGACAGTCGAGCAGGGTACCCAGTCTGAACTGATTACTTGGGATTACTTTAAAAGTGCTTTTCAGGGTAAGTATGTAAGAGGCAGCTACATTGAGGCTCGCAGATGCGAGTTTATAAATCTGGTTCAGGAGGAGAGGTCCGTAGCTGAGTACAAGGCTGAGTTTCTGAGACTGGTCGTGACTGAAAATGATAAAGCCGTGCAGTTTGAGGATAGACTGCGTTATGACTTGTATGTTCTTATAGGTCATTAGAGGGAGTGAGTGTTTGCAGACTTAATTGATAAGGTCAAAATAGTAGAGGAAGTCAAGCGCACTGAACACGAAAGAAAAGATTGAAAGAGAGCACAAAGTAAGGTGAGGAAAGATTTAGGTCCTTCTGGTTCTGTTCAATACCCCTAAGAAACGGGCTAGGGTCGACGGACTTCCTAGGAACGAGGCGTCAGTTGGTTCTAATGTGATTTCGCGTTGTACTGATTGAGGGAGACGCCATTCTGACGAGTGCTAGAGGAAATGTGGGGCTAGTCTCTGTTGTGGGTCGGTGGAGCACTGGGTCCGAGATTTCCCTCGCCGACTTGATCAGGTGCCAGCTCCGGCACCAATTATAGCTGCCAGAACTGTTCAACCTCTGAAATGAACTCTACAACCCCCTAGAGGTCGGGGTACTGGTAGGGGTGGTAACAGCTCTGGTAGGGGTCAGCGAGCATCGAATAGAGGTACGACTCAAACTGAGGCATGTCAGCCTGCATTTATGTACGCGACTAGGTGCCGTGAGGACAAAGATATACTGCTAGTAAGATTTCTGTGGTTAGTCCTTTAGGTCAGTCCGTCTGGGCTGACAAGGTTTACCGACAGGTACCGTTAGAGGTTTAGGGGTTTTGTTTCCAATTGATTTGATGGAACTACCTTTCGGGGAAGTTAACCTGATTCTGAGAATGGATTGATCCTCGAACATCAAGTCAGTCTCGATTTTGCTTTACTTTGAGAACGGAAGAGAACTACAAAACAGTGATTTTAGGGGAATGGCGAGATTATCTGTCCAATGTAATCTCCGCCCTTGTAGCCAATAAATTAGTCTGAAAATGCTGTAAAGCCTACCTTGCTTTCATCTCCAACTTTGCTTCAGTTAAGGTATCTGTTAACGATATTCTGATAGTTCGAGATTTTCTAGATGTCCTTCCTGACGAGTTATCATGTAACACCCCAAACCCGGCCTAGACGTTATGGCCGAATCTAGCGAAGTCACATGATAGTGCTTTGGAAAACATGATTGCACTAAAACCATTTGCAGATAATTAGAAAACATAATTATAATAATGCCCTTTTTGATATTTTAGGTTACCATCAAAAACGCGTCATTGATTCATTTATTAACCATTTTCAAAATGTCTATATGTTGCGGAAGCTTTTTAAAAGTAATTTGTGAGTTCGTGTGTTTTGGATAAAACATTTGTTTACTTTGAAAACTCGAGTCTTGTCCTACTGCTAGTAGTTCATAAAATAATAATCCCAAATTTAAGTGAAAATCCGTAAAGGCCTTATTACATGAAATTTACCCAAAAATAACCAAATCATAAAAATAATTAAAAACAAACCATAAAACAAATATCCAAAACCGTAGTCATCGCCGAGTCCGCTGCTGCACCGATCCGTCTACTATTGGGGATTACCTGAAAGATTAAATAGAAAAGAGTGAGTTTTTGCAAACTCAGTGTGTAATCCCCACAGAAAACATACACACAGAATATCAGATAACAGACATATATTCACACTTCGGGTCTGAGCCCCTTACAGAAACAGTGGGGACCTTAGCCCACTCAGATACAGATTCAGACATATTACTGGGCCTTGGCCCATTTCAGATAGAATATGTAGATAACAAAGTCCTACCCACCAACCTCTACACACCATGTATGGATAAAATCAACCCACCCAGCCCTACACACCATGTTGTACCGAATGCGACACAAAATCAGAAATTTACAGCTGAGCTACCAGATAACAGGCTTAAAAGCCTTTCAGATACTTCCTCCAAATATCATCAATCCCACCCCAATGTAATGCAACATACATAAGTTGTCATGCTATTATGCAAACACAGTTCATATATTTAGATATTAGAATTCATGCTCGGTACAGAAATCAAAAAGTCAAGTCACATAATTAGGGGTTTAGGTAAAGCTTACCGACCCTACATTAGGCCCACAGTCGACTAGGGCGACCCGTGAAACCTTACAGAACATTACAGAAAAATGGGCGTGTGGTGACTAACAGTCTTGCACACAGCCTACCACACGGGCGACCACACGCCCATGTGGCGTCGACAGTAAGGTTTTTGGCTTTCGCCAAAACCTCGTTTTCTACATTTTCGGGTACACACCTGTATCGTTTTTGATATGTTAGCACTCCTAAGCCCTTCAAAGCCTACAAATCAGAATACGCAGCCTCGATTTAGTGATTTAGGGACTAAAACTAACGAATTCGTTATTAAGGAATTTTCACCAAACTCGACTTACCGCTAACAGATCAATCACTACTTCCAGCCAAATCGACGCAACGCTGCTTCCAGCCTTTCAAATAACTCCTACATGCAACAAAAACCCTTTAGAAAAACTTAACCATTCAAAAGGGTGGTTAAGGTTAATTCAACCCACAACTTACCGAACGCGTGTCTCAAATCTAAATAACAGAAATGGTTGGAGAAAAGAACTAGAATACGAGGGGAAAACAACAGAATTTCGATAGAAAAAGAGGAGATGGAAGGGGAAATTCGGCAGTAACTATAGAGGAAGAAAAAAAAAGAAAAAGTCAGTCGAATTTTCAAAAAAAGAGGCAGTACTGAACAGAAACTGTTAACCCCCAACCTTTTCCCCTTAATTCTCTCCCTACTATCAAAGTTTTAGTCCAACATAAACACTCTCGACGTGCCAAGAAAAAATAATGCTCACATAAAGATTTGAACTCCAAACCTCCACCACCTTCAACACTCCACTTAGCCACTAGACCAGCAGACCCATTCTGTTAATTACCCACACACTTTTAATTATAAGCCTACTAATCAGAATTTGGGCTTTATTCATAAAAATACAAAATTTACCCAAGTTAAGACTTGAACTTGGGACCTCCCAAACACCCCTAAACACACCCAAATCATTCAACCACTAAAACAGATAGGCATTTGTGGCTTGAAATTACAAAAGTTGAAATTAATGGAAAATCGGGGCGTTACATATCAAGTGTACCACCGAACTTGTAAGTTGAGTTTTGTATCGATTTGATACTTAGAATGGCTCCGGTGTCGATTGCACCCTATCGCATGGCACTGAAAGAGTTTGCTGAGCTGAAAGCTCAACTTCAGGAGCTTCTTGATCGAGGATTCATTAAACCGAGTATGTCTCTGGGGGAAGCACAAGTGCTATTTTTCAAAAAGAAAGACGATACAATGAGAATGTGTTCTAATTATCGTCAACTAAATAAGTTAATAGTCAAGAACAAGTATCCACTTCTGAGAATCAATGATTTATTTGATCAACTCTGTGGAGCTTCTGTGTTTTCCAAGATCGATCTTCGTTCTTGTTATCATCAACTCAAAGTTAAGGAGACGGATGTGTTCAAGATAGCCTTCAGGACTCGTTACAAACATATGAGTTCCTAGTTATGCATTTCGGTTTAACGAGTGCTCCTACTACATTTTTGGACCTAATAAATCGAGTATTTTAGCTGTATTTGGATCGGTTTATAGTAGTGTTCAGCGATGATATTCTGATCTACTCAAAGACTGAAATTGAGCACGATGAGCATCTTCGGGTCATATTACAGACGCTTCATGAAAAATGGTTGTATGAAGTTTAGTAAGTGCGGGTTCTGGTTGAATGAGGTTGCCTTTCTCTGGCATGTTATGACTGTCGGGGGAATTCGAGTTGACCCCAAGAAACTTGAGGCTATATTTGAGTGGAAACAGTCGAAAAATGTATCCAAACCCTAAAGTTTCCTCGGGTTAGCGGGTTACTACCGGAGGTTTGTGGAGGGATTCTCCCTGATTGCGTCTACTTTGACTAAATTACTGTGTAATAATGCACCGTTCACGTGGTCTGAGGAGTATCAGTTGAGCTTTGAGAAGCTCAAGCCCGTTCTGACACAAGCTCCTGTTCTAATTCAACCGAAACTAGGTAAAGATTTTGTAGTCTATAGTGATGTGTCGCATGTCAGCTTAGGGTGTATTCTGATGCAAGATGACAAGGTAGTGGCTTATGCGTCTCGCCAGCTTAAGTCGCATGAAGGTAACTATCCTACTCACGATCTCGAGTTGGCTATGATCTTATTTGCTTTAAAGATCTGGATACATTATTTGTACAGAGAGGTGTATGATCTACACCGATCACAAGAGTCTCAAGTACTTGTTAACTTAGAATAAGTTGAATCTTAGACAGCATAGATGGGTTGAACTACTTAAAGACTACTACTATGCTATAGAGTATCATCCTGGTAAGGCGGTTGACGCTCTTAGCCGTTGAGCGATATCTAATTTGTGAGCAATGTTTTCTTGATTAATTTTGTTTGATGACGGGAGTCCATTGGCTGAACTATAAGTTAAGCCCACTTGGGTTGAGTAGATCCGAGCTAAACAATGGGATAATGAGTCTTTAATTCGACTTTTACGTCATGTTGAGTCTGGTAAAGCTTTTGAATTTGGTTTGAACAGTGACGGGGTTCTGTGCTTTAGAGGTCGGGTTTATGTGCCTAAGGACCGTGAATTATGACAGTTGATCCTGCAGAAAGCGCATAGCAGCCCTTACGCTATGCATACTGGTGGGAATAAAATGTACAGTGATCTTCGAGAACTATACTGGTGGCCTGGTTTGAAACTAGAAGTGACTACTTTCATTTCTCACTATTTGACGTGTCTGATGGTTAAAGCTAAACATCAGTTACCTTCAGGGTTGCTTTAGCTGGTTAAGATTCCCCTATAGTAGTGGGAGTGTGTGACAATGAATTTTGTTAGCAGGTTACCTCTGACATCCACTAAGAAAGACTCAGTGTGGGTCATCGTTGATAGACTGACCAAGTCTTCCAATTTCCTTCCAATCAGAACCGATTATTCGCTACAAAAGTTAGCTAAATTGTACATGTCTGAGATTGTGAAGTTACACGAAGTCCCAGTTTCGATTATCTTGGATAGGGATTCGCGTTTCACCTTTCGGTTATTGAAGAAATTGCATGAGGCTTTAGGTACTCGACTGGATTTCAGTACTACGTATCATCCTCAGTCCGACAGAAAGTTTGAGCAAGTTATTCAGATTTTAGAGGATATGCTTGGGAATTGTGTGATTGACCTTAGGGGCAGTTGGGAGGATCACCTACCGTTAGCAGAATTTGCATATAACAACAGTTACCTTTCTAGCACTCAGATGGCACCTTATGAGGCTCTGTATGGCTGTAAGTGTCATACTCCTCTGTGTCGGACCGAGTTAGGTGAACGATGAGTTTTGGGTCCTGAGTTAGTATCTGAAATTGAGAATATGGTTAAACTAATCCGAGATAATTTCAAAGCTGCTTCAGACCGACAGAAGTCTTATGCTGACTTAAAAAGAAAGAATATTGAGTACTCTGTGGGTGATCAGGTGTTTCTAAAAGTATTTCTGTGAAAAAAGGTCATCCGGTTCGAACGTAAGGGCAAGTTAAGTCCGAGATTCATCGGACCATACTGTATTCTAAAACGGGTGGGATCGGTTGCTTATCAGCTTGAGTTACCACCTAAACTTGATTGGATCCACGATGTGTTTCATGTCTCGATGTTACAGAAATATCAGTTCGATCCTTCCCATACAGTGCCTGTAGATGAAATTGAGGTGAGACCTAATCTAACATTCGATGAGGAACCTGTTCAGATTCTAGAACAAGACGTTAAAGTCTTGCAAAGTAATACTGTACTTTTGGTTAAGGTTCTATGGCGGAATCACAGTACCAAGGAAGCCACCTGGGAACCTGAAGATTCGATATGCTAGTAATATTCACATTTGTTTTGAATCAAGAAAAATTTCGAAGTTGAAATGTTCTTTTAGGGGGAGAAAGTTGTAAAGCCCCAAAATTTGAGTTTTTCTAGTTAAGTTGTGTTGATGAATATGTGTCTATTTTTATGGTTTTGTGTCTTATTGGGTCACCTGAGATCTGAGGTTCGAGTCGCATAAATTTTGGAATTTTGTTAATTTTTTTATTTGAACCCTTGGTTTAGGATTCCTTGTTTAAGCTTAATTCTGTGCCTTTTGTGTCAAGAATGAGCCTGCGGGTTCATTGGTTAAGCATCTGCCTATTCTCAAGTTCCGTGTTCGAGTCCCTGCTTATGCAACAAGGATTTATGTTTTTTCACTTTTCCGTAAAATTGATTTGAATTTTTAAATGGCTTATTCCCTCTACTGATATTTTAAACGTTCCTTTTGTTTCTTCCTATTTTTTATTTTTATTTTTTCTTTAGTTTAGTTTACAATTCTTCAAAAACTTTCTTTAGTTATGTCTGTCTTGCGTAATTACTACTTTGGGTTACGATATTGCTTATTCTAGTACGTTTTAAGGTAATTAGGTCGGTTATTTCCATTTTAAAGTGTTATTGTACGAACTAGGGAAATTCTTCAAAATCTCGAGGTGTGTGATAATCTTGTTGTTTGTTGTGCTTCGATGCACTAGGTGAGACTCAAGAGACGTCGAACGCTTCTCGCCTTACTTAGGAACCAAACGTGTACGGGGAATTCGCGGTAAGTAGACTTCCATTCGTTTTGTGTAGTAAGTCGAAGGTTTCGACGAAAATTTATTGTTGTTACTTGTGTGTTTGTGAATGTTTTATTGAATGGGATGTTCGAAACTTATTTTAGGCTTGGAATTTGCATTTGGGTGCTTCTACAACGTCGTGTAATAAGTGGGCATCAAAACCCCTTTCTTTTCTGTGTTTTCTTCATTAGAAATGGGACTATTGACGGCATACGGGCTGCCACACAAGCGTGTGTGTAGGTCGTGTGAGCCACGTGGTAGTGAGGGAGGCGATGTGGTGGATCGTGTAACCCCCTGACTTCAGATTTGGGTCACACGGGAAAGCCATATAGGCATGTGTTAGACCGTGTGTTGGAAAATAAGGTGTAGGGGTCACACGGGCTGACACACGGGCGTGTGTCCAGGCCGTGTAACTCAATGACTTCGAATTTGGGTCATACGGCAAGCCACACTGGCATGTGCCCAGGCCATGTAACTCATTAACTTCAGATTTAGGTCACACGGGTAAGCCACATAGCCGTGTGTCAGGCCGTGTGGAGCCACACGGGCGTGTGAGCCTAAGAACTAAAATTCTGTTAATGTTGTAGTTAATGTGCGAGGCGAATGTAAGTCATCCATAGGATGTGTATGAATTAAACTGAATTGGATGATCTATTTTATTGTAAATATTAGTGACTCCAGATATCGGTATGAGTTAGATATTAATGATATCGATACTCTGTTATACTAGAAGTGTATGATCGTATCTGCATCTGAATTATATATATCTATCATCTGTTCTACATATGCATCTGCATGGGGTAGGAGTTATGAATTGAAGGAAGTGTTCTGTACTGATTTGATGGTCAAACCACCCATAATTATGTCTGATCTGGCAGTGAGACTCTAAACACTACAACATATCATACCGACACTATGAGATGTGTAGGGATGGAATAGACTTATTGGTGTGTAGGGTGGATGGAGATGATATTTAGCAATTGGGGTAGGAAATTGCATTTGTATCTGTGTCCATATTACATCTGTATCTGCTACTAAATTTGTATTACACTTGCATCTGTAGCTAGTCTGCTACATATTAAAACTGTTTTGTGTCTGAAACTGTCTTGAGTTATTAATCTGACTGGCAAGAGTGAGTTTCTATTTGAACGCTCAATAATATTTGAGCTATTATACATAGGCTAATTTGTTTATGCTATATTCTAGGCTACAACACACTAACTGTTTTGAATGAATTTCAAGGAGCTCTCAAGACTAAGCGGCTGGCGGATGAGGGACTCGGTCATCTATCGGGCTTATTATATAGATATGTGTGTGAATTTATGTATTAGATTTCACATTTAAGCTTCAAAGATTTAACTATGTTTCAGATAACGAATGATTTTATGACTTAACTATGGATTGAAAAAAACTTGCTTTAAGTATGATTGTGTTCTAGTAAGTTAATGTAATGTTCTAGACTTGGCCTTCCTATCTAGCCTGGGTTTAGGGTCATATATTTTAGATTTATAATATTTATATTTATTAATAATATCATTCAAAAATATATATTTATTAAGAATATACTTTATTCCAAATTTTTAATATGTATAAAATGTTATTTAATAATTCAACTTTGTTTAAAATAATATTAAATATTTAAAATGTAAAATAAAAACTTCCATAATTTAAAATATAAATTTATCAAACAATATATTTATATTTAGTGTTTAACTTTAAATAGCATACCATACAGATTTCATAATTCAATTTCAATACTTAGCTTTTCATCACTTTATTTTTTCTAGCACTTAATTTTGGGTAAAATACCCAAATATACCAAAAAAAAACTTACGAAAAAGGGCCGATTTATTGAAAATTTACTGAAAAGGGCCATTTCCTCACAAACCGCGTCCACGTCAGCGCTTTTTGTGGGGAAAAACCAGGAAAGTGCGCCACTGGGGACTCGCTTTGTGCCACATCAGCAAAAGCGCGCTGACGTGGACGCGCTTTGTTGATGTGGCACAAAGCGCGTCCCCAAAGGCGCACTTTTGCCCTCTTAGTATTTTCGCAATATTATTATTAATGGTATTCTTTATTTTATATTTTATTATTATTAGAATCGAAAAGTTTAATTAGAATAGAAAAGTATAATAAAAGTAATATATATATATATATATATATATGCATTCAGACAATCATACAATATGGGGTAGTTTGAATTCTTATTGAGGCTTTTTCTTCCTAAATTATTTATATCCTTTCCAGCCGTTTTTAGCGTTAGGGTATGAAAAAAAATTCTTATTTATTAAATATATTAAAACTAAATTACAAAAAATAAAAAATAAAAAAGAACTTCTTATTTATTAAATATATAAAACTAAATTACAAAAAAATAAAAAAAACTTCTTATTTTATTAAATATATAAAAACTAAATTACAAAAAATAAAGAAAACTTCTTATTTATTAAATATATTAAAACTAAATTACAAAAAATAAAAATAAAAAAATTCCTTATTTTATTAAATATATTAAAACTAAATTAAAAAAAATAAAAAATAAAAAACAACATCTTATTTATTAAATATATTAAAACTAAATTACAATAAAATAAAAAATAAAAAACAATTTCTTATTTGATTACATATATTAAAATTAAATTACAATAAAAAATTAAACAATTTCTATTTTATTAAAGATATTAAAATTAAATTACAATAAAAAATTAAACAACTATTATTTTATTAAATATATTAAAACTAAATTACAAAAAATAAAAAATAAAAAATAACTTTTTATTTTATTAAAAAATTCAAATTAAATTACATACAAAAAAATAAACAACTTCTATTTTAGTGAAGATATTAAAATTAAATTACAAAAACAAATAAAAAATAACTTTTTTTATTAAAAAAAAATTTATTACAATTTAAAAAATAAAAAAGCCCATCCGAATCAATGTTGATGCCAGTCGGAATCAGTGCCACATGGGGGTGGTCGACGGTTACGCGCTGGATTCCTCCTCCTTCTAGCTTCCGGTGGGGGTCGTGGAACCTCGGGCGGGGATCTCGGTTCCTCCGGTAGTGGGTCTGGTTGTTGGTATTGCGAGGATGACCCACCTTGATAAAATAACAACTCCGGAGGTGTTTGCATAAACCACGGCTGAGTGTCTGAATCCCGTATGGCGAAGGAGACTGGTAAAAAGAAGTGCTCCCTGACGGCGCCTCCTATGATCCCTCACCCGACGACGGCCTCAAGATCGGCTGGCCAGTCAGAGTAGTCGGGAACGGACTCGAACCCGGCCATGCATTCCAACCTAGGGTGGGACTGGGAAAAGGAAACATATATGGGTTAGGATACATATAAGGGCTAGGGTACGCACCTGGCATAAAGGCTAAAGGCTGTGATGTCAGTGTCGTTGGCTGAATTGATGGGCCCGGTGACTGTGTGGGCGTTGTTGATGGGCCCAGTGACTGTGTCGGCGCTGTTGATAGCCCCGTCTCATCACCCCTTCTCCTTGGATTTAAAGGGGCCCGACGTTCCCTTTGTTGACGAAGTTGTCGTCGCCTCTCTTCTTCCGACAACAAATATGGCTTACCATGGATCCTAAACCATGGCATGTATTTCGACACGCACGCTAACTTAGGAACGACGATCGGTTCCCGGATAGGTAAATAGTCATACCGGTTCTCTCACATCTCGATATATGCTGACCAAAATCTTGGCCAATCCGTGTACAACTGCCGTAAGTCCACTTTGTGCTCATCATCGAGCACCTCAGGTGGCACGGAAATCGGTTGCCGGAATCCAAATTGTCGCAGAACCCAATCTGACTGGTGCATCTCCAGGGTCGCATAGTTGATCAATGGGACCTTCACGTGCCAAATGTTTGGATTTTGCAAGAACTCCTCCGAAATTACTACCCGAATTGCCAGATCCTCGTACGGTGTCCATTGAAACTATATTAACATGACCAAAATAATAGTTATATACATAATACTAAACACTAAGTATGAAATACTAAATTATAAATACGAAATTTGAAACTTACTGGTGATTCCGACCGTTACTCCAATAGAAGCCGTATATCTTCAAGCAAGGTAGGTATTCCAACATAAATCGCCGAGTGGTTCCACCTAATTGAATAAATTTTTAGCATACAATTATACTTTAAATCTACGTAATAATTGTAAAATATAACATTAAATTTACCTTGTTATCAATGGGGATGAATATGGGTGGTCGAGTCGAGGACGTAAAAATGAAAATCGAAACCATGCCCATGACTGCAGTAGTGATAGACAACCTCCGATTTTCGCTTTACTCAGCTGCGTCGCCCCGCACATCTCCCGATACAACTTTGATAGCATGGCAGACCCCCAACTCAATTCACCGGCTGCTCTGAAATCAACAAGTTTCAGCAGCCATCTCAAGTGTACGAGATTTCTAGAAAGGTCTGGCATCAGATAGCCTCCAATTATCTGAAGAATGTATGCCCGAGCATACCGTATCCTTTCTATTTCGGTCGAACCATCATTCGGCTCCGGGAATGTGTCTCGTAACCAGGCCATCTCGATCTGACTTCCTTGAATGTTATCCGGAATGGCACCCAGAAGCTCGTAGCATACGGCCATCCAATCGGTAGAAGTTGCGGACCCGGTGACTACCGACCCGTCCACCGGCAATCCCAACTGCAACTGCACATCTTCCATAGTGATGGTACACTCTCCGCATGGAAGATGGAAAATGTGCGTCTCGGGTCTCCACCTCTCTATCAACGCACTGATCAAAGTCGGCTCTAACTTGAATCCCCGGCCTATCGTGGCCACGTGCCAAAAACCCGCTTCCCGCAGGTAATTCTCGATCAACGGCGATGGGGGACCATGCATATTGCGAATATAACATTGCAACACCCGATCTACAGACTGTTTAAAAAATTATAAAATAAAAATTAATTAAAATTGCATAAACTTAAAAAATATTAAATAATATTGAAAAATTAAAATTAAAACTTACCATTTGCATTTGATCGACGGAGATGTGCTTGTTGTCTAGACGAATTAATTCCCCGGCCATTGGTAATACGATCGAAAATTTTAAAAGTTTCAAAAAAAATATATTAAAAAATTAAAAAATGGCTTTTTTGTAAATATTAAAAGACTATTTCGAAATTTCAGAGGAAGTTTCAAGGACTTAAAGAGAAATTTGAGAGGAATTTGAGAGAAGAATGAGTAAGGACTAAAGTGTGAAAAAAATAAAAGGGTTGGGAGGTTTTTATAGGTTTATATTTTGACCGTTGCAGGGCTAAAGCGCGCCCCTGGGGACGCGCTTTCCTGGTTTTTCCCCACAAAACGCGCTGACGTGGACGCGTTTTGTGGGGAAATGACCATTTTCCGTAAATTTTCAAGAAACCGGCCCTTTTTCTGTAAATTTTATTTTTTTTGGTATATTTGAGTATTTTACCCCTTAATTTTTCCGTACTTAATTTTTAGTTTACCAAGCAACACCTTAGTGATAAAAATTTAAGCAGCCTCTTATTATTAATAGATTAATAAATAATTTTTTAAATTAATATATACTATAAATAAAACTCTTAACTGTGTTGGTGTCCCGGATTAATTAGATACCAACTCAATTAGGAAATGACTAATATACCATTTTATTAATGACTACAATTATTATTTTGATGGCTTTTTGCCTTTTCATATTTTTATATAATTATAAAAATATTGACATGACTAGAGATTGAAATTTTTTTAATAGATTTATAAGTAGATACCACTACACCAATAATAATTCTTATATTAATTTAAAAAATTAAATTTTAACATAAATATTTTTCTTAACAAATTTACCACTTAACCAAAGTTTCATTTTTATGTTACGGTTTCATGTTAACATGTACAATTTATTATTTTTATAAGTTGTATATCTATTTATATGTACTATTAATAAAATTCCTTAGTTGGTGTCACGAGTTAATCGAATACCAACTTAACTAGGGAAATTACGAGAATATCTTTCTGTACTTAAAATAAGTTAAGTTATTCGAGTGCACTTTAGTCTTTTATTTTAACAAAAATCAATTAAAATATACATGTCAAGATTTAAACCTACATCAATCAAATTAGTAAAACCTTAAATTTACAACACAACAAAAGCTCAATTTTAATATTTTTCATATGTTTTTATTTTAATATGTATAATTTATTATTAAACACACAACTATATTCTAAATATATAATTTTTACATAGAATAAAATTTTTAATATTAATTAAACAACTTTTTACACCAACTAATTCTGTTTGTTTTTGGCTATATACATTTTTATTTGATCGCGCAGCTTTTAAGAAATTTAAAAGAAAAATTATTGGATTTAGAAATTCTTTTTTATAACAAACATACAAGAATTTGCAATCATTTAGATGTGGCTATTCGGATCCCAGAATATGATTTCTTGTTAATACCAAATAAGATTAAAACAATAAATAGAGTTAGATTTGAATCCAATTCTTTTTGCAAAAATTAAAATATTGATTAGAGGAAGTTATCCCCCAGCCATTGAAGGGTTAGGGGAAGTTGAAGTTGAAAATCCTGTTGATTGTGTAATTTGCTTGGATAGTGTCTGCAATATATTTCTCTAAAGCCAGGTAGCTTGCGTGGCTCGGTAGGTTGGATCAGATTTTGGATAAAACAATTTATATTTTGACTCAAATTCAATGTTAGAATATGTAAAATATTAAATAAAAAAATGTTAGAATTCAAAAAAAAAAAAAGAAAAAAATTGTTAATAAATTATACAAAAATTTTGTTAACTATACGAGTTGTTGACTAACCATGAGTAGCTCAAGTTTTCATTCTAGTTACTTGAAGAATTGTTTGAAATATAGTGTTTTTTTTTAATAATCTCATTATAAGTTCTGATCATATATGTTCTTTTTGACACAATGTTTAGAACTACTCATACTCCCTCCCCGACCTATAAATAGGAGGATAATGCACTTCTGCACACTCAGATCTATATCCTCTTGCATTGACAATAATACACATGCCAATCGAGTTAAGATTCAATAGACAATCATTTAAAATATAATTTTCATATTTGATTGAGTGCTGAAAAGTCGGGTGACTGAAATCAAACCCCAATAATCTATATTACCAAAAAATTCATTTTAATTACTCAATTTATATGGTAATGAATTAACTCTACAAAGAATTTTTTTTAAATTGATAATTTATTTAGTGAATATGAGCAGTCCTTGAAAAACAATTGAAAATTGATAATTTATAGATAAACGTATTTACGGATGAAAATAGATCAGATAAAAAGTGAAATGTATTTTTTAAAGTCATATTAATAATGTAAGTAAAAAAGTCGTATTAATATTTCATATTTGATGGGTTGAACTTGGGAAAAACATACTACTAATATATTAGAAATTTTATATCTGTCGTATTAATATTTCATACTTGATGGGTTGAACTTAGGAAAAACATACTATTAATATATTAAAAATTTTATATCTATTTTGTTATTGAAGTAGATAAATGTATATTTACTTATAACATGATTGATTAAGTTGGTGCCACAAATAAACTTAAAATCAGTCAAATCGAGAAAATTATTTCAATGCTCGTTTATATAGAGTTTAAATATTTTTTTTCCTTTACCCACATAGTTTTTAATTATAAGATATGTATTTATTTTTTATTTTTTTTTGATGAAAGAGATCTCAATTTAGACTTAAAAAATTAAAATAATATCTTAAATTTATCAAATACCACTTAAGAATTCCTGGGTTTAAGATTAAAATCTTTTTGATAAATTATGTTATAGAATTATAAGAAGAAATAGTTAAAATTAATCATGTATCCATGTTGAATAATTCATCACATACTTTCAAATCCTATTAAAAAAAAAACAAAATTATTAATTTCCACAATATTGACATGTCCAATAGCATAACTCATACAATCAGTTGTAGACTTAAAATTCAGCATCATTATTAATACAATAAACAAGTCTCCTTTTCCAAACTATCACTTGAAAACTAAAAAAGAAAAAATGTTTCATTACTAGCTTTTTTTAGCTTATTTGTAGATACAAAACATTAATAAAGAAGCTCCTTTCCTGAACTAAGCCTCTCAAGTCCATCCTTATGGCATTTAAGGTACCTACAACATAAGAAAACCAAGTAATCTCTTATTCTTTCTTTATCTCGTTTGAACACAGTATTTATCTCAAAAGTAGGGGAAATGTTCATTAAGATGATATTATTACCTGTTGATGAGCAGCATATTTAAGTTTGAACCTCTCTACGTAATCGAGTTGGATAAAGGTTGTTCCTAATGGAACAAAGCTTGATAACAACATCACTCATGTCCATACGCTCACTTGGTGATTCAAAAGAACAAGCAAGTCCTATATCAAGTATAGAAGTCAAGCACCAAAAATGTCTATCATTTCTCAAGTTGTTCCCACTAAGAATAATGTCGTCAATTGTTCCTCTTCTGACTCTCTCTTGAAGTAAAATGGGATCTATAATCTCGATCATTCGTTCAGGCAAAGCTGCCTCAACAAAGCTGCGAATACTTAAACCTTCTTTGTGTCGAGAGTTGGCCTGTTATTCAACAAAGAACTAGTAGCAACAAAGGCAGCATCTTAGCATGGAGTTGTTAAGATAATTAAATAATGGTGGAGTTGTTAAGATAATTATGCAATGGTGGAGTTGTTAAGATAAATGTGTAATGGTGGAGTTGTTAAGATAAATGTGTAATGGTGGAGTTGTTAAGATAATTATGTAATGGTGGAGTTGTTAAGATAAATGTGTAATGGTGGAGTTGTTAAGATGTCATTTTATTAACCAACTATTGTATCTATATATATAATTTCTTATCAATGAAAGTTCATTAAGTTTTCAAGCTATTAAGCTTTGCTCCTTCAAGTTTTCTTCACTTAAGTTTCGGTTTCTTCTTCTTGTTTTTGTTGTTCACTTTTAATTTTATGTAAATTACATGCACATTGCATATTGAGTTGCTGCCCTTGTTTCAACAATTGGTAATCAGAGCCATCTTCTTTGAGGACCTTACTTGTTGATGTTTTTCGGTGGAAACAAAATTTAAGAAGAAAGAAACCTCCTTGTTGTTGATCCATTACATTGTTGCTGAAAAATGAGCTATACACCACCTCCACCACCTGTGTTTACTGGTGAGAATTATCACATCTAGTCTGTGAAGATGAAGACTCATCTCCCGGCACAAGACTTGTGGAGTGCAATCGAGAGAGATACTGAGCCACCTCCATTGAGAGCCAATCCCACTATTGCTCAGATCAGGCAGCATAGTGAGGATCGAGCCAAGAAGCATAAGGCTATGGCCTGCCTACAGAATGGAGTGTCAGATGTCATTTTCACTCGAATCATGGCCTGTGATTCACCTAAACAAGCATGGGAAAGGCTGAAGGAAGAGTTCATGGGCTCGGACAAGACAAGGCAGCAACAGGTGATCAACCTTAGAAGGGAGTTTGAGAACTTGAAGATGAAGGAATCAGAGACCATCAAGCAGTACTCTGATAGAATAATGGCAACAGTGAATAACATAAGGCTCCTAGGTGAAGATTTTACTGACAGTAGAGTTGTGGAGAAGGTCATTACCACTCTCCCTGAGAGGTTTGAGTCAAAGATTTCCTCATTGGAAGACTCAAGGGACCTCACAACCATCACCTTGTCTGAGTTGGTGAACTCCCTCTATGCACTCGAGCAAAGAAGGGCCACTAGACAGGAAGAGCATCCTGAAGGAGCTTTCCAAGCAAAAGCCAATGATGGCTCGAGTTCAAGTCAGAGACCAAAGAAACCTTGGGCTGACAGAAAGGAAAGATCTAGGAATCAAGCAGAAAGAAGGATGCTTCCACCTTGCAAATATTGCAAGAAGACTAACCACCTAGAGAAGAACTGTTGGAATAGGCCAGACATTTAGTGCAAAAGTTGCAAGAAGTTTGGTCATCATGAAAAGGTTTGTAGAAACAGGGACAAGCCACAAACTGAACAACAAGCTCAAGCCAAGACTGCTGAAGACTTTCCAGCTCAAGAGGAGCATGTTTTCACTGCTTCAAGCTTTGCAACCAAAAGCAAAGCCAAGTGTAGTTGGCTAGTGGATAGTGGCTGCTCACATCACATGTCAGCTGATGAGACTTTATTCAAGCAGCTTGACAAGAGCTTCACTTCAAAGATCAAGATAGGCAATGGAAGCTTAATTGAAGCCAAGGGCAGAGGAGATGTGCTGATCAACTCAGGCTCAGGTGACAAGCTAATCACAGATGTGCTTTATGTGCCTGATATAGATCAAAACCTGTTAAGTGTTGGTCAGTTGGTCCAGAAGGGTTATTCATTAGTCTTCAAAAATGATTCACGCATCATTCAAGATTGTTATGCCCAGGAAATTGTCACAATTCCTATGACATACAAATGCTTCATGTTTGATGTAAGTCAGCTTGAAAACAAGGCTTACACAAGCCTAGCTGACAGTGCTGATCTATGGCATAAAATATTAGGCCATGCCAACTTTAAATCACTTGATTTGATGCACAGACAGAATTTAGTTGAAGACATGACCAAGGTAGAGTCAACAAGTGCTGTTTGTGAGGCTTGCCAACTTGGAAAACAAGCCAGGTTGCCCTTTCCAGTCAACAAGGCACAGAGAGCTCGAGAGAGGCTTGAGCTGGTGCATTCTGACCTCTGTGGTCCAATGAAGACCCCTTCACTCAATGGCTGTAAGTATTTTGTACTGTTTATTGATGACTTAACCAGATTCTGTTGGGTCTATTTCCTGAAGCAGAAGTCTGATGTGTTCGAGGCCTTCACCAAATTCAAGGCTTAGGCAGAAAATCAGTCAAATTGCAAGATCAAGGCATTGAGGACTGATAATGGGGCTGAGTACTTGTCTGAAAGGTTTCAGAAGTTGTGTGAACAGACTGGGATCCATCACCAATTAACCACTGTGTACACTCCTCAACAAAATGGAGTGTGTGAAAGGAAGAACAGAATTGTAATGGACATGGCCAGATGTTTGATGTTTGAAAGCAAGTTGCCAAGCACCTTTTGGGCTGAGGCTGTCAACATCTCAGTGTACTTGCTCAACAGACTTCCAACACATGCTGTGAAGGATAAGACTCCATTTGAGGCCTGGCATGGACAGAAGCCATCAGTCTCCTACTTGAGAGTGTTTGGATGTGTGGGCTATGTGCATATACCCGCTGAAAGAAGGACCAAGCTCGAGAAGAGGTCTGCTCCAGCTATATTTGTGGGCTACAGCAGCAACAATAAGGGCTATAGGCTTTATGATCCATCAACCAAAAGAATTGTGGTTAGTAGGGATGTCAAGTTTGATGAAGCAAGAACCTGGAACTGGGATGGTTCAAATGCAATACAGCTTGATGAAGACTCAATTAATGGCAGTTTAGAACTGGCTGAACAGGAGCCTAGCAATGCGAATGTGGATGATCTACCTGTAAGGGGCACCAGAACCATTGCTGACATCTACCAGAGATGTAATGTGGCCATAGTGGAACCTTCAAGCTTTGAAGAAGCTGTCAAAGACAAGCAATGGAAGAAAGCTATGGAAGCTGAGCTTGACATGATTCACAAGAATCAAACCTGGGATTTGGTAGACAGACCTATCCAGAAGAAAGTCATTGGTGTCAAGTGGGTGTTTCGAGCCAAATTCAATGCTGATGGTTCATTGAACAAGCACAAGGCCAGGCTTGTAGTAAAAGGGTACAGTCAGCAGTATGGCATCGATTTCATGGATACTTTTGCTCCTGTGGCAAGATTGGATACCATCAAATTGTTGTTTGCTTTGGCTGCTCAAAAACAGTGGAAGATTCACCAGCTGGATGTCAAGTCAGCCTTCTTGAATGGCTACCTTAAGGAGGAGATCTACATCGAGCAACCTGACGGTTTCAAGGTTCTAGGAAATGAAAACAAAGTGTACAGGCTGAGGAAGGCACTTTATGGCCTGAAGCAGGCTCCTCGAGCCTGGTATGACAGGATTGACTCTCACCTGTCTAAGCTCAGATTTGAAAAGAGCTTGAGTGAGCCAACACTTTATGTGAAAAAGTCCAACAAAGAGCCTCTGTTGATTGTCTCTATCTATGTGGATGACTTACTGGTGACTGGAAGCAAGGAAGACTTGATTGATGAGTTCAAAACACAAATGAAACATGTGTTTGACATGACTGACTTGGGAGTCATAACTTACTTTCTTGGCATGGAAGTAAATCAAGCCAATCAAAGTATTTTCATTAGCCAACATGCATTTGCTTTGAAAATACTTAACAGATTCAGCATGGAGAATTGCAAGCCAGTGAGCACTCCTATGGCTCAAAGAGAGAAGCTAACAAGCATTGGTGACTATGAAAGAGTTGATGAAAGGGAGTACAGAAGATTGGTTGGCTGCTTACTTTATCTGACAGCAACTAGACCAGATCTAATGCATGCTATTAGTTTGCTTTCAAGATTTATGCATTGTTGCAATATAATGCATTTTAAAGCTGCCAAGAGAGTGCTTCGATACATCAAGGGGACATTGAGCTATGGAGTCAAGTTTAAGAGAGAAAATGAGTTTAAATTGGTTGGTTTCTTGGATAGTTACTGGGCTGGATCTTCTGAAGACATGAAAAGTACCTCAAGCTACTTCTTTAGCCTTGGTTCAAGTATGTTTTGTTGGTGCTCGAAGAAGCAATCAACTGTTGCCCAGTCGACAGCTGAAGCTGAGTATATTGCAGCAGCAGCAGCAGTGAACCAAGCCATTTGGCTTAGAAAGTTGCTAAAAGATCTCAATGAGGAGCAACTTGAACCTACTGAAATTCTTGTTGACAACCAGTCAGCAGTTGCCATTGCCAAGAATCCGATTTTCCATGGGAAAACTAAGCATTTTAAGATTAAATTGCATTTTGTTCGAGAGGCTGAACAATCCAAGGAAGTCAGTCTCGTGCACTGCAGTTCACAAGACCAATTGGCTGACATTCTAACCAAACCACTTGGTACATTGAGGTTTGAGCATTTGAGAAGCAACATTGGTGTTTGTTGCATACAGACCAAGGAGGAGTGTCAAGAGTTGGCCTGTTATTCAACAAAGAACTAGTAGCAACAAAGGCAGCAGCTTAGTATGGAGTTGTTAAGATAATTAAATAATGGTGGAGTTGTTAAGATAATTATGCAATGGTGGAGTTGTTAAGATAAATGTGTAATGGTGGAGTTGTTAAGATAAATGTGTAATGGTGGAGTTGTTAAGATAATTATGTAATGGTGGAGTTGTTAAGATAAATGTGTAATGGTGGAGTTGTTAAGATGTCATTTTCTTAACCAACTATTGTATCTATATATATAATTTCTTATCAATGAAAGTTCATTAAGTTTTCAAGCTATTAAGCTTTGCTCCTTCAAGTTTTCTTCACTTAAGTTTCGGTTTCTTCTTCTTGTTTTTGTTGTTCACTTTTAATTTTATGTAAATTACATGCACATTGCATATTGAGTTGCTGCCCTTGTTTCAACACTTTGAACCTTTCATCGGTTGGCCTTTTTCCGGTAAACATCTCCAACAAAAGGATACCATAGCTATACACGTCACCTTTTGTTGACAACTCGCTTCCCATGCCATATTCTACAATTAAATCGTCACAAATTATGTATAATAATTGCAGAGAAAGCTATAGAAATTTTAGGTTGTATGTTTTGCTTTTAAATAATGGAAGAAATAAACCAAGTGAACTGACCTGGTGGAGCATAACCAACAGTTCCTCTTAACCCAAGGGAGCTTGACTGATTAGTAGAATAGTTAAGCTTGTCTCCAAAAAAGATTTTTGCTAAGCCGAAGTCACTTATATGACCAACCATTTCCTCATCGAGTAGAATATTGCTTGGCTTGATATCACAATGAATGATCGATGTTTCACCATGATGGTGCAGATATTCTAGTGCATGGGCAACATCTATGGCCACATTAACTCTTTGAAAGAAGTTCAATTTTCTCGTTGTCTCCAATTCATGCATGCCAATAGATCGATGCAGCCAGTCCTCTAAGCTTCCATTTTCCATGAACTCATAAACCAAGGCTTTAAAATCATTGCCTTGATAATCGAAACCTGAAATGGCTGTTAATACCTTGACCAGATTTCGGTGTCGAATGTGCTTCAAGGCCTCACATTCAGCCAAGAAGCTCCTAGAAGCTCCCCGATTCAGAAGATTAAACACCTTTACTGCAATAAATGCTCCATTTTCTTCAAGAACTCCTTGGTAGACAAAGCCAAAACTTCCTGAACCAACCAAATTTTGCACGGAGAATCCGTCAGTTGCCCTTAGGATGCTTTGGTACGATAACTGTAGAAGCGAATTTTCTGCACAAGTTGTTGTTGGTTGTTGCTCTTTCTTCTTTCTAAACCTCATGATGAGGACAAAAAACAATATCGAACTCACTCCTAAAACCATAACAACAACTGCAATTATTAATCTAAGGGAAGTGTTTGATGACGTTTTCGAGTTACATCTTAGCAAGTGTAACTCAGGGATGCCTCCACAAAGCTTATTGTTTCCCTCAACAAATGTAGCACTTGCATTCTTAAAGACTCCTTCACTTGGTATCACTCCCTCAAAATCATTGAAAGAAAGATTTAAATACTTTAATGCCCTAAAACTCACAAGAAATTCCGGAACCCCACCTGAAAGATTATTGTTAGATACGTCCAGTGCCTCAAGACCTCTCAATGAACTCAAAGACAAAGGAATGGGCCCTTCAAACAAGTTGCCATCCAAGAACAACTTCTCTAGGCTTACACAGTTACCAAGTTTGTTTGGAAGTAAGCCAGATAACCTGTTTTGGGAAACATGGAATTCACTTAGATGTTTTAGTTGTTCTACTGCCACTGGAAGGTCACCAGTCAAATTGTTTGACGATAAGTCTAGTGAAATGGACATGGATGGGAGTCCAAGTATTTGTGGGGGTATTGGTCCACCAAGGTGGTTATGAGAAAGACCCATTTCAAGCAAATTTTGGCATTCACCTAAACTTGAAGGAAGGTTGCCCTGAAGATTGTTAAAATCTAAAGCAAGTTTGGTTAACATTGTTAAGTTTCCAATAGAATAAGGAATAGTCCCATTGAGAAAATTTATCTGAGCATCAAATATCGTTAGCTTTTGAAGCCTCCCAATATCAATGGGAATGGGACCTGATAGTTGATTTTGACTTATACCTAGCACCTCCAAATTGATGAGATTTCCAATGCCATGAGGAATTCTTCCCCATATTTTGTTCTCTTCCATTACTAAATGTAAGAGGGTGGTAGAAAAATTGCTAATGCATTCCGGAAATACCCCTCCAAAATTATTTTCACTTATAACTAGCACTTCTAGTTTGGTATTATTGACTAAAGTGCAAAGAAAGTGCAAGTCACCTTCTCCCCCATGTCCCAAATGGTTTGCATCTAGGAGAATTGCAAAGAGTTTATCCAACTTTTCTAAAGAAGGCACATCTCCATCTAGTCTATTACCCTCAAATTGTAGTATATTCAGATTTGAGGCGTTGGTTATTGAAACAGGGATTTTTCCAGATATTTGGTTTTCTCTTACAGAAAAGAAATTAACATATGGCATACTAATTGCTAAGTCAGAAGGCAGAGTACCTTGAATCTTGTTTCCCCCTATGGAAA
Source organism: Gossypium australe (assembly GCA_005393395.2). Classification (NCBI taxonomy): domain Eukaryota; kingdom Viridiplantae; phylum Streptophyta; class Magnoliopsida; order Malvales; family Malvaceae; genus Gossypium; species Gossypium australe. The sequence goes on from CM016623.1 coordinate 104,625,054, forward strand.
AGATTATAATATTGGATAGGTTGAATATTGCGACAGGAACAGTACCAGATATTGCATTATCATCTATTGAGAAATATGAAAGATCTGTCAGTTGTTCAAGAGCTTCAGGTATAATCCCACTTAATGAATTTCTTGTCAAAGCAAGCGTCTCCAGAGATGACAAGTTTCCCAACGATGGTGGGATACTCCCTCTCAAATTATTGTAGGCAAAACTCAAGTATTTCAAGTTTGACAAGAGACCCAGGAAAGTAGGTATTTCTCCTGTTAACTGGTTGCCTTCTATTTCAACTTCTGTGAGCTTAAAACAACCAGATAAATTGGAAGGAATTTCACCACTAATGGAGTTATTGGCGAGTATTAATATTTCCAATCTTCTCAAACGATCAATTTCTCTAGGAATCTGGTTGTAGAAGTTGTTGCCCGCAAGACTGAACTCCCTGAGAAAGCTCAAATTTCCTATATATGGTGATAAAGATCCTGTGAGTTTCAGGTATTCCAATTCCAACTTGGTGACTCTTTGATGCCTGTGACCGCAAGTAACACCATGCCAGTGGCAAAAGTGAATGGAACTATTCCAGGACTCCATAACTCTAAGTTGATCTCCAATTATCTTTGATTTGAAATGGAGTAAAGCTTGTCGATCAATGTCATTTCCTCTAACTACAGGGCTTGCTAAACCAAGCAAGTTAAGACCCGGCAAGCTGAAGTATGACAGAAGAATTATGACTTCAATGTAAACAAGGAAACGGGAGTTGGACGCTACCATATTCTTTCTTGATAGCTCCATCAACTTGAATCATTTTCTTATTTGATGAGATTGGTTTGTATTTGAGAGTAGTTTGTTCATCAACAACAACTAGAGTGCAATATATGCAGTTTTTGAACTTTGATATTATCTTGTTCCATCTCCCGTCAATTGGTTTAAGTTTTGTAACTTTGAAAGTCATGTGGCTACAATTTGCGTGGGCCTGCTTTGGATGCGTCTACTTTAGGTTATGGTCCATACTTTAATCAATAAATAAGTCGTATTTGCTATTTTCTAAATGCCATCAATCAATACTAGGATTGTCAACTTGAAGGAAACGTTGTAAAAGGAAGACATTAAACATATTGCCCCAATGACTAAGCTTAAGCTGTGAAGTTTTAATAGACACCAAGGATTCTCCCATAAGGAAAGTCATATTACCTCAATGACTAAGCCATATGAGAAGACGAAACGTAAGACATAGATATGTTTTTTCCCCTTCAGTGAAAGATAGTAATTCAAAGCTGAGTGGTCATTAAGCAGTGATTGTTTTTCTTGTTTTATCATTTAGCAGTAATTTAAAGCTTAATTTTACTAAGCAATAATTGATGCACTTCCCCTCCACCTTCTACGTTTAACTTCTATCAATCTTTATTGTGTAGAAAATGATAGAAGGCGACTTGAAGTAAACGCTGGATTCTATGGAGGAAATATTTATATTTGGAGCCCCACAGTGACAATTCTTTGTGGGAAAAAATGTAAGTTTTGATTTCTAAAGTCACAATGCCACTTTTCAAGCAATAAATCAAACATAATAGTGTTAAAATCGATTTATCTATAATTACATCAATCAAAATAAGTTGGAGATGAACTTTGGCCTGCAATGCAACATCAGACCAGCATGGATGCAGCATGGAAGCCAAACCAGTGCAGCTGCAACTTTTGTTGATTTGTAACTTGTTTTATTTTTTTTATAATTTGTACTTTAAGTTAGAAGGAGTAGTTGTTGATTTATGTTTGATATAATAGCTGGTATGTCAACTACATTTTGTGTGTAATTCTAGCTAAGCTTTAGTTATATATTAGTGGGAGCAGTTATACATTAGATAACTGCCATATTTCATTGTAATATAAATGCTTCTCAAGTTAATGAAAAATCAGATTTTTGAGATCAATTTTCACTTTTTTTCTTGTTCAAACTTCTTTGCATCTGTTTTTCTTTTCTCCTTTGTTTTCTGTCAAAAATCCAACATATAGTATTTTTGCCGGATGAAATATGATACTTTTGCCGGATGAAATATGAGAAAAGAAGTGAAAAACCCCCCAACAGTTGGAGATCTTTTCAAATTGCATTTTGTCTCATTTACTAAAAAAATATATAAATTAGTCCATATATGTTAGATTCAAAAGTAAAATAGACTTTTTGTTAAAAATTTCATCAATTTTTATGGTTATAAATCGGTCCTTATATGTCAGCATGAACTATACGTAACATGTCACGTGTCATTATTTGATTACTCCGTCAATCACATCAATTTTTTAACAAATACAAATAGATAAAATTGTTGATAGAGATTTACCATTTCAAAATGAAATGTAAAGCAAAAGCTAATTATGGAAGTTGAAACCAAATTAAGAAACTTTTTGGAAAAATGGAAATTGGAAAAGTTCTCACAACAGTTTTAATATTTTTTTATAATATAATTAATATATGACTATATGAGATTTATGGTAACGAGGAAAATCAAAGTTAACCTTGAAATGAAGACCTAATTTGGTACGTCAAAACAAAGAGGCTTATTTTTCAAATTGATAGGTGTGTTATTGTGAATAATATCACGATTTATTTGAACTTTTTAATTTCAAGAAAAAAGTAATAATTTATTTTTTATTTTTAAAATTTATAGTTTTTATCAACTTATTTCAAAATAGATAAAAAAATTTAATGTTTGTTAATTTTATTTATTTAGTAACCACGTGACAGTTTATATGTATGTTACAATAGCAATTAATTTTTTTAAAAAAAATAAAAACTTTAATTTTTAGTATTTTTAAAATTCTTTTTATTTTTATTTTTGAATTTTTAATATTTAAAAATATAATTAATTGTTGGCATGATATTTATGTAGATGTCATGTTAATAAAGTTAATAAATATTAAAATTTATATTTATATTTAATAAATAATATAAATTAAAATAAAATATTAAATGAATGATAAAAATAATTTGTTTTTTATAAAGTTGAAAGGATGAAAATAAGTATTTAGGGCTGATATGAATTTGGAGCATTGGAAAATAGGTTATGTCCATCGCTTATAAAGTGGTAGGTGGGACAAGAGGGCTAGTCAAAGAATGAAATTAGGGAAAGTTAATATGTGAGAAAGTAAAGGAAGGGTGGTTTGATGGGGGTATTAACTTCTTCATTTTGGTGAATTAGTAAATTATAATAATAGGATAAAGCTCGAATAATAAATACGATTAGCACGATTCGAATTCAAGTCACATTTGGGGCTATGAACACTTTTGACTATCAAACCATCACATGATGTTCTATTAACTAAATTTTAGACTCGCAAGCCACGTTAAAGGAACAAGTCCTATGACAAAGAAGCAGGACCATCCAAACATTGACGAGATGATAAAGGGAAAATAGCCCGTGCGGGGATTATAGATTTATTGCTCGGTGGTAATGCAAACTAGGTCACTTCGAACTAGGGTTGAGCATAGAAATCGAGAAAATCATAAAACCAATTCGAACTATTTGGTTCGGTTCAGGATTTTTATTATTCGAAGTTCGATTTGATTTCGAGATGATGTTATCACTCAAACTGCACAATTTGATTCAAGTTTTGTTTTTCTAAATAGGTCTCATTTTAGTTAAATCAGACCAAATGAAAAGAAAATTCTATCTTTAAAGAAATAGTTCTAATAGAATAATAAACTGAATCATAATTCTTATTTTAGAAAAATAATTTATTAAACTTTATAATATTTTTTTATAAAAGAGATCATTTTTCACAAGTTGTCAATTATATATATTTGATAGCTATGAATATAATTGATTATATGTCATATTATAATGACTCGGTTATAACAAATTAAAAGCTAGCAACTAATTAAACTAATTAAATGAAATGACATATAAAATCAGTAATTGTACGAATGATTTATGTATTAGCTTTCCTTTTAACAACTTTGAATGATTTATCAATTTAATAGCTTAACCTAAAATGATCTTTTAAATAGTTTTATTGATGACTATGATATTAATTTAATTATTTAATTTATTTTATAAATGTATAAATGCATACTATTATTATTGTGAAAAAAATAAAGAATTACAATATTATATTTTTTTGGCCTAAAACAAGATGATATTGTTTATTACAAACCCAAATTTGCTAAAAACTGTATAATTAAACCGAATCATAATTATCGATTTCAGATATTTCGATTTTTATTCAATATAGTTTCGATTTCAAAATTTAAAAACTAAATTGAACGATCCAATTCATTTTTTGTCCAAAAATTAAACTGAACTAAATACACCCCTACCTTGAACTTTAAACGGAAAGCACACCTTCGGAGCATCATGTCTATTGCTGCTCCATTGAAGAAGCAGATGAGAATGAAGTCATAAATGCTAAGGGTGATGACCTTCTCGTGTCTCAGCCATCATAGCCTCGTTCCAGGTGAAGAGAATCCTCATGGACACAGGGAGTTCAATCGACATTCTAGCGGCTAAGGCTTTTTGCTAGATGGGCCTAAAAGATCAGCCCTAAAAAAAACCTAACCTGATCTATAGCTTCAACCAGACGATTACAGTGAAGCTTGATCATCCTGTCGGTAACATTTGGTGACGACAAGCACATAGTCACAAAGATGATCGAGTTTCTAATTGTGGATCATTCGACCTGTTACATCCCCATCTTTGGCAAGCAAAAACAATACATTAAATCATTTGAACCAATTTTTATAATTTTTATTTGAATCAATTGTTCTAAGAATCAATTAATAAAATTATTTTGAAATCGATTCAACTTTTTTTTTTTTATTCAATTCAACAATTCTTTTACTTTTCAGTAGACCACCCGACCTCCACCCTAACCATTTCTTGATCAAATCAACTCACCTGGTCTGTGCAATCCAATTTGGATAACTTTGAGATTTAAATTTTTTTAAAAATTTTTAAATCTTTCTTATTTTTTAAGAGTTCTATTTTTCATAATTTTTTTTAAAATATATATTATTTAATTTTTTATGCTTTTATTTAAACTATGAAAATAAATTTTAATTTTTTATGTATTTTTTAAAGTTTTTAAAGGGTAATGATCACATTGACAAAAAAAAAAAAAACTATAAATGTTGAAGGCCAAACAATTTATTTTACATTTGACATTTGACATCATGATTTCATTAACTTTAACGGTAAAATTAAATGGAAGCACAAAAATTTTTAAATAAAAAAAGTATATTTAAACCAAATTAAATATTTCTTTAATCACGAATTTAGCAAACAATTGAATATCATGAATGCGGCTTTATGTGGTGTTTAAGCTATAAATGATTCATGGCTCTGAGAGGTTCGTTTCTGGGGATGACAGGACTCAAATATTACTTCAAATGACCAAGCCAGGCACCAAAATGCCATGGACGCCTAAGCCTAACAAATCTACTAATTAGCATGCTAATTCAACATGCAGATGTCTCAAAATTTACAAGTAACAAAAGCAGTAATATCTGAATCACTACATACATTACAATTTAGGCATAATAGTTGGGTCCTGGAACTCATAATTTAACTCCCTAAGGATTTAGTTGGTTCCATGGCCTCGTTTACTAATTACCATGTTCAACTTCATAAACTCCTTTTTACTTTTCATGTATCATATCTCCGCGTTTCTTGCATATAAATCTGCATGAAAGCTTTACTTTTAATGTATCACTAAATCACAAACGGATGCATATTGAATGGGAGACGTGTAAAACTTAAGAAAAGAATAAAAACTCACATGTTCATTTAAGGATCTTGTCATAGACTCTGGTCTATCCTATACGAACTTTTTCAGCTTATTAGTTAACAACCATGATACAATGAAACAGAACTGTGTAATTTGTACATGGAAACGGAAAACAAAAGTTCATTAAAATGGCATCAAAAGCATTATCTTCAAGCTATAGATAATGGAAAAAAATTTGGAACTCACACTCTAAACCTATTAATAAGGTGCATTTATATATTCATGAATCAGTACAACTCTGTACCATGGAATCTACTATAGCACCAAGGAACTAAATAAAACCTCAAAGAAAAAGATTCATTTCTAGTTTTTGTACATTTTATACCAAAGCAAATGCATGAATATTCCATACCGGAGAAAAATGAGAAAAGGATTTGTGACTTGAAGTCTAAACTTTCACTTGATGAAGCATATGTTAGTTTCATGATTATGACATAATACCTGGAAATTTTCTCTCCTTTTGCAACATTGTAGAGAGAAACAAAGCATGGGGTATAAGCAATTGCATCAAATTGTGAGCGAATCCGGAAGGATTTAGCTTCTCGCATATGTCTCCTCTTTTGGTTGTAACAAGTTATTTCCTCATTATTTAACAACATAAATATTTCTCCATTGCTCAAAACAAGCATTGGTTGATAGATATCCCAGCCATATCCCTTTGGGTACATATATTTAATGACGAATTGTTTGGTCCAAGACTCCTTGACACCGTATTCTTTTATAACCCAAATGTCAAATTGCACGAAATTTGGAAAGTAACATATAAACAGACAATCTCCTAACACTCCAGTCGTTGTGTATTATGTAAATACCTTATCCAATTCCTAAAAATGATCAAGGGGTGGAGCTATCCCAAACTGCTCAGTATCAATGTCAAAAGAATTTATGAATTCACTAGCACCACCAAAAGAAATGTTATACTAATGAAGGGCTCCATTCAAGAAAGCATTGAAAGGTAAAGAAACAAGGTCAGTAGGTGCATTTTCAATGCTTCTCCATGTACCACTCCCAATGGTGTATATTTCAGCCATTGGATAATTCGATTCAATTGTAGGATAACTTTGCAAAAGTTTGTATTGACTAGTGACAGTTGAATAACCAAGTCCCCAAAAACGACTCCTACACCTTTCCTTATAAGGTGATTGAATTGTGATAAATTCACCCAAAATTGGGTTACACACATAGAAAGGGTCATCTTTTTTTGGTCCAAGTAAACAAAGCAAACCATTGCATGCACTGATATCAGAAATATCCCAAGTGGGTACATTAGATTTAGGTGTAAAGTTGAGTTTGGTGACCTGGAAACTTGCACCATCAGCATAAATGTGGGAAAAGTGGAGCCTTTTTCGAGCTTTTTTGAGTGGCTTGGTGTTGATTAAAATGCAGAGAGGTGATATTGAAAGGTGGAGGCCTGCAAATTCAGGATCAGAAATGAGAGAGATGAATCTCTTGCTATTATGAGTATTTCATCAGTCGCTTTACTGATAAAGTTAGTTAAAAGAGTTAGTTAATAGTTAGTTATTATCTGCTTGTATTAAATACCCTTTTTGTAACTATGAAGAATATGAAGTTAGAAATGATTTCATATCAGCTTTATTCTTGATTTCAACATGGTATCAAGAGCTAAGGTTTTCCTGGTATAACTATTTTTTTCTCTTCTTTCTCTTCTCTCGTTTTCTTTTTCATGGCCACTAAAATTGTACCTGTGGTTGATACGCCTCGACACTCTTCCAACACTGGGGAAGCAGTTCATTCGCAGGGTCTAAGTAGTGTTGCTTTACAAATAGTCTATTATTTCTCCAAGAATAACACCATCAAACTCGGTGAGCACAACTTTCTCCTATGGAAACATCAACTCTTATTTATTCTTGAAAGGTACGATCTTGAAGGATTTGTGTTAGGCACCATTCCTGTTCCTTCTCCTCTCATCACTAGGAACGAGGGTCAGCTAGTTGATAACCCTGTATTTCTTGTTCATAAGAAACAAGACAAGTTTCTAGCCTCTTGGTTACTGTCTATAGTCACAGATGATATATTGGTCCATCTCGCAACAGCCAAGACTAGTTTTGAAATCTGGACGACCATTGAAAGAAGATTTGTTGTTAAATCCATTATTAAGATCTCGAGTATATGCCATGCTCTCCACTCGCTCAAGAAATCTAATCTTACAATCAAGGAGTACTTGTCCAAAGTAAAAAGTCTGAGTGATAATCTCATTGCAACTGGTAGTTTGGTTACTGAATAAGAACAAGTGAGCATTACCTTGGCTGGTTTTTCCATAAAATATGAGTCCATTCGTGTGATCGCCTCTGCTACTCCTATGTCTCTTGTTGACTAAAATGCTTCTTGATTGTGAAGCACGACAGATGGCTTTGTTGACAAAGGTTCTTTTACAAGCCAATTTGGCATCACATCCCAAACATGATAATGTCAATAGCTTGAAACATACTGCAAACTCCAACAACTATTCTCAGGAGTTTAAGCAATGATACAGAGAGCAAGGCCGAGGCTGGTCTCGTGGCAGAGCTCATGGCAATGGTCGGAGTTGGTCACGATCTGGACCACAATGCCAATTATGTGGCAAACTTGGCCATGTGGTTCAATCTTGTTATCACAGATTTGATGAAAATTTTTCTGGTGTTAGTACTAGTCATTCGATGACAGTCAACTATTATCACTTCAATGGGCAGGGTTACTCCTCTCCTGCACCTCCTTACTTTTCTATGTCCCACTATTATAATTCACTTTCACAACCTCCTTCTTTATCTCATCAACCACCTTCTCGAGCCTCTTCTTCTGCACCACCTGATCAGTCTTGGTATCCTGACTCTGAGGCTACAAACAGCATTACTCCTGACATGGCTACTCTCACGTCTGCTTCTCCATATACATGTACAAATCAGGTGTCTATGGGTAACGATGAATCTGTTTATATAGCTCACATAGGCTCTTCTTCTTTATTGGATGGTCCTAGGCTTTTGCGTAACTCTCACGTCTGCTTCTCCCTATACAGGTACAAATCAGGTGTTTATGGGTAACAGTGAATATGTTTCTATAGCTCACATAGGCTCTTCTTCTTTATTGGCTGGTCCTAGTCTTTTGCACCTCAAAAATGTTCTGCATATACCTACTGTATGTAAGAATTTACTCTGTAAGCCAGTTTGCAAGGGATAATGTAGTTTATTTTGAATTTCACCCATATCTATGTTTTGTAAAAGATATTCAGACAAGGAAAAATCTTCTAGTGGGCCACATGCATCATGGTCTCTACAAGTTTGATGTCTCTCAGATTACTTCCAACAAACCTATTGCTGCTCAACAGTCCAGCTCAACACTTATATGCAATGCTCAACTTTCTTCTTCCTTTGCGTTATGGCATAACAGGCTCGGCCATCCTTATAATAGCACACTTGTTCATGTTTTAAGAGCTTGTAATGTTTGTTTCAAACATAGTTGTTTGCCTCATGTATGTTTAGCTTGTCAATTAGGCAAAGCTCATAAGTTGCCTTTCAATTATTCACAAACAGTGTATTCTTTGCCTTTTGAACTCGTTGTATCTGATGTTTGGGGACCTGCACATGTACAATCAAATGGTTTCTCCTATTATATTTTTTTTTGTTGATATGCACAACAGGTATACCTGGCTGTACTTTCTCAAGACCAAGTCTGATGTGCTTAAATGTTTCCTTCATTTCTAGCGAATGGTACAAGTTCAATTCGGTTGTTCCATTAAAATGCTTCAAAGTGACTGGGGGGAGAGTATCGCTCTCTGTGCAATGAGCTTTCTAGGCTTGGTCTACAACATAGGGTCGCGTGTCCTGATACCTAAGAACGAACAGTGTGGTTGAAGAAAGCATCGACAGATAGTTGACATGGGATTGACTCTCTTGGCTCAGATATCTGTACCTTTGGAATTCTAGTCATTTGTGTTTGCTCATGTTGTTCATGTGATCAATAGGTTACCTACTCCCGTTCTACAAAAGAGTAGTCCTTATGAGAAACTTTACAAAGTTACATCTGCTTATTCCCAACTAAAGGTGTTTGGTTGTACTTGTTTTCCTTATTTGTGGCCCTTTCACCAACACAAACTTCAGTTTTAATCAAAGCGATGTGCCTTTCTTGGGATTGGAACCAATCAAAAAGGCTATAGGTGTCATAATGAAGATGGTCGAATTTTTGTATCTCGACATGTTATCTTTGATAAATCTCAGTTTCCATTTCAGCATGGTTTTTCTTCCCAGTCTACCTTGGACTCCATCAGGTCTGTCCATCAACAGCCCCACATTCCTATGGTTGCAGCTACTACCCCTTCAGCTTATCCCTCTACTCCTTCATCAAGGCCAACCAGATCTTCTCCTATGGCAAGTTCCTGCCCAGCCTCTTCTAACACAAATTCTTCTGTTGATCACTCTTCTTCTACAGGTCAACAAGCAGAATTCTCAGCTGTAGCCTATGTACCTACCACCTGTAATCAATCTACTACTCCTGAAAGGTCCACTACCTTTATGAATTCACACCCTATGCAAACCCGATCTAAGAGTGGTATTTACAAACCAAAGGTGTTCTCCTCTATTCTGATTGAAAAGGAGCCCATTTCCATTACAGAAACATTTCAGAGTCTTGCCTGAAAATTATTAAAAATTATTAAAAATTTAAAAAATTAAAAAAATTAGTTTGATCAATTTAATTATCAATCTAATTGATTTAAAACCACTTTTTAAACCGATAATTATTAATTTTTTATCTAATCGATCAATCCAGTTCGATTCAAAAACACTAAATATTGTCTATGCTGATTTTTTATTTTTTATTTTTCAAAATAGTGATGGTTTTAAATTTTAGTTTTTTTAGTTGGGTTTTAATATATATATATATATATATATATATATATACACATATGGGGATTTGTTAAGGTAAGGATATTGTTAAATCTATTAAAAATTATTATCGAATAACCTTATCATGATAAAGTATTTTTTATTAATCTAAATGACAAATTAGATAAAAAGATCAAAATTTATAAATAAAAAAAATAAGAGATTTAAATTTCAAAATATAAAATTTGAAAAGACCATTTTACCAATAAAGGCTCATTTCTAACTTTATTTACGGAAATGGGCCAATTTTTTCATTATTTACCAAAAAGGGCCGAAAACTACAAAACGCGTCCACGTAGGAGCGTTTTTGGGGGAAATTTCAGCAAATCGCATCCTTGGGGGAGCGATTTTGCTCTGTCAACACAAAATGCCCTGATGTGGACGCGTTTTGCTGACGTGGCAAAATCGCTCCCCCAGGGACCCAATTTTGTGTTTTTCTAGGGTTAGGGCTTTTTGCATGTTTAGTCCCTAGGTTTTTTTGGTTTATGGTTTTTAGGGTTTAAGTTTAGGATTTTGTTAAAGTAATTTAGGTTTAGGGTTGTAGGGTTAGGGTTTTTTAAAATAATTTAGGTTTAGGGTTTAGGGATTAAGAATTTTAAAAAATAAATCAGGGTTTAGAGTTTTTTAAAAAAATTAATTAAATTAGGTTTTAGGGGTTTTAAATAAATTAATTAAATTAGGGTTTATAGTTTTTAAGAAAATTAATTAAATTAGGGTTTAGTTTTTTAAAATAATTTTGTGTTTAGGTTTAGGGTTTATGGAAAATTATATTGACACTAAGGATTTTGTTTTTTTTTCTACAGTAGTTTCAGAAAAATTAATTTTGAGAATACGGTTCTGAAAAGATAATGTCAAAAATGCTTCAAGCAGGATGCACTGTCAGCAAAATCATTGAAAAAAGCTCCCACGTAGACGCTCTTTTTCTACAGTAGTTCCTGAAAAAATAATTTTGAGAAGATAATTCTGAAAAAATAGCGTCAAAAACATTTCAAGCAGGATGCATTGTCAGCAAAATTACTAAAAAAAGCTCCCATGTAGACGTTCTTTTTCTACAGTAGTTCCTGAAAAATAATTTTGAGAAGACGGTTCTGAACAAATAGTGTCAAAAACGCTTCAAGCAGGATGCATCATCAGCAAAATACTAAAAAAAGCTCCCACCTGCACGCTCTTTTTCTATAGTAGTTCCTGAAAAAATAATTTTGAAAAGACGGTTCTAAACAAATAGTGTCAAAAATGCTTCAAGCAGGTTGCACTGTCAGTAAAATTGATGAAAAAAGCTCCCACGTGGACACTATTTTTCTACAGTAGTTCATGTTTGGCCTTAGGCTATAAATGAGACAAATTTCATTCTCAGGTTGCATAAGTTACTACAAGAAAAATTAGAGAGGCAAAGCAGAATAGAAATTGAATATGAGTGAACGTATTTGTGTTGTTATTTACTATGACAGTGAGGTCCAAGACACCGAGAACGACGTTATTTTTTATCAGAGAACACAACGCAACTGATTTTTAACCAGAACATAGATTTGACAGAACTTCGTAAAAGAATTGGGCACAAAATCATTAGAACGACGCCAATGAGGGTTTCATCTATTAAGTATCAATTTTGTGCTTCGGTTGATCCCGTGACATATGACTCATTTGATATTAAAGGTGGTCGTAGCTTGGAGGCGATGGTGCAGACTCATCTTGCTAGTGGATCACCCTATCTTAACTTATATGTACAATTTTCATCGCCAAATGAAGCATTTACAACTTCAACATCTACTAATGTTCGAGAAGAATACACGACCCCTGTAACATCCCTTACCCGGATTCTATGCCGGAATAGGGCACGAGGCATTACCGGATTTGACTTGCTTGATCATCTCACTTTAGGCTATAAAAATTTTCTCCAATTTAAAATTTTTCATTCACCATCGTAACATCCCTATCATGGGTCAACAAGACCCTTTACCCCCTCAAGATATCGCGGAACCAAACCAGAACTTTTCAAACACTTAGAAAATTTTCACCTAAACAGGGGCCACACATTCGTGGGGCAAATCACACGCCCGTGTTCAACACCTATGGTCGACACTGACTTGAATCACACGGCCTGGGCACACGCCCATATGGCTGGCTCGTGGTCACCTCTGATTAATCCACACGTCCTGTCGCACGACTGTGTGCTTCAACCATGTGACAATTTAAATTCCAAATTCAAGGTGCAGACTTCACACAGCCTAGACACACGCCGTGTGCCTACTCCTGTGGACAAGAACAAGGCTATTTGCCAAGCTCTTGTCACCCTCACTTGCATACATTCCTACACCATCACCTAAACTTCACATATTATCAATTATAACCCTTGAATTATCACATTAAACTATAAAATGAAGTCTTCATCCCATACATGAGGGAGTACTATTTCTGGTACAATTATAATCGACTTAAGCCATCATCTATGGCTATACACAACCGAACCGTAAACTCTCTTTGGCCAACACATTTGGCTATATCAACTACGACTTAATCAACTTTAAAAATAAGATTACTATACATGCCATAACTCATAAGGACTCAAAACCTCATACCTATATGACTGATCGATAGTGTGAAAGCATCTCCAGCAGTTTCCAACCCGAGCTAGTCAAGTTAACCTATAAGAGATGGGAAAGGAAGAGGAGTAAGCAATGATGCTTAGTAAGCTCATATGTATATAATAAACAACTATTGATATTCATTAATTATACACAACCACAAGATATTATAATGAGTTTTGCATCTTAAACTCATGGTTACCTACACAATCATTCTCGAAGCTTACTCATTTTGTCTCTTACCACATTCTGACCATGCCACAAGCCAAATGCTCATGTTAATTAGCATACACCCCTGCACTTGTCACCACATGATCACATAAAACAGCACATCAAACATTTTTAATAAGCCACTCATACTACCAATCACTCGGTGGTTTCGCACTTAGCCCACCCTCAATCTCTAATAGGGTGGTATCGCACATAGCCCACCAATCATTTATAATTATGGTGGTATCGCACTTAGCCCACCAAATGGCAATATAGGCAATGGTATCGCACACAACCCATCATTTAATAATTAATAAGGTGGTAACACACACAGCCCACCTTTAATATTATTGTTGATGGTATTGCACACAGCCCATCACTAACAATTAATAAGGTGGTGTCACACTTACCCACCATTATTATACATTCTTGGATAGTTATCCACATGCAATTCTCTATTTCAATTGTTCATCCTGGAACATCCTCACACACTACCATTCTTACTTAGCTTTCTACGACAATCGTTCGCATTCACACAATGCATTAATAATTATAACTTATGCAACCAAGGTGCATCATTTACACATATCCCATTGTGGGATCCTCATATATTGAATTCATCTTAATTCAGTTCTAACACATACATGTACCTCTCGTGGTACAACCACATTTATTCTCATTTTTAACATACTTGTTAAATCACCTAATTTGTTAAATAACACCCTCGAGTCTCATACACATAATGTCACATTGACATCCTACCCCCGATAGGGTCTTACATGAATTAACATATCGATGCCATGTCCCTAACATGGTCTTACACGAAATCCCACACCAAGGCCATAATCTAAATATGGTCTTACGCGGAACCTTAATTACCATCGTGTCATGCTATTTGCATTTCCACTATTCATGGTTTAAATCAAGGCTTTCATTTCTTGACATCACATCAAAACGTATTTAACGTATACATGAAGGCAATAAATAATTTATACAACATCGAGATATTAAAATACTTCACTTAGAGTTGTACAATTTAACACATGAACTTACCTCGATATCGAAAAGGGTAGAACAGGACTTTTTTGCCCATATTTTTCTTTTCTCCCATTCTAGGTCCGAATCTCGTTTTTCGTGATCTAGAAAAATAAAATTTACTCTTTAATCACTACACTAATCATAATACTTCATAATCTACACTTAGGCAAAAATGACTATTTTGCCCTTACACTTTGGCAAAATTACAATTTTGCCCTTAGGCTCGTAAATCATTTTTCATCACATTTTATTGTTAAACAAGCATAATTGAGCATTAAATCCTCTTACAACTACTCACAATTCCAACTATTTCATGCCTTAATGAACAAACTACAACTTTTGCATTTTAGCCCCAATTAGGTATTTTCATGACAACACCTTTCACAAGAGTTGTTTCTCATCTCTCTAACATTCATTTTCTTCCATAAAAATACAGCAAACAACTTAAAAGCTCACATGGCAAATCCCTAAACTTTTTTCCATAATGCAAAATAGTCCCCTCTTTAGAAAGCTTAAGCTTTAGGGGTCACAAAAGTACAATTATCTTCAAGAAATACCACCAAAGTCACTTACTTGAGTGGAGAAAAGCTTGCTGAAATTTTGAGCTTTCAAACACCCCTTGTTTGCTGAAAATTTCGGTGGAGAAGAGAAGAAAATAAAAAGATGATAGCTTTTTCCTTATTTCATCTTATTTTATTCATTTAATCAACAAAAGTCACCAACTCTTGTCAAACTTTTAATTCCTTGTCCCCGTGACCGTCCATCTCTTTTAGGTAGGTGTAATTGCATTTTAAAGACCTCCAATTTACATTCCATGGCTATTTGATACCTTTAGCCTATAGAATGGAACTTTCACACTCTATGCAATTTAGTCATTTTTCGCGATTAAGCATGAAATCGCTAAAATTAAAGCCCCAAAATTTCCATGCATCCTTATAAACATGTTATAACACATAAAATAACATGAAAATAATTTTCTCAAACCTCGGATTAGTGATCCTGAGATCACTATTCTGACTAGCCCCTAAATCGAGCTGTTACAATTCTCCCCCTTAGGAATTTGCGTCCCCGAAAATCTTACCAGGAGAAGTTGCTCTTAATATTCTCGAAACGTTACCATAAACTCTTCAAAATCACAACTCGACTTATCCTAACCTTTAAGTTGTAGTACACAAGGTCGAAGCACAACTTTGAGACCTAGATTACTCTTCCTCTCGGGCACGTATACTCAGTAATCTTACAACTATGAACTCGGCACATGCCAAAATGATCTTTAGGATCTTTATCGCATACTTCACTAAAATTTGGATGACATCCCCCTCCTTGGAAATCAAGTCACTTCAAATTTGAAATCTATTGCATTTTATCTCACCTTATCACTAGGATATTCACCGACTGTAATAGTCCTGACTTGCATGCTCTGAAAATTCAGCTTTTAGTGGCTTACTATTTTTGATCATAACTCAATCATATCATGAAATGTACTCAATTATCAAAACATTTATGCATATACTATTACTAAATCTCATACCAAAACTTTTGTATAAACTCTGAATTCATCAACATACAAATTCTACCTCAAGGTAACATCTACAATGGAAATCTTATTCGACCTGAATTTTAACGTCTTAGTCAAACTCACTCAGAGCTTATTTAAAATACCATCCATTATCTCAAATCTGAACTCCTTTGTCTCGAAAGGAAAAACTCGCTCTAGTCATTAACCTCGCTGAAACTAGGATATTACCAACTAAGATCAATCGAGTAACTAACTCGCATTGCTTAAACAAGGATTTTCCTCCAGACATCTGCACTATGTCTACTATCTGAGAAGTATTCAATAACTATACACACCTTTGTAATAGTTCAAGCCATTTTCATTAACTCACATTCAAATTTTCTGCAGCATTAGAAACTCTATCTCATTAGGATTCAGAAAACACATGACGTTTTGCCATAAACCATGTTATAACCTCTATTTCACAATTCAGTCACAAAAGTGATCGTCTTAGGATCTCCGGTTCAACAATTTCTTTCAACGTAACTCTAATCACCCAAAAATGTAAACCATTTCTTTACACACTAGCATTAAAACACTTTTCAATTTATTCATTAGCGCGTCACTAAAATTCATAAACTCTTTTTCCTCGATTCAACTGAACTGGATATTAGAATTTTTAGTTAATAGTACCTTTAATGGCTTTCAACTTAACCATCACAGTTAAAATATTTCAATAAGCACACCTCTATATCATACTCCCTACTTATGTACACATAGAATTTCATTCTCCTTATTGATTCTTGCGTAAATATACACATAACTTAAATCATATCTCAATTCATCAATCTACTCCTTTCTCCACATTAAGAATATATTTCAAACACACTCTCGTTTGAGTTTCTCATGTTGCGCAAATTTAAAACCTTTACTATCGTCATATCTCAAGATAGCAAGGACATCTCAATCGAGTGCATTAACTCTATTCGGCTTACCCAAAAACCCATCGCACAACGTGAAACTTGTGATTTCACTTCTTATACTAGAATTATCACCTTTCTATGATCAAATCAAAAGTGCAATTATAGTAGATATAACTATCACAATTCAAAGAACACACTCTTTAAAAATAACCATGATCATCGGAAATATAAGACAAATCTCACATAAAGTTTTATTACCAACTTCCTCCTCGTAGTACCAGAATAAGGTTACGAAGAGATAAAGGAATGTCGATCTCAATTGACCAAATTGACAATTGTTTCGTCTTATTTTACAGTCAGTTAACCTTCTCACACGATCACAATTTCAAGAAAAGAACAACTATATCACCCCTACAGGGAAACAGATATTAATACATAATACTCAAAGACATCATTATAACCCATTCAACTATGGTTGTCATGATCAAACACTTTCGCAGTTCGAATATTGTTTCTCTAACCATTTCTGTCATCATAAACTCCTTAACTATTCCTTTCATTAATGACCATCGATTCAGGAAGATCTCGATAAATACACACCTCAGGCTTCCTACTCAATTGAGTCAAATAGCCTAGGTTAACTTTCCCTTTGCTCGTAACATTACATAATCAGTACGATCTTCAAAGCATTCAGATATTCTTTCCAAAACAGTTTTCACCTTCTGAATATCTTTATCTCTATATACATTAATAATTGTTTCGCCACTGATCTCTTTCATTCCATACCTCTGAACTTACTCAACTTGACTCTCATAACATCTCATTATGATTCAACAGTGGTAAGGGGGTGAGGTCGTAGAGCTCCTAACCTGACTCTCGTGACTACATACACATGATTTAACATTCATCATTAATGAAATATCACCGTAGTCACACAACTCGCTCCAAGCGAGTTTTCATGTTTACTCATGCTACAATTGTTTCTACCACCCATAATTTCAAACAGTGACTTCACTTACTTAAGTTCCACATTAATGTCTACTCGAGTACTCAACATTAAACTCTAATTTCGCTTACCATCACTTATCAATTTAGAGAATGTCTTACGGTTTTGAGTATGTCGTTTACTAGATCGTCATAGTCCAACTATGGTCTTACTCGTATCACAACATCATAGCCTAGCTATAATCTTACATGTCGTCACGATGCCATAGCCCCGCTATGGTCTTACATGAAATCCCATATCGATACCAATGTCATATCCCAGATATAGTCTTACACGATTTCATACCGCAGCCAGGTCCCAGACGTGGTCTTACACGGAATCACGTATCGTTACCAATGCCATATCCCATACATGGTCTTATATGGGATCACATGTACCGCCATGGTCCAACCATGGTCTTAGTCATCATTTTATCATTGAACGACCGTACTCATCTCCTGCATTCTACTTAATCAAACTTTCTAGTTTAACTCTTACACTATAATACGTATGGCTTTATACAGAGCCACAAAATAAAACATTATACACCCTCCACTTTAACTGTCGCACATGAGATTCAACTATGTGGACATATTTATCACACATCATTCAAACAGTTGTACATACACACATATCCCGTTCTCTAAGCAAATTTAGTCACTATGTGCACCTAACCCAATAGATTGAGTATATAACACCGTATGCATATCAAGCCAATATAGATAAGCTTATCACTTTATAACTCTCATTTTAATCCTCAACTTAGAATTATCTCATTTCATACCTTATCACACACATGTCATAAACTTCTATTCATACCTCACTGAATTTCCTTCATGCATAAGCACATTTCAATTACCTCATTACCACTTACAACCTTATCAAAATTAGCTCGGTTAGGAATCAACTCTGTCTTAACTAAACAATTTCGTTAGAGCCGAGAGATATTACACTATCACGGTCCACATATGGCATGTATAGCTAGACTCTTACTCATGCTAGGTTAGTCCGAGAACCGACTAAACCATAGCTCTGATACCACTAAATGTAACATCTCTTACCCGAATTCTATGCTGGAATCAGGCACGAGGCATTACCGGATTCGACTTGCTTGATCATCCCACTTTAGGTTATAAAAATTTTCTCCAATTTAAAACTTTTCATTCACCATCGTAACATCCCTATCATGGGTCAACGAGGCCCTTTACCCCAGCTCGGGATGTCGCGAAACCAAACCGAAACTTTTCAAACACTTAGAAAATTTTCACCTAAAAAGGGGCCACACGCCTGTGGGGGAAATGACACGCCCATGTTTCATATCACACGCCTGTGTTCAACACCCGTGGTCGACATTGACTTGAATCACACTGCCTAGGCACACACCCATATGGCTGGCTCGTGGTCACCTCTGATTAATCCATACGGCATGTCGCACGCCTGTGTGCTTCAACCGTGTGACGATTTAAATTTCAAATTCAAGGTGCAGACTTCACAAGGCTTAGACACACGCCCGTGTGCCTACTCGTGTGGACAAGAACAAGGCTATTTGCTCAGCTCTTGTCACCCTCACTTGCATACATTCCTACACCATCACCTAAACTTCACATATTATCAATTATAACCCTTGAATTATCACATTAAACTATAAAATGAAGTCTTCATCCCATACACGAGGGAGTACTATTTATAGTATAATTATAATCGACTTAAGCCATTATCTATGGCTATACACAACCGAACCATAAACTCTCTTAGGCCAACACATTTGGCTATATCAACTATGACTTAATCAATTTTAAAAAAAGATTCCTATACATGCCATAACGCATAAGGACTCGAAACCTCATACCCATATGACTGATCGATAGTGTGAAAGCATCTCCAGCGGTTTCCAACTCGAGCTAGTCGAGTTAACCTATAAGAGATGGGAAAGGAAGAAGAGTAAGCAATGATGCTTAGTAAGCTCATATGTATATAATAAACAACTATT
This sequence comes from Gossypium australe, assembly GCA_005393395.2. Lineage (NCBI taxonomy): Eukaryota > Viridiplantae > Streptophyta > Magnoliopsida > Malvales > Malvaceae > Gossypium > Gossypium australe. Next base: position 104,644,924 of record CM016623.1, read on the forward strand.
GATATTCATTGAGTATACACAACCACAAGGTATTATAATGAGTTTTGCATCTTAAACTCATGGTTACCTACACAATCATTTTCGAAGCTTACTTATTCTGTCTCTTACCACATTCTAATCATGCCACAAGCCAAATGCTCATGTTAATTAGCATACATCCCTGCACTTGTCACCACATGATCACATAAAACAGCACATTAGACATTTTCAATTAGCCACTCATACTACCAATCACTCGGTGGTTTCGCAATTAGCCCACCCTTAATCTCTAATAGGGTGGTATCGCACATAGCCTACCAATCATTTATAATTATGGTGGTATCGCACTTAACCCACCAATCATTCATAATTATGGTGGTATCTCACTTAGCCCACCAAATGACAATATAGGCGATGGTATTGCACACAACCCATCATTTAATAATTAATAAGGTGGTAACACACACAGCCCACCGTTAATATTATTGTTGATGGTATTACACACAACCCATCACTAACAATTAATAAGGTGGTGTTGCACTTAGCCCACCGTTATTATACATTCATGGATAGTTATCCACATGCAATTCTCTATTTCAATTGTTCATCCTGGAACATCCTCACACACTACCATTCTTACTTAGCTTTCTACGGCAATCGTTCGCATTCATACAATGCCTTAATAATTATAACTTATGCAACCAAGGTGCATCATTTACACATATCTCATTGTGGGATCCTCATATACTGAATTCATCTCAATTCAGTTCTAACACATACCTATACCTCTCGTGGTACAACCACATTTATTCTCATTTTTAACATACTTGTTGAATCACTCAGTTTGTCAAATAACACCCTCGAGTCTCATAAACATAATGTCACATTGACATCCTACCCCCGATAGGGTCTTACATGAATTAACATATCGATGTCATGTCCCTGACATGGCCTTTCATGAAGTCCCACTCCGTGGCCATATTTTAAATATGGTCTTACGCGGAACCTTAATTACCATCGTATCATGCTATTTGCATTTCCACTATTCATGGTTTAAATCAAGGCTTTCATTTTTTGACATCACATCAAACCGTATTTAACATATACATGGAGGCAATAAATAATTTACACAACATCGAGATGTTAAAATACTTCACTTAGAGTTGTACAATTTAACACATGAACTTACTCGATACCGAAAAGGGTAGAACTGGACCTTTTTGCCCATATTTCTCATTTCTCCCATTATAGGTCCGAATCTCATTTTTCGTGATCTAGAAAAATAAAATTTACTCTTTAATCACTGCACTAATCATAATACTTCATAATCTACACTTAGGCAAAAATGACTATTTTACCCTTACACTTTGGCAAAATTACGATTTTGCCCTTAGGCTCGTAAATCATTTTTCATCACATTTTATTGTTAAACAAGCATAATTAAGCATTAAATCCTCTTACAACTACTCACAATTCCAACTATTTCATGCCTTAATTAACAAACTACAACTTTTGCATTTTAGTCCCAATTAGGTATTTTCATGGCAACACCTTTCACAAGAGTTGTTTCTCATCTCTCTAACATTCATTTTCTTCCATAAAAATGTAGAAAACAACTTAAAAGCTCACATGGCAAATCCCTAAACTTTTTACCATAATGCAAAATAGTCTCCTCTTTAGAAAGCTTAAGTTTAGGGGTCTCAAAAGTACAATTATCTTCAAGAAATACCACCAAAGTCACTTACTTGAGTGGAGAAAAGCTTGCTGAAATTTTGAGCTTTCAAATACCCCTTGTTTGTTGAAAATTTCGGTGGAGAAGAGAAGAAAATAAAAAGATGATAGCTTTTTGCTTATTTCATCTTATTTTATTCATTTAGTCAACAAAAGTCACCAACTCTTGTCAAACTTTTAATTTCTTGTCCCCTTGACCGTCCATCTCTCTTAGGTAGGTGTAATTGCATTTTAAAGACATCCAATTTACATTCCATGGCTATTTGATACCTTTAGCCTATAGAATGGAACTTTCGCACTCTATGCAATTTAGTCATTTTTCGCGATTAAGCATGAAATCGCTAAAATTAAAGCCCCAAAATTTCCATGCATCCTTATAGACATTTTATAACGCATAAAATAACATGAAAATAATTTTCTCAAACCTCGGATTAGTGATCCCGAGATCACTATTCTAACTAGCCCCTAAATCGGGCTATTACAACCGCTACTTGACACTCTATTAGTGGGAGGCAGAACACGGAAGCGCCCGTGTTTGGTGGTACACAGCTCCTGCACGACACTCGGTTAATGGATAGGACATGCACATCGATTGGTCGATGTTCGTTACTGAAAATACGTATTCGGGAATGACTTCAATTTGTAGTGGTTGGCAATCCACATCTGATTGGGGACATTACAAAACGTCCACAAGAAGGGATGATATACTCCCTATGACGTCCACCGGTGAGGGGACCTCGTACGTTGCAGATGATGGTGGGTTGGATGATGAGTCTAGTATGGATCCACCTCGAGAGCCCGGCCCAATGGTGTAAAAGTTGCATTATTTTCTGAACCAGAGCATGTTCCAACCGAACTTGAAGATGTTGAAGGAGGTTTAGATGAAGAAGAAAAAAATCCGCAATTCAGGGAGTACTCGCCTCCAACCCACATACATAATATCGATCTATCAGCAGATGATGCGTTAAAGTTTCTAGATCTACCACACAGAAGGTGTGATCGTACAAGTTCGTCATTGGATTCTGGTGAATTGAAAGTTGGTAAGGAGTTTTCTAGTAAGGATAGTTTTCTTGATGCATTGAAACAACATAGCATCAATCACGGGGTTAACTACAACATGGTTAAATCTAGATCCGAGAAGTTCGAGACCAAGTGTGCAGTACAAGACGATACATATTCATGGAAAATTATGGCTTCGATTAGGAAAAAAGACAGGCTTGTGGGAGATAAAAATGTACAGAGGTCCATATGCCTGTGTTGCTAGTACAGTATCGCTGAGTGTTTAGGGTTTTTGAATAATACTGTTATTACTTAATGTTGCATTATTTAACGTACTTCATTGACAGGTGTTTCACAAGATCATCCCAAGATGGATTCAGATATGATAGTTAGCTTAATACTACCGATGGTGAAGGCAGATCCCAAGGCTTCTGTGTCGGTCTTAATTGCTAATATTCATAGCTAATTAAGGTACATGCCCTCTTACTGCAAGGCTTGGATAGCTAAGCAGAAGACGTTGGAAAAGATGTCTAGTGGGTGAGATGCTTCATATAATGAGGTGTGGTAGTGGTGTCAGGTGCTAGAGAGGTACGTCCCAAGTTGCATAACAAACCTTAAAGTTGGCCCTGCGTACCCCTGCGTACTACAACGACCGATTGCTCTGTGGATGCCAAGTGTTCAAGCGTCTGTTCTAGAGCTTTAAGTAATGCTAGGACTAATTTGTATATTGCAAGCCATTAGTACAAATTGACAGTACTTTTATGTATAGTAGATATACCCATCGGCTATTGCTAGTTGTGGCACAGGATGGCAGTGGGAGAATCCTTACAATTGCATTTGCAATAACACCGGGGGAGTCAGGTGATGACTGAGATTTCTTTCTTTCTACGTTAAGGAGGCATGTCTGCCTCCAACCTGATATCTATGTTAAATCGAATCAGGGCACTGGAATAATAGCCGTAATTGAGCGACAGGGAAGCCTATAGGATAGCTCACACCATCGGTATTGTCTAAAGCACGTTGCGTCCAACTACTACGGGCAATATTGGTCTACCACTGAATGATGGAAAGTGACCAACATGATTCTCTATTAATATAATTTGAATTGTAATATTCAATTTATTCTGAATGGAAGAGTGGTATGTAATTTTCACTATCAACTTATATTGGCAGGATACGAGACCATTTTCATGAGTTGTTGGCGATTTTGCGTTCAATTAACGAATAAGGCGCAAACTACCTCTATAACATACCTTTCGAACAATGGACACAAGCATATGATAGCGGCATATGATATGGTCATATGACCTCAAACCTGGCTGAATGCACAAATTCTATTCTAAAAGGAACGCGTCATTTGCCAATAACCTCGGTTCTGCGAGAGACATATTTTCATTTGGTGGCATATTTCCAAAGCGAGTAGCGGGTTATAAAGGCCAAATGTAGGGAGGCCATGTATGGTGCTGGAAGGTATTGCAAAAAATTAACAAGGAGAATGTGCAGGTCAACACCATGTACATAGTGTGTCACAATCGTGACAACCTATGGTTTCGTGTGACGGAGTTTGACAGAACGAACCAAGGTATTATCGGTGGGCAATATCGTCTACACCTGAGAAATAGGACTTGTGACTATAGGACGTTTGATGCACTTCGTTATCCATGCTATCATGCAATTACAACTTGTCAAAATTTCAGTTTGGATCCCATGAGATATGTCGACGAAGTGTATAAAATAGAATACATGTACAATGTGTGGAGACACGTATTCTCACCGGTCCCGGATGAACGTAAGTGGCCGTCTGTTTCACTTGCTCCTTTTAAGTTGTTACCAGATAGAGAATTGTGTCGTAAACCAAAAGGTTGACCTTGCTCGAGTAGAATACGTAATAATATGAATATCCGGGAAAGAACGAACCAACAGAAGTTGTGCAGATGGTGTAGGAACCCAGGTTATACAATTCGATCATGTCCAAATCGAAATAGTTGATAATTGTTGTAATGAAACTATATTGCATTATTTCTATTCCCTTATTTAAAAGAACTTATATTTTATTAGAAATATAAAAATAATTTACTATTAAAATATTAAAAAAAAATTTATTTTATTAAATGAAACAATATAAAAACAGTTTGTACAAATATATTAAAAAAATCAATGTATGTTCCGGTCGGAATCAGTGCCACATGAGGGTGGTCAACGGTTACACGCTGGATTCCTCCTTGGTTTAGCTTCCGATGGGGTTGTGGTTGTTCTAGTTGTGGGTGTTGGGAGGATGACCCACCTTGATAGAATAAGGAATGCGGAGGTGTTTGCATCACCCACGACAGAGGTGTTTGAATCCCATAAGGCAATGGGGATTAGTAATGAGATGAACTCCTCGACGGTGCCTCGTGCGATCCCTCTTGCGACGATGGCTTATATATCGTCAGTTGAGTCAGAGTCATCAGAAAAGGAGATGTATTGGGCCATGCATTCCAACCTGGCATAAGACTAGGAAAAAGAAACATATTAGGTTTAGGATACATATAAGGGCTAGCACCTGGCATAATCTGAAGGGGCTGTGGTGTAGATGTCGTCGGTTGAGGCGTTGGGCCTGGTGATTGTGTGGGCGCTGTTGATGGACCCGTACCGCCATCCATTCTTCTTGGATTTAAAGGGCCCCGTCGTTCCCTTTCGACACAGATTTTCCGATGCCTCTACTCTTCCGACAGCAAATATGACTTACCATGGATACTAAACCATGGCATGTAATCCGGTGCGCACGCTAACTCTGGAACGATGATCGGTTCGTGAGTAGGTACATGATCATACCGATTTTCCCAAATTTTGATATATTTTAAGAAGGATACTGGCCAATTCGTATTCGATTGCCGTAAGTCGATTTTGGGCTCATGATCGAGCACCTCAAATGCCACGGGAATCGGTTGTCGAAATCCTAATTGCCGCAACACTCTATCCATCTGGTGCATTTCGACAGTAGCATAGTTGGCCAATGGGACCTTAACATGCCAAATGTTTGGATTTTGAAAGAATTCATCCGGAATTACTGTCCGAATTGTTGGATCCTTGTATGGTGTCCATTGAAACTATATGAACGTGATAAAAATATTAGTTATATACATAATAATAAATACTAAATATGAAACGAATATTTTATGTATATATATTTTATTTAATACTTGAGTTTCCGACCATTGGTCTAATAGAAGCCATATATCTTCAAAAGCCGTAAGTATTCCAACATAACTCGCTGAATGGTTCCACCTAATTAAATAAATTTTTAGCATACAATTATATTTTAAATCTATATAATAATTGTAAAATCTAATATAAATTTTACCTCGTTATAGTGGGACTGTATATGGGTTGTTCACTCGAGGACATAAAAATGGAAAGCGAAACCGAGCCCATGTTTGTAGTAGTGATAGGCAACCTCCAATTTTGGCTTTATTTGGTGGCGTCGCCCCGCACATCTCCTAGTACAATGTTGCCAACACAGTAGACGCCCAACTAAATTCGTCAGCTGCTTTAAAATCAATGAGTTTCAGCAGTCACCTCAGATATACGAGGTTTCGTGATAAGCCCGGCATCAAATAACCTCCAATTGTAACACCCTTAAACTGTATCTGTCATCGGATTAAGGTTATAAGGCATTACCGAATATGGCACAAGTCATAACAAAATTTTTTGCTCTTATAATTAAAACCGAAAGCATTGTAAATAATAATACTTAACCTTAATATACTTAAACCATCTCAAGCATATCTCATAACCATTAACCCACTCTCATCTAAACAATTTTTTTTATTGAACACAAGATTGTAACTCATGTGGTCAAATAAGATTCAATATTTGAACCTGCGCATGCTCATTTTTTTTAATCTACTAAAGCAAATTGTCAAATACCAAAACTAGACATAATTATATTTTTGTATAGGATTTTACTTAATCAAGCTCAAAATATACCACTTGCTCACTTATCTATACAAAACATAAATCACAATATCTAGATATACATAATCACACCCAAATGTACCAAATATGTCTTCCATAGCCTAAAACATCTAAACTTAAACTTAATATACATGCATATATATATATATATATATATATATATATGTACCATATGCGAATATGCCAATTCAAAATACATAACATATTATTTCATCATCTAGCCGAATATGTCATATATAAAATAAGTGTCCCATAATATTAATCATCAAATTTTTCTTTAAACATAGCAAACCCGATTATTCGAAGCATATAAATAAGACCATCTAACTATTAAATACATTTCCATCGATAGTTCAATAAGCCATACATAAACAAAATCACATCACACCCTACTACCAACACAAGCATACTTATACTATCAAATAAGCTCATATAACAAGCAACACCATAACCGAATACATCCAAGACTAAAATACCACCATTTAGCCATTTTTGCATGGCTATGTATATATACAAGAACTAAACTCATTAGATCCAAAACATAATTCTAGCCTATACATGCCTTAAGTTCAAAGTCCAAACTTTAAAGGTACCAAAATAAGTCGATCGTGTGGATAACTTCATTGACGATCCCTCGAGCTCGTAGCTTGAAACCAAAATCTATAAAACAGATTAACAGTACACACAAAGTAAGCTATCTTAGCTTAGTAAGTCTTAAGCAAATATATTAAAACAATTGAGCATTCAAATAACTTTAGACAATCACTTTATGATATGGATATAATGACATAGCACATATAATCAATTATAACCGAATGCTAATATCCTTACTTTGACAACCTCATAATTTCATTATTTTACCTTAAATGTATCAACTCACCGAATACATATAATTTAATATGCTTCCACAAATAACCAAATCAAGTAAGTACAATATACATATTAACCATAAATAATCGATTATTCACATGTATACATATATCCATTTAGCCTCACACATTGTATTTACCCATTTGGCCGAATCTCAAGAACACATTCAAGATCAAATTCCAATATGTTATACTCATTCTTTGTAAGACCGAATGCACATACTAAAATTTTACAAACATACCTCATCTATATCACATATTACTAGCATCAAATAGTGATATACCAACTTACCTTATTTCCTTACAACCATGAGGCTTATACGTACCTGAACATTTAGCTTATTTGCTGTAATTAAATTCCACATTGTTAATGATCCATTGAAGCCTCTACTTATAATAATCATCGGCATTAAGCTTGCCAGGCAATAAAGCCTGAAACACACACCGGCACTAGGCCTGCTAGACCCGAGGTCTGATATTAAATCACCGGCACTAAGCCTGCTAGGCACAAAGCCCGATTAAACTCACCAGCACAAGGCTTGCTAGGCCCAAAGCCCGAATATCAATATTATAGAACTTTCTCATACACATTTCATATATCGAATATTACAATTATTCCACATAATTCATACGGACTTTCAAATGTTATAACTCGATTGAGTTAAGCTCAAATACAATATTACGATGCTTTATCACATTCGACTATCTATATTAAAAATCCATGAATTCTAGTTCAGTATATTAAACTATGTTACATTCAATATTAACGATGTTTAATTGCTTAAAGACTTACCTCGGATATCGTCGGACAGCAAAAACCGGCTATTCGATAATTTTTGCTTTTCCCCGATCCAAGCCCTTTTTCTTTTGTTCTTGATCTAAACATGTTCAAATTAAGCTCATTCAAACACATTTATATTCAATTTAGTCCTAAAACATATAGGGTAAATTACCATTTTGCCCCTAGTATTTCACATTTTTACAATTTAGTCCTATTTGCACCAAAACACAAAATACAAAAAATTTGGCCTCACACCTTAAGGCCGAATATTCCTAGGCTTCATACAAGTCCATGCATTTCATTTATTTCACATTTTAGTCCTCAAAAATTTATTTTTTTCAATTTAATCCATAACACTCAATTTCATCAAAATTTCTAATTCAAAACATGTTAATTTAAAACATACTCTTAATATTCTACCATCAAACATTACAAAACATGAATATTCATCAATGGCATATCACACAAACATCATCATTTCACAAAATTGAGACATGGGTTTTGTAGCTCTCAAAGCAACAATTCCAAAAACGTAAAAATTATCAAAAACCGATCAAAGTATACCTTGAATTTTTGGCTTGCAAGAGTCGAATGCCTAGCCAAAGTTTCCTTTTTCTTTCTTTCTTTGATATTAGGCCAAAAGTAGGATGAACAAAGGCCACTATCTTTTTCATATGTTTTATTATTATTACATACATATTAATCCATTTCCAAATTTACCCATCAAAATAAAAATATAAAACATATTACTCAAGGTCATTATTGACCATTAACATTCCACTATCTTTAAAACATTCGGCTAAAAATGATGAAAACAAAGCCACTTTCTTTTTGTTTTCTTTATATTGATATAATATAATAACTTATAAAATAATATACTAATCTAACATATATTATAACTTATGAGAACATATAATATAAAAATATATAATTATAAAACCACATTCAATGCCGTCCACTTACTATAGTAATGGCTTAATTGCCACTCAAGTCCTCGCAATTATAAAGCCACAACACATAGGCACTTTAGCAAATAGCAAGCAACTTTCACATTCAATGCAATTTCATCCTTTTGTCAAATTAAACGCACGAACAGACAAATCAGCTTACGAAAATTTACCACATGCTTAATTACATATCAACGGCACAGAAAATAATATAAAAATATTATTCAGACTCAGATTCGTGGTCCCAAAACCACTGTTCCGACTAGGGTATAAGTCGGGCTGTTACAATTCTCCCCCTTAGGGATTTTCGTCCCCGAAAATCTTACCAGTAAATAGGTTCGGATAACGTTCTTTCATTGTATTCTCAAACTCCCAAGTTGCTTCTTCAACTCCGTGCTTTTGCCACTGTACCTTAACTAACGGAATTTTCTTATTTCTCAATTCCTTTATCTCTCGAGCTAGAATACAAATCAGTTCTTCTTCATATGTTATATCAGGCTGAATCTCAACCTCTGTCGGGCAAATCACATGTGAAGGATCAGATCGATATCTTTGAAGCATCAAGACATGAAAGACATTATGAATCTTTTCTAATTCAGGTGGCAATTTCAATCTATAAGCAACCGGCCCGATACGCTCTGTAATTTCATACGGTCCAATAAATCTCGGACTCAACTTGCCTTTACGACCGAATCTGAGTACTTTCTTCCACGGTGAAACTTTCAAAAATACCCGGTCCGCGATCTGAAACTCAATGTCTTTACGTTTCAAATCCGCGTATGACTTTTGACGATCTGATGCAGCTTTTAAACTATCACGGATTACTGCCACCTTCTGTTCAGTTTCTTTAATCAGGTCAACCCCGTGTATCTTGTTTTCATTGAGCTCAGTCCAGTATAATGGTGTACGACATTTACGACCGTACAAAGCTTCGTAGGGTGCCATTCTGATACTAGATTGAAAACTATTATTGTAACACCCCTAACCCGTGTCCATCGCCGAATTAGGGTTACGGGGTATTACCTATCATAAAATGACCCAATACAACAATCATGACTAAATAAAAGATATACTTTAAAATATTATAAAAAGGAAATGCGTATCGTATTTCTTCAATACTTTACAAATCAACCCATAATATTTAAACAGTTCGAACATTTCCACCTTTCATACTTTTGGCAGCATATCTTTATACTTACCTCAACCATCCAGAACATTTGGACATATATATATATATATATATATATATTCATGCATATGCATTCTCATAGTAATAACCTATTCGGCAATCATAATTAATTCAACCTATTCCATTCAAATATTCTCAAGGCTACGTATATAGGTATAAGTGTGTATGTACTTACATGCACTCATATCCATAAAATTTTCATGTATATAAAATAGTGCGCATTCGACTCTTTATCTTAATAATATACAAACATGCATCTATAATTCCACATTAACTTAAATATCAAGCATCATACCAATTTCACCTAAAGGCAATCTTGATCAAATAGTAAAAGTACTATTCATTTGGTCATTTAGTTAAAAATAGTCAGACATGCATATACTTATAATCTCTTTACCCAAACAATGTATCAAATACTAAAACCACATATATATACATGGCATGAGTTTTGCTTGGCCGAACCTAAGATACACCGACTTCAACGCCGATTACCTAGTCATTTTAATACTTCTCATATCCATGTACACATACACATTTTAATAATATACAAACATGCATCTATAATTCCACATTAACTTAAATATCAAGCATCATACCAATTTCACCTAAAGGCAATCTTGATCAAATAGTAAAAGTACTATTCATTTGGTCATTTAGTTAAAAATAGTCAGACATGCATATACTTATAATCTCTTTACCCAAACAATGTATCAAATACTAAAGCCACATATATATACATGGCATGAGTTTTGCTTGGCCGAACCTAAGATACACCGACTTCAACGCCGATTACCTAGTCATTTTAATACTTCTCATATCCATGTACACATACACATTTTAATCCAATTACTAAAAGCACTACAAGACCGAATATGCACAAGATTTTACATGCCAACAATCTAATTTAACTACTCACCACATTCATGATATACCATTAGCATATTTTAAAGATGGACCAACCACATAATTAATTATGCATCATATAAATATATATAACAACAACATCCTACCATGACACCTACCAAACATGTACATATACAGATATACACAACATGTATTATACTTCCCTATTAGCAAATGCCGCAACCAACCTCACACGTATATAAATAATGTTAAGATAATTAACCTTATGATCATTCTTACTACCTTTTCATATATCAAACTCAAAGACATAACAAGTATACTTTCATATTAACAAACATCAAGGCCAACCTCAAACAAAACCAAATGACCATAATTTAGCCATTTTCGCATGGCATAAATACACATATACATCATTGAATTCATCCCAAAAATACTTTAGCTTATACATGCCATAATAAACTTAATTTACTACTTCAAAAAGTGTACCAAAAGGGATGATAGTATGGTGAGCTTCCAAGGTGATTCCCGAGCACAAAACGAGCTTCCAAAAGTAACCTATACACACAAGAATTAACCAAAATAAAGTAAGCTTTCATAGCTTAGTAAGACTTAAGCAATGCATATATTCGCATAAGCATATATAAATTCCAAGGGAAATAATCCTACTCATTTACGACCATCGAACATTACATCCAAACCCTTATTAGTTAAGTTCATAACCACCCTATGATTGAATCACATACATATCATGTGCATAGCAATTATTCAACCACAATTTGAACCATTTCTCAATTTAGTCTCAATGGAAATGATACTTACCTTGAATATATTTACCTCTCCGAGCTACTCGCTACTGCGTAACACATGATAATATCTGTCACCTTTCTTTTCCGTACATATATTAAGTTAAATAAAAACAGTAGTATTCTTACGAGCCTCGATTTATACTTCCGTACATTTTGATTTGGTAACGTAACGCACACTTAGTGCCGTTACCTATCAATTTCGCACACTTAGTGCCGATTTCTCGTAACGTATCGCATACTTAGTGCCGTTACTTTTCCATTTCCGCACACTTAGTGCCGTCCGACCGATTTCGCACACACAGTGCTCGGTATAAGCTCGCACACTTAGTGCCATTAGATTTTATTTCTTTCCAATACGATATACATATATATATCCTAGTGTTCATTTACGAATATGTCCTTGTAATGAAAAGTTTACAAGCAACCATGCATTTCAATCCCTCAATTGTACATTCGGCACTTTAATATATATAAACATAACTCCCACATTATTTTAAACATTCATTCCTCATATCGTTCGTACACATAACCAACTCATATTTCATTTTTACTACACAAAATAAAACACACTTAAACATTCACCAACTTTCATATTCGGCCGTACAAGCTAAATTTTCTCAATTCTCATTCGGCATTATAAGGATTCATATGCCAAAATTATTTAAAATAGGTACATAACATAGGGAAAAATTCAATTAAATTCAACTGCTTAAGATCTTACCTCGAATATCAACGAATTCAACTTCCCGGTTAGTCGATCAATTTAGTTTTTCCCTGATCCAATCCTACCTCCTTTTGTTCTTGATCTAAATACGTTAAATTTAAGCTCAATCAAGCACATTTATATCCAATTTAGTCTTAAAACACATAAGTAGGCAAATTACCATTTTGCCCCCATTATTTCAAACTTTTACAATTTAGTCCAATTTGTTTAAAACACAAAATACACAAATTTTGGTTACACATATCAATGGCCGAATGTTCATAGACTTTATACAAGACCATGCATTTCATTTACTTCATGTTTTAGTCCTTCAAGAATTTATTGTTTTTCAAATTAACCCCTAACATTCAATTTCACTAAAACTTCTAATTATAAACATGATGATTTAAAACATACTATTAATAATCTACCATCAAACATCTCATACCATGAAAATACATCAATGGCCGAATCTTAATGTGTCACCAATTCAAAAAATTTCCACATGGGTTATATGGCATTCAAAGCAACGATTCTAAAAATGTAAAAATAAATAAAAACTAAGCAAAATACATACCCCAATTTGAGCTCTCAATTGCGGAAATTCAAGCTCCAAAAATGGAGTTTTCTTCCTCCCACATTCGGCCAAGAAGATGAACAAGGTATGTTCTCTTTCTTTCCACTTTGTTTTATTATTTTATGTGTTAAAATAATACTAACATTTATTTATTCTTTAACCATAAAACATATCATAATAATAATAATATTTTAATCAAAATTCTATCATATTGCCGTCCATCTTAATAACATTGGCTTAATTGGCCTTTAAGGACTTCACCTTATAAAACCATCTCAATTTAACACAAAATCCATTAAGAGATCACTTTTAACCATTATACAATTTAGTTCTTTAGTCAAATTAGACACACAAATAAGCAAATTAATTCACCAAAGTTTTAACACATGCTTAATCATAGATTATAGACTCAATATAGAATATTAAAATATTCTACTGACTCGGATTCATGGTCCCGAGACCATCGCTCTGATTAGGGTCAGATTCGGACTGTTACAATTATTATAAGCAAATTCAATTAAAGGTAAGTATCGTTCCCATGTACCTTTAAACTCGAGGGCGCAACATCTCAACATATCCTCAAGTATCTGAATGGTTCGTTCGGATTGACCATCTGTCTGTGGATGAAAAGCTGTGCTAAAATGTAGTTTGGTACCTAAAGCATCTTGCAATTTCTTCCAAAATCGCGACGTGAATCTCGGGTCTCTGTCCGAAACAATGGAAATAGGCACACCATGTAATCTCACAATTTGAGATACATACAACTCAGCAAGCTTATCGAGCGAATAGTCCGTACGAACTAGAACAAAGTGAGCTGATTTGGTTAGTCTATCCACTATAACCCAAACTGCATCTTTCTTGCTTGGTGTCATAGGCAAGCCAGATACAAAATCCATAGTGATTCTGTCCCATTTCCATTCAAGTATCATGATCGGCTGAAGTAACCCAGAAGGCACCTGATGTTCGGCCTTTATTTATTGACAAACTAAGCACTTTGAGATGAATTCAGATATGTCCCGTTTCATACCAGGCCACCAATAGAACTGTTTCAGATCATTATACATTTTCGTGCTACCCGGATGTACAGACAATCGGCTGCTGTGAGCTTCATTTAAAATCAGCTGAATTAAATCCGAATTTCTCAGCACACACATTCGGCCTTTGAACTTCAAACAGTCATTCTCATCAATTCGAAACTCTGACTCAATCTTGCTTTCACACTGAACTCGTCTTGCCAACAAATCTCTGTCAACTTTCTGAGCATCGCTAACTTATTGATAAACAACAGTCTTGCTTTTAATTCAGCTACTATCGAACCATCATCAGACATAACCATATACGCGTTCAACGCACAAAGAGCAAATAATGACTTTCGACTTAAAGCATCCGCAACAATATTAGCTTTTCCCGGATGATAGTCAATCACTAATTCGTAATCTTTCAGCAGCTCTAACCACCTGCGTTGTCTCAGGTTCAAATCTCTCTGAGTCATCAAATATTTCAAACTCTTATGATCTGAATAAACATGACATTTCTCACCGAACAGATAATGACGCCAAATTTTTAACACGAACACAATGGCTACTAGCTCTAAATCATGTGTCGGGTAATTTCTTTCGTGTGGCTTCAATTGTCTCGAGGCATAGACTACGACTTTGCCTTCCTGCATCAACATGCAACCCAAACCATTCAAAGATGCATCACTATAAACAACAAATTCTTTACCCGATTCAGGCTGGACTAACACTGGAGCTTCGGTCAAAAGAGCTTTCAACTGATCGAAACTTTTCTGACACTTTTCCGACCATTCAAACTTAACATCTTTCTGTAATAGCTTTGTCAACAGGGTAGCTATCATAGAAAAACCTTTCATAAATCGTCTATAGTAACCAGCAAGTCCCAAAAAGCTTCGAATTTCGGAAACATTTTTTGGTGGTTTCCAATCAAGTATGGCCGATATTTTATTCAGATCAACCCGAATACCTGATGCTGAAACAACGTGGCCCAGAAAACTGACTTCACTCAACCAGAACTCACATTTACTAAACTTTGCATACAACTATTTATCTCGCAAAGTTTGTAACACAAGCCTCAGATGCTTGGCATGCTCAGTTTCATCTCTGGAGTAAATCAGAATATCATCTATAAACACTACCACAAACCGATCCAAATACTGACTGAAAATCCTATTCATCAGATCCATAAAAACAGCAGGTGCATTAGTAAGTCCGAAAGGCATAACCAAAAACTCATAGTGTCTGTACCTCATTCAAAAAGCAGTCATTGGCACATCTGAATCTTTGGCTTGCAACTGATAATAACCCGACCTCAAATCTATCTTTAAGAACACTGAAGCCCCTTTCAACTGATCAAACAAGTCATCAATCCGAGGCAACGGGTATTTATTCTTTATGGTTACCTTATTTAGCTGTCGGTAATCAATGCACATTCGCATAGTCCCATCTTTCTTTTTCACAAATAAAACTGGTGCACCCCAAGGAGAGAAACTCAGTCGTGCAAAGCCCCTATCTATTAACTCTTGCAGCTGTGCTTTCAACTCTTTTAATTCTGTAGGTGCCATGCGATACAGAGCTATCGAAATCGGAGTCGTCCCCGGTACTAATTCAATACCAAACTCTACCTCTCGAATAGGTGGCAAACCCGGTAATTCTTCAGGAAACACATCTGAATACTCGCACACGACTGGTACGGATTCAATCTTCCTTTTAGTCACTTTACTATCAAGCACATAAGCAAAGTAAGCTCCATACCCTTTTCTCATATACTTCCGAGCTAACATCGAAGATATTATTGCTGGTAACCCATTCAGATCATTAGATTCAATCCGAATAATTTCACTGTTCTGACATCTCAAATCAATGGTTTTTCTTTTGCAATTAACAACAGCATCGTGCAAAGTCAACCAGTCCATTCCCAGAATTATATCGAATTCATCAAAAGGAAACAACATCAAATCGGCTGGGAAACATGAATCCCGAATCATCAACGGGCAACTTTTACACACTTTGTCAACCAGAACGCACTGGCCCAGGGGGTTTGATACTCGAATCACAAACTCAGTAGACTCAACAGGCAGAGTCTTACTGGATACTAATGTTTCACACACATAAGAATGAGTCGAACCAGGATCAATCAACGCAATAACACTAGTATCATAAAGAGTGAAAGTACCGATAATAACATCTGGGGAAGAAGCATCCTCACGAGCGCGTATAGCATATGCTCTAGCAAGTGCACGAGCCTCTGATCGAACCTCAGTATCCTTTGTTCCTCTCTGATTGCCACCTACATTTCCCGAATGCCTGGGTGGTTTACCTCGCACCGATACATTGCTCAGTCTCGCATTCTAAACAGTATTTTGCTCGGCTAATATCGGGCACTCCCGAATAAAATGATCCATCGATCCACATTTAAAACAGGACCGATCATGCAATCTACAACGCGGCAACACGGCAGACGCCCAACTAAATTCGTTAGCTGCTTTAAAATCAATGAGTTTCAGCAGTCACCTCAGATATACGAGGTTTCGTGATAAGCTCGGCATCAAATAACCTCCAATTGTAAAACCCTTAACCTGTATCCGTCGTCGGATTAAGGTTATAAGGCATTACCGAATATGGCACAAGTCATAACAAAATTTTTTGCTCTTATAATTAAAACCGAAAGCATTGTAAATAATAATACTTAACCTTAATATACTTAAACCATCTCAAGCATATCTCATAACCATTAACCCATTCTTATCTAAACAATTTTTTTTATTGAACACAAGATTGTAACTCATGTGGTCAAATAAGATTCAATATTTGAACCTACGCATGCTCATTTTTTTTTTAATCTACTAAAGCAAATTGTCAAATACCAAAACTGTACATAATTATATTTTTGTATAGGATTTTACTTAATCAAGCTCAAAATATACCACTTGCTCACTTATCTATACAAAAATCACAATATCTAGATATACATAATCACACCCAAATGTACCAAATATGTCTTCCATAGCCTAAAACATCTAAACTTAAACTTAATATACATGCATATATATATATATATATATATATATATGTACCATATGCGAATATGCCAATTCAAAATACATAACATATTATTTCATCATCTAGCCGAATATGTCATATATAAAATAAGTGTCCCATAATATTAATCATCAATTTTTTCTTGAAACATAGCAAACCCTATTATTCGAAGCATATAAATAAGACCATCTAACTATTAAATACATTTCCATCGATAGTTCAATAAGCCATGCATAAACAAAATCACATCTCACCCTACTACTAACACAAGCATACTTATACTATCAAATAAGCTCATATAACAAGCAACACCATAACCGAATACATCCAAGACTAAAATACCACCATTTAGCCATTTTCGCATGGCTATGTATATATACAAGAACTAAACTCATTAGATCCAAAACATAATTCTAGCCTATACATGCCTTAAGTTCAAAGTCCAAACTTTAAAGGTACCAAAATAAGTCGATAGTGTGGATAACTTCGTTGACGATCCCTCGAGCTCGTAGCTTGAAACCAAAATCTATAAAACAGATTAATAGTACACACAAAGTAAGCTATCTTAGCTTAGTAAGTCTTAAGCAAATATATTAAAACAATTGAGCATTCAAATAACTTTAGACAATCACTTTATGATATGGATATAATGACATAGCACATATAATCAATTATAACCGAATGCTAATATCCTTACTTTGACAACCTCATAATTTCATTATTTTACCTTAAATGTATCAACTCACCGAATACATATAATTTAATATGCTTCCACAAATAACCAAATCAAGTAAGTACAATATACATATTAACCATATATAATCGATTATTCACATGTATACATATATCCATTTAGCCCCACACATTGTATTTACCCATTTGGCCGAATCTCAAGAACACATTCAAGATCAAATTCCAATATGTTATACTCATTCTTTGTAAGACCGAATGCACATACTAAAATTTTACAAACATACCTCATCTATATCACATATTACTAGCATCAAATAGTGATATACCAACTTACCTTATTTCCTTACAACCATGAGGCTTATACGTACCTGAACATTTAGCTTATTTGCTGTAATTAAATTCCACATTGTTAATGATCCATTGAAGCCTCTACTTATAATAATCATCGGCATTAAGCTTGCTAGGCAATAAAGCCTGAAACACACACCGGCACTAGGCCTGCTAGACCCGAGGTCTGATATTAAATCACCGGCACTAAGCCTGCTAGGCACAAAGCCCGATTAAACTCACCAGCACAAGGCTTGCTAGGCCCAAAGCCCGAATATCAATATTATAGAACTTTCTCATACACATTTCATATATCGAATATTACAATTATTCCACATAATTCATACGGACTTTCAAATGTTATAACTCGATTGAGTTAAGCTCAAATACAATATTACGATGCTTTATCACATTCAGCTATCTATATTAAAAATCCATGAATTCTAGTTTAGTATATTAAACTAGGTTACATTCAATATTAATGATGTTTAATTGCTTAAAGACTTACCTCGGATATCGTCGGACAGCAAAAACCGGCTATTCGATAATTTTCGCTTTTTCCCGATCCAAGTCCTTTTTCTTTTGTTCTTGATCTAAACATGTCCAAATTAAGCTCATTCAAACACATTTATATTCAATTTAGTCCTAAAACACATAGATGGGCAAATTACCATTTTGCCCCTAATATTTCACATTTTTACAATTTAGTCCTATTTGCACCAAAACACAAAATACACAAAATTTGGCCTCACACCTTAAGGCCGAATATTCCTAGGCTTCATACAAGTCCATGCATTTCATTTATTCACATTTTAGTCCCTCAAAAATTTATATTTTTCAATTAAATCCATAACACTCAATTTCATCAAAATTTCTAATTCAAAACATGTTAATTTAAAACATACTCTTAATATTCTACCATCAAACATTACAAAACATGAATATTCATCAATGGCATATCACACAAACATCATCATTTCACAAAATTGAGACATGGGTTTTGTAGCTCTCAAAGCAACAATTCCAAAAACGTAAAAATTATAAAAAATCGATCAAAGTATACCTTGAATTTTTGGCTTGCAAGTGCCGAATGCCTAGCCAAAGTTTCCTTTTTCTTTCTTTCTTTGATATTCGGCCAAAAGTAGGATGAACAAAGGCCACTATCTTTTTCATATGTTTTATTATTATTACGTACATATTAATCCATTTCCAAATTTACCCATCAAAATAAAAATATAAAACATATTACTCAAAGTCATTATTGACCATTAACATTCCGCTATCTTTAAAACATTTTGCTAAAAATGATGAAAACAAAGCCACTTTCTTTTTGTTTTCTTTATATTGATATAATATAATAACTTATAAAATAATATACTAATCTAACATATATTATAACTTATGAAAACATATAATATAAAAATATATAATTATAAAACCACATTCAATGCTGTCCACTTACTATAGTAATGGCTTAATTGCCACATAAGTCCTCGCAATTATAAAGCCACAACACATAGGCGCTTTAGCAAAAAGCAAGCAACTTTCACATTCAATGCAATTTCATCCTTTTGTCAAATTAAACGCACGAACAGACAAATTAGCTGACGAAAATTTACCACATGCTTAATTACATATCAACGGCATAGAAAATAATATAAAATTATTATTCGGACTCGGATTCGTGGTCCCGAAACCACTGTTCTGACTAGGGTATAAACCGGACTATTACACCAATCATCTCAAGGATGTATGCCCGAGCATATCGTATTCTTTCTACTTCAGTCGAATCATTCTCCAGCTTCGGGAATGTGTCTTGTAACCAGCCCATCTCGATCCAACCTCCGTAAATATTATCCAGAATCTCACCAAAAAAGATCGTAGCATATGGCTCCCCAATCAGCAAATTGAACGGATCCGGTGAGTACGGACCCATCCACTGGCAATCCCAATTGTAACTGCACGTCCTCCAAAGTGATGGTACACTCTCTGCGTGGAAGATGGAATGTGTGTGTCTCGGGTCTCCACATCTCTATTAACGCGCTAATGAGTTTCGGGTCCAACTTGCACCCCCAGCCTATAATTGCTACGTGCCAAAAACCCACTTCCCTCAAGTAATTTTCTATCAACGGTGATGGAGGACCAAACATATTACGAATATAACATTATAACACCCAATCTACATACAGTTATAAAAAATTATAAAATAAAAGTTAATTAAAATTACATAAATGAAAAAAATATTAAATAATATTCAAAAATTAAAATTAACCTTTACCATTTTCATTTGTTCGACGGTGATATGTTTATGATAATTCCCCGGCCATTGCAAACACGATCAAATATTTTTGAAATTATAAAAAAAAAATAATACTAATTTAGAAAAAAATTTAAAGGAAATAATTAATTAAATAGAGCTTTGAGAAATTTAGGGAGAAATTTAAGAGCTTTTTTGCCAAATTTGGAAGAAATATTGTGTGAAAAAAAAATAGGAGGGGGTTTTATATATATATATATATATATATATATATATTTACCATTAGACCCCCAACGGTCAAAAATTTAAATGGCTGTTGGGAAAAAAAAACACGGAGCAAATCGCGTCCCTGGGAGGAGCGATTTTGCCACTTCAGCAAAACGCTTTCACGTCAGTGCGTTTTGTGCTAACATGGCAAAATCGCTCTCCCAAGGATTCGATTTGCTGAAATTTCACCAAAAAACGTTCCTACGTCGACGCGTTTTATATTTTTTGACCCTTTTTGATAAATAATAAAAAAAATTAGCCAATTTTCGCAAATAAAATTGAAAATAGACCTTTATTGGCAAAATAGTCTTTTGAAAATTTATTTTTATTCATTTATATTATATAAGTAATAAAAAATTGAATAATAAATTTAAATTCTTCGTAAACTGAGGTGAGCATCGACTTGTCTTTTCATTAACAATTAGATTGATTTCCAAACTCATTAGCGTAACAGTCTACTTTTATTTTTACTGCTACACTTTCACTTCTAGAGGTAGGTTTTTAATCTAAATTCATCAACTTTTTATATAAAATGGAGTGGTTTTGTTAGTTTTTTCTTTCTTTTAAATGAAGTTAAATCGGGGTTTTTTCTAAAATACTTAAATACAGCTTGAATTTTTTTAATTTATTATATCAAAAACTGATTAATTCATAATCTACAATTTGGTTAAATGAGACTAATTTGAAATTGATTTAACTATTGATTCAACTTTTTTTAGCTCAATCCTAACCGATTAAATCAACTAATTAGTGCAACAAAATTTGAATAACTTTGAATTTTAGAATTTTTATATTTTTTATTTTTAAAGAATTCCATTTTTTCATATTTTTATTTTTAAAAAATATATTTTTAAAAAGTTTTATGCTTTTATTTAAAATATAAAAAAATTAAAATTTTTATGTATTTTTTGGAGGGTAAAGACTAAATTGACAAAATAGAACAATATGTTATAGGCTAAAAAAAAATTTTAAACCGAAGAACCAAGATTTTTAAATAAATAAATAAAAAAGAGTACAGGGACTCACTGTCTAGTATAGAGACTAAGTTAAAATAGTACAAGAAACTTTAGCATATTTAAACCAAATTAAATATTTCTTTAATCAGAATGTCATGAATGCTGCTTTATGTGGTGTCTAAGCTATAAATGATTCATGCTTCAGAGAGGTTAGTTTCTGGGGATGACAGGACTCATATTACTTCAAATGACCAAGCCATGCACCAAAATGCCAGTTCCAGTTTACATGGACGCCTAAGCCTAACAAATCTACTAATTAGCATGCCAATTCAACATCTAGATGTCTCAAAATTTACAAGCAACAAAAGCAGTAATATCTGAATCACTACATACATTACAAGTTAGGCATAATAGTTGGGTCCTGGAACTCATAACATAATTCCCTAAGGATTTAGTTGGTTCCATGGCCTCGCTTACCCATTACCAGATTCGACTTCATAAACTCCTTTTTACGTTTCATGTATCAGATCTCCGAGTTTCTTGCATCTAAATCTGCATGAAAACTTTACTTTTCATGTATCATTAAATCACAAACGGATGCATATTGAATGGGAGACGTGTATAAACTCAAGAAAAGAATAAAAAACTCACATGTTCATTTACAGATCTTGTCATAGACTCTGGTCCCCTGCATCCTACATAAATATTTTCAGCTTATTAATTAACAACCATGATACAATGAAACAGAACTGTGTAATTTGTACATGGAAACGGAAAACAGAAGTTCATTAAAATGGCATCAAAAGCATTATCTTCAAGCTGTAGGTGATGAAAACAAACTTTGAACTCACACTCTAATCCTATTAATATGGTGCATTGCTACGATTTCTTGTATGTGGTGCTAACTTCATGCTACACCTACATCAAGATTCCCATGCATTTATATACTCATGAATCAATACAACTCTGTACCATGAAATCTACTATATCACCAAGGGACTAAATAAAACCTCAGAAAAGATTCATTTCTAGTTTGTGCACATTTTATACAAAAGCAAATGCATGAATATTCCATGCTGGAGAAAAATGAGAAAAGGATTTGTGACTTGAAGTCTAAACTTTCACTTGATGAAGCATATGCCAGTTTCAGGATTATGATGCAATACCTGGAAATTTGCTCTCCTTTTGCAACATTGTAGAGAGAAACAAAGCATGGGGTATAAGCAATTGCATCAAATTTTGAGCGAATCCGGAAGGATTTAGCTCCTCGCATATATCTCCCCTTTTGGTTGTAACAAGTTATTTTCGGATAATTTGACAACATGAATATTTCTCCATTGCTCAAAACAAGCATTGGTTGATAGGAACCCGAGTACACATGTTTAATGACAAATTGTTTGGTCCAAGACTCCTTGACACCATATTCTTTCATAACCCAAATGTCAAATTGCATGAAATCGGGACAGTGACATATAAACAGACAACCTCCTAGCACTCCAGTCTTTGTGCATCCTGAAGAATACTTATCCAATTCTTGAAAATGATGAGGCGGTGGAACTATCCCAAACTGCTCAGTATCAAAGTCAAAAGAATTTATGAATTCACCACGACGAGAAGATTTCGACCAGTGAAGGGCTCCATTCAAGAAAGCATTGAAAGGTAAAGAAACAGAGCCAGTAGGTGCATTTCTGATGCTTCTCCATGTACCACTACCAATGGTGTATATTTCAGCCATTGGGTAATTCAATTTTACTGTTGGATAATAGCTTTGCAAAAGTTTGTATTGATTAGTGACAGTTGAATAACCAAGCCCCCAAAAAGGACTCCTACGCCTACCCTTACAAGGTGGTTGAATTGTGATAAATTCACCCAAAATTGGGTTACACACATGGAACACATAGAAAGGGGAATCTGTTTTTGGTCCAAGTAAACAAAGCAAACCATTGCATGCACTGATATCAGAAATTTCCCAAGTGGGTACATTAGATTTAGGGGTAAAGTTGAGTTTGGAGATCTGGAAACTTGCACCATCAGCATAAACGTGGGATAATTGGAGCCTCTTTCGACATTTTTGGAGTGGCTTAGTGTTGGTTAAAATGCAGAGGGGTGATATTGAAAGGTGGAGGCTTGCAAATTCAGGATCAGAAATGAAAGAGATGAATCTCTTGCAAACGCACCTGCAATGGAGAAGGTCACGGATCGGAAGCCTTGAGAGAATGTCTAAGATTAGAGGGTGTGGGAGTTGAAACAATCTGCAACTGTTTGCTGTTGGTTCATGTCTGTTGCTTGATTGTTCCATTGCTCCTTTCTTTCGGCCCCTCATTTGCTTTCCACTTGAAATGGGTTTGAACTCTATAAGCTTAAGACACCATCAAGTAAGAAGCTTGAAATGGTTTAAATTGTAAATGTTTCTTTCTTTTATTTCGTTGTGGAACCCTAGAACAGAAGATTTTTCTACTGTGTTTATTTATTTATGTACCATATAACATATAACATAGGGTTTGATGAACACGAGTAGAGTTAAGCTCGAATACTATTAAGTATGAATTTAATATTTAATTCGAGTTTATTGAATTTTTATTTTTAAGCTCAAGGTAAATTAAATTTGTCTATCAATTTTGATATTTGAGCTTTACTCAATAATTATGCATAGAGTTAATAATATATATTAAAGGTAATAATGTAATTTACTAATATAAAAAATTCGGTAAGACTCACAAATTGTTCAAGTCAAATATTATTAAGAGCGAATTCGATTCAATTAATAGCTCAACTTAACAATTACCGAATAAAGTTCAAACTTTTTTAAATCAGATTGATTAACTTACGAGCATCAAAATAGTTCACTTACCCCTAATATAACTATTCTATTATGTTTATGTGAATGGTCAATGCCCTACAGGAAATGGTAAGTTCTGTGTATTTAACCCTTTTGGGTATTGATTTTAAAGCTTTTTCTTCTAAATTCAATCTTTCTTGTGTCAATTTCGATTAGTTGCCAATTCATAGATTACTGATTAAATAACCCTTTTGGGTATTATATAATCACGTCATACAAAAAGTTATGGAGGAGTAGAATCATCCACTCAAGCTTTCAATATTAGGAGAGGTATTGCAAGTCTAGTGAAATTAAGGAAAATGCCTGCCTGTGGTATGTCATGGTTTTGATATAAAGATTCTTTCCTGATTTTATGGCTTCCCTGGAACAATATTAATCAAACCTTTGCTGACTTACTTCACATCCTTGATAGGATTGAAATGAGCAAGCAATGCACCGAATGCATGAGAGGACGCAAATATTACTTCAAATAACCAAGCATGCACCAGTCTCAGTTAACAAATCTACCAATTAGCATGCTAATCTTGAAGATGTCTCATTACAAGCAAAAAAAGCATAACATCTGAATTACTACATAAATTACAAATTAGGCATAAATTTAAATCTTGGAACTCATAATATAATTCCCCAAGAATTCGCTGCTATGTTGATTTTTTTTATTATATGGTACAAACTTCATGCTATATTCATGAATTACTATAGCATTAGCACCAAGGAACTAAATAGTAAATAAAACCTCAGAAGAAAAGATTCATTGCCAGTTTGCACTCATTTTGTACCGGAAAAAATGAAAGAAAAAATGGTTTGTTACTTGAGGTCTAAGCTATTACTTCATTGGCTGCAATTTCTAAATTGTTGAAGCATGTGCTAGTTTCAGGATTATATTACAGTACCTGGAAATTAGCTCTCCTTTTGCAACATTATAGAGAGAAACAAAGCACGGGGTATAAGCGATTGTATTGAAACATGAGCACGTCTGGATTAATTTAGTTCGTCGAAGATGTTTCCTCTTCTGGTTGCAACAAACAATTACCCCATTATTGTACAACATCAATATATCTCCATTGCTCAAAACAACCATTGGTTGATAGGAATAGTAGCCGTATCTCTTCGGGTGCTCTAAATATTCAATAACAAACTGTTTGGTCCAAGACTCCTTCACTCCATACTCCTTCATAACCCAAATGTCAAATTGCAGTGAAATCGTGAAGTGAATTATAAACTGACAACCTCCTAACACTCCAGTCTTTGTGCATTCTGAAGAATACTTATCCAATTCTTGAAAATGATGAGGCGGTGGAACTATCCCAAACTGCTCAGTATCAAAGTCAAAAGAATTTATGAATTCAGCACCAACAGCAATAGATTTATTACACCAGTGGAGGGCTCCATTCAAGAAAGCATCGAAAGGTAAAGAAACAAAGTCAGTTGGTGCATTTCCTATGCTTCTCCATGTTCACTCCCAATGTTGTATATTTCAGTCATTAGATATTTCAATCCAAATGTAGTATAATAGCTTTCCAAAAGTTTGTATTGATTAAAGACAGCTGAATAACCAAATCCCCAAAAAATGACCTCTCAACCTATCCTTATAAGGTGGTTGAATTGTGATAAATTCACCCAAAATTGGGGTACACACATAGAAAGGGTCATCATTTTTGGATCCAACTAAACAAAGCAAACCATTGCATGCACTCATATTAGAAATATCCCAAGTGGGCACACCAGATTTGGGTGTAAAGTTGAGTTTGGAGACCTGGAAACCTGAACCATTGACATCGATGTGGGATAAGTGTTGGGGATATCAGCCAAAGCAAGAAAGAAAAATGAAGCAAAGAGAAACAAATGCAAAAATATTATCAGAAAACTGAATTGCATTACTGATTTCATTAAGTCAAATATAAGTTACAAAGCAGCTACCTAATGTATAACTACTCCCACTAATTACATTGAGAAAATACATAACTTACCTTGCACACAAAGTAAAGCTGACTTATCAGCCAAAACATCACTTAAACATAACTCAAATCAGCAAACTAATCTTAGTGTTTCAAATAAACACATTACAAAATGAACTAAGCTAGTTACATATTAAACAAACATAGTTGTTGCACTGGTTGAGCTTCAAAACTTCTCTGCTGTTGCATTGCAGGCCAAAGTTCAATAGTCCTCCTTGGACTGTATGCAACAAACACCAATATTTCTTCTTAAATTGTCAAACTTTGAAGTACTAAGAGGCTTAGTCAAGATGTCAGCAAACTGATTTTCAGAGCTGCAATGGATCAAATTAACTTCCTTTGATTGTTCAGCCTCTCTAACAAAATGATATTTAATCTTAAAGTGCTTTGTTTTGCCATGAAACATAGGGTTTTTTGCTATGGCAACAGCTGACTGATTGTCAACTTTGACTTTAGTAGCTTCTTATTAGTTCTCCTTTAAATCACATAAGAGCTTTCTTAGCCAAATGGCTTGATTGACAGCAGCAGTTGCTGCAACGTACTCTGCTTCTACTGTTGATTGAGCCACAATTTGTTGTTTCTTTGAACTCCAACAGAAGACCCTTGAGCCTAGAGTGAAAAAGTATCCCGATGTGCTCTTCATATCATCAATGGACCCTGCCTAGTCACTATTAAAGTAGCCTATCAACTTGAGTTCTTCAGTCTTCAAAATTTTACCCCATAGTCCAAAATTCCTTTTACATATCTAATGACTCTATTGGCTGGCTTAAAGTGAACAACATTGTAGTAATGCATGAACCTAGACAGAAGGCTAACAGCAAACAGATATCAAGCCTTGTAGCTGTCAAATAGAGCATACAACCTACAAGGCTTCAATACCCTTTTTCATCAACCTTTTCATAGTTGCCATTGTTGGTTAGCTTTTCACCTTGAGCCACTGGTGTAACACCCATAACCCTTATTCGTCGCTGAAACAGGGTTACGGAGCATTACCAAACTTTTCAGATCAAATACGAACATTTCATAACATTTAATATACATATCAAAAACCAATCATAAATTACTCATATTGTCCCTTTTATGAGCCCTCGAGGCCCAAAATACGCATTAGAAGTAAACCGGGACTAAATTGGAAGTTCAAAGATTTTTTCCCAAAATTTTAAAATTTTCCTTAGGTGTAGGGGACACACGCCCGTGTGGCCAGGCCAAGAGACACACTCGTGTCTTAGGCTGTGTGGGCATTCGATGTGAGGCACACAACCGTGTCCCAGCCTGTGTCCATACCCGTGTAACTCTCTGACTTGGGTCACACGGCCAAGCCACACGCCCATGTGCTAAGCCGTGTGTTATGAAATTAAGGTGCAGGGGTCACACGGCCATGTCACACGCTCGTGTGCTAAGTCGTGTGCAAAAAACCTAGGCATTCTGTTCTCAGTTTTAAAGATGCAAGAGAGACACGGCCAGACCACATGCCTATGTGCTAGGCTGTGTGCCAAATACGGCTGAGACATATACCCGTGTCTCTGCCCGTGTGGACGAAAATAGGCCATTTTATGGCCACTTTTCTCACCTAATCTTGGTATCAACCTAGGCACAACCATTTGCACATTGACAAATCACTACAAAACCTTCAATTCAAGCCAAAACCAAGTTTTATACCTAACATATCATCACATATATCCAGATATCTTAACTTACCAAATTAACCATATACACCTATATGCATATTTTACTAAATTCACTAGCCCAAACTATGCCTCAATGTGCCTATTAATTAACCATCATTTAATCATTTCAAACACACCTCATGCATGATTAATCCATACCTATATAAATTGATTGGAAATATAAACAAAGTGTAACTCATAATATTTACATAAACCAACTTTACTTAAAACCATTCCAACCCTATACATGCCATATAAACCTTAATACACATTGCAAAAGCTACCAGATTAAGTTGGACAATGTGGCTTGATGTGTTGATCTGATCTCCCGACCTCACGTTAATCTGCAAGAACATTAAACAACACAAGTAAGCTCAAAGAAGCTTAGTAAGTTTGATAGGTTAAACATAAATATTACCGAACTTAATATAATAAATTAAATAGTAAATTAATCATACACTCTCCCTGTCAAACACAACATAAATCGATGAACACGCTTCCTTCAAATCAATATAAATAATAAACGATAAATCTTTCTATTTCAATCACATAAGTCATTTACTAAATCTTACCGAATCAGAGAACTACTTACTAATATGAGTACATTGTTTTCGGAAGCCTGAAGGCTAAACAGAAGCACATAAGTGCTAAAAAAAACCCGTAAGGGTTGAACGAAAGCTCAAAAGAGCTGAACGGAAACCTATAAGGGTTAATCAGAAGCTCAGAAGAGCTGAACGGAAACCCATTAGGGTTGAATGAAAACTCATATGAGTTAAACAGAAGCTCGTGAGAGTTAAACGGAAAGTAAACACAAAAGTTTGCAACAAATGCTGAACATCGATTTACTTGGGTAATTTTTCGTCAATTCTTCATTTGCTGTCTTTCGTCGCAGAACGATCGTACTTAATCCCGTGTTCCATTCGTTTTGAACATTTAATTCAATTTCATAATTTTAACAATAATTTTATTTTCAACAACAAATATGAATAAATACATAATACCATTCATCAATTTAATATATAAACATTAAAGTTTAACTATACGAACTTACCTGGGTTAAATTGTAAGATTTGTAGTAGTTCAGGGACTATTTTGCTAATTTTTCTTTTTCACTATTGTCTACGGGATCTTGATCTAAAATATAAAATTATCCATTCATTAGCATATATTTCAATTTCAATTCACTTCACAATTAATACCCCTCAATTTTTGAAATTGCACAATTGCCCTAACTTTAACAACTTTTGCAATTTAGTCCCTTATTAATTAATCTATCAAATTAACTAATTTTTCTCAATTGAAAATTTATCTAAATATTCTTAGCTATTATAAAGCTCTTGATATTCAGAATTTCAATACCAAACCCTAATATTTAACATTTTTACAATTTGGTCCCAAAATCAATATCTCTCAAAATCACTTTATAAAATCATCATACAACAAAATTAAAGCTCTAAATCCATGTTAATTCATAAACAAAACATTTAGTATTCATCAATGGTAACTTCCAAAATTACCAATAAAATCAAAAACTAATGAAATAGATAGTTGGACCTAATTGTAAAAGTCTTAAAAACATAAAAATTCCAAGAAAAGGGCAAGAATTGAACTCACTTGAAGCAAAATATGAAAATCAGCTTCTTAAGGGTTCTTAAATGGTGTTTTAGGCTGAAGATTGATGAAGAATTGCCTAGAAACTATTAAATCCCATTTTTAACTATTTTAATTTTATTTCATTTCCAATTTCACCCCTTAATCACCTAATTTCATTGTTTTTTTCTGCTTATGCCGCCTCAGCCTTCTCATGTATGTCTAAATGCCTTTTTAGTCCTCCCTTATTTGCCATTTAGGCTATTTAATCACTATTTCTTTAATTAGAAAGTTTTGCACCTTTTTCAATTTAGTCCTTTTTAATTAATTAACTATGAAAACGTTAAAATTTTCTAACGAAACTTTAATACTACCTTAATGACACTCCTTAAATATTTATAAAAATACTTACTACTTGGTTTATAAAATTGAGGTCTTGATACCTCGTTTTCGAAACCAATTAACCTAATAAATCCTTCTAAAACACAAATCACTAATTCAAAAATCTTTCTAAAATCACATTTGACTCGTAAATACTAAATAATAAAATTTACAAGATCACTTGTCGGTTTTGGTGGTCTCGAACCACTATTTCCGACACCACTGAAAATTGGGTTGTTACAACTCTCCCCCTTTAGGAAATTTAGTCTTCAAAATTTGTTACCTGGGAATAGGTTTGGATACTGTGATCTCATTGATTCTTCTATTTCCTAGGTAGCCTCCATTGAATCATGATGATGCCACAATACTTTAACTAACGGTACTCGTTTATTTCGTAATTCTTTAACTTCTCGAGCTAAAATTCTTATCGGCTCCTATGAATACGTCATATTTTGGTGTAGCTCAATCTTACTATAAGGAATTACGTATGAAGGATCAGATCTGTACCATCTTAGCATCGATACGTGGAACACATTGTGAATTTTCTCAAGTTCAGGAGGCAAAGCTAATCGATAAGCCACAGGGCCGATTCTTTCAACAATTTCATACGGTCCAATAAATCTTGGGCTCGGTTTTCCTTTCCTACCGAATCTTAACACCTTTTTCTGTGGAGAGACTTTTAGGAATACTCGATCACCCACAATGAATTCTATATCTCTTCTTTTCAAATCTGCATATGATTTTTGACGTTCAAAAGTAACTTTCAAGCTGTACCGGATAATCTGGACTGTATCTTTAGTCTCTCGAATCAAGTCGACTCCTACTAGTTTGGATTCACTCAATTCAGACCAATACAATGGTATCTTACATTCCCTCCCATAAAGAGCTTTAAACGGTGCCATTTTGATACTGAATTGATAACTGTTGTTATATGCAAATTCAGCCAACTGTAAATATCTTTCCCAGTTGCCTCCAAACTCAAGTATACAACCTCTCAACATATCGTCCAGAATCTGAATCACTCGTTCTGATTTCCCGTCAGTCTCAGGATGAAATGTTGTGCTAAAATTTATCTTTGTACCTAGAGCCTCTTGAATTTACTCTAAAACCTCGATTTGAACCTCGGATCTTGATCTGGAATTATGGATCTTGGAACTCCATGTAACCTCACAATCTCCGATATATACAATTCCGCTAACTTCTCAAGTGTAAAGTTTGTTTTGACTAGGATAAAATGTGTCGACTTAGTCAATCTATCAACAATCACCCAAATCGAATCTTTCTTTCTCGGAGTCACAGGTAGACTGGATACAAAGTCTATTGTGAGATGCTCCCACTTCCATTTTAGTATCATAATAGGTTGTAACAAACCCGTTGGTACATGGTGTTCTGCTTTCACTTGTTGACAAATCAAACACTTAGCTACGAACTCATAAATTTCTCGTTTCATACCCGACCAACAATACATCCGTTTCAAATCATAACACATCTTCATACCACCCGGATGAATGGAGTACATACTACTGTGAGCCTTAGAAAGAATATCATTTTTCAAATCCGAATTATTTAGAACAAAAAATTCTATTGCAATAATGTAACATACCACTATCATCAATGCTAAACTCTGAACTCAGATTGTCCTGAATCATCTGTCATTTCAGTACCAATTTTGGATCCTTGTCTTGCAATTCTCGAATCTATTGAAGGAAAAAAAGGCTTTGCTAATACAACACCATCTTCATTAAGAGATAATTGAGCGTTTAATGCTCGAAGTGCAAACAATGACAACTTTCGACTAATTGCATCCATAACCACATTAGCTTTTCCCAGATGGTAGTCAATAACCAAATCATAATCTTTCTGTAATTCTAACCACTGTATCTGTCTCAAATTCAGCTCCTTCTGAGTCATTAAATACTTCAAACTTTTATGATCTATGAACACATAACATTTCTCACTGTATAAATAATGTCTCCAAATCTTCAAAGCAAATACGATTGCAGCCAATTCAAGATCATGTGTAGGATAATTCTTCTCATGCGGTTTTAACTATCGAGAAGCAAAGGCCACTACCTTTCCTGACTGCATTAGTACACAAGCTAATCCATTTAGAGACACATCACTATAAACAACATATGGTACACCAGATTCTGGCTGAGTCAAGACCAGAGCTTCTGTCAACTTTTTCTTCAATTGATCAAAGCTCTGTTGACACTCATCAGACCGAACAAATTCAACATTCTTTAGTAATAATCAGGTTAACAGCAAAGCAATCATCGAAAAGTTATTGACAAAACATCGGTAATAACCTGCTAGACTCAGAAAACTTCGCACTTCTGAAACATTTTTTGGAATCTTCCAATTTACCACTATAGATACTTTGCTCAGGTCGACTCAAATCCCTTCGGCTGATACAATGTGACCCAGAAATCTGACCTCGTGAAGCCAGAATTCACATTTGCTAAACTTTGCATAAAACTGCTTTTCTCTCAAAGTCTGTAGCACAATCCTCAAGTGTTGTGCATGCTCGGATTCTGTCTTGGAATAGATCAGTATATCATCAATAAACACAACTACAAATCTATCCAAATAAGATTGAAAAATCTGATTCATTGAATCCATGAAAGCAGCAGGGGAATTGGTAAAATCGAATGGCATTACCAAAAATTCATAATGACCGTACCGAGTTCCAAAAGCAGTCTTTGACACATCACACTCTTTAACCTTCAATTGATAATACCCAGATTTAAGGTCTATCTTTGAAAACACTGTAGCACCTTTCAGTTGATCATACAAGTTGCCTATACGTTGCAAAGGATAACCTTATTCAACTTTCTGTAGTCTATACACAGACTCAAAGAACCGTCTTTCTTTTTCACAAATAAGACAGGTACACCCCAAGGAGACATACTCGACCTGATGAACCCTTTGTCTAATAACTCTTGCAACTGTGCCTTTAATTCCTTTAACTTAGCTGGTGCCATACGGTATGGTGTTATTGATATCAGAGTTGTTCCCGGAATCACATCAATTACAAACTCAACTTTACAATCAGGTGGTAAACCCGACAATTCTTCAGGAAATACATAAGCAAACTCACTAACAACCAGTAACTGTTATGGCTTTGATTCGGAATTCTGAGTATCAAGAATGTAGGCTAAAAATGTTTTATTACCTTTTCGCATCAGCCTCTGAGCAGAAAAAGCTAAAATGATTCTAACAATATCCTTTGTATTCTCAGACTCAACTGAAATTACCTCTCCTATCAGACATTTCAGATCAATCCATTTCTGTCTGTAATTCACTACCGCATTATGCTTCGTTAACCAATCCATTCCTAGAATAACATCAAATTCCCGAAAAGGTAACAACAACAAATCAGCAGGGAATTCACAACCTTTCACTTTCCGTGGACAATTACGACACACTAAATTAACTATTACACTTTGGCCTAATAGATTAGTAACTTGAATATCATAGTTGGTAGACTCTACAGACAATTTCTTTTCTGTTACTAATGTAGTGCAAATATAAGAATGAGTAGACCCGTGGTCAACCAACACATATACAGTAACATCAAAGAGATAGAATGTACGAGCAATCACATCCAGAGCCGTAGCTTCTTCTCTCGCTCGGATGGCATAAGTATGTACAGGTACTCTAGCCTCTGACTGAGCAGCAGTATCTCTCATACCGGAACGAGTAGTCCCAGTGGCACTATTTTGGCTCGAACGTCTACTTCGTTGAGAAGTGGCCAGCTGTTTCTCTTTCTGCTCTTTCTCTTCTTTTTGAAATTGAGGACAATATCAGATAAAATGGTCAGTGGCTCCATATTTATAACAGGCCCCCGCTTTACTTCTACATTCACCAGGATGGTATTTCCCACAATACTTGCATTTAGACTTAAGAGCATTTTGCACACTACCCACATTAGCAGCAGGTCTAGTAGATACCTCGTAATCAGGTTGAGTCACCTTATTTTTATTTGATCGTTCAGGCATTGAGGTGGCTCGACTGAAATCTTCTCTAGACTTTTTAGCCGGCAATGCTGAAAATGATTTGAAGGAACTTCTCTTGTAAGACTCTTTATTCCGTCTATCTTGCTGCATTTTTCTATTGTACACCTCTTCCATCTTTTGTGCACTATCTGACAGAATGACAAATTCTCATATTTCAGTGCCCCTAATCATCATTCTGATTTCATCATTCAACCCTTCTTCAAACCGAATGCATATTTTTTCTTCGGTTGGTGAGGTATACAAATTCTCTCTCATACTCGGATACCGAATTGTTTCCTTGGCGTAGGTCAAGAAATTCCCTCTTTTTCTTATTTAGATATCTCTTGCCAACATATTTCTTTTTAAACTAGCTCTGAAAGAATTCCCAAGAGATTTTCTCTTTTGGCACTATAGCCACTATTGTTGACCACCAATTATAAGCTTCCTCTTTTAGTAATGAAACAACACATCTCAAATAATCATCAGGAGAACAAGCTATTTCTTTAAAAACTCTTATCGTATTTTGAAGCCATTATTTAGCTTTCACTGGATCATCATCTGACCTACCCTAAAATTCTTCAGCCCCACACTTTCTGAGTTTTTCGATTGAAGTACGTTTACTAGATTCAATCACTAGAGGAGGTGGAGGTGAAACTGACGGCTCTACAGGTGGTACAATAGGGGGAGGAGGTTGTTGAGCCAGATTTCTCTCTTGCATGAATTCACTAAACCATTTATTCATACACCCAAAGAACATGTTTTTAATTTCTTGTTCTTAGGCCGTAGGAATTTAGACATTACTACTTGTCCTATTGACTTCATCATTATCAGTATGTTCAGATCTTTCTGACATCTTTACAATCTTTAAGAAAACAAAGGTTAGATCGGATTATACACATTTCACTATCACAAATTTATATGGCACGTATTTCTAAATATTTCACATGCTACGTTCAGTCTGAGAATCGGCTAAATTGTAGTTCTGATACCACTAAATGAAACACCCTTAACCCTTATCCCTCGCTGAAACAGGGTTACGAAGCATTACTAGACTTTTTAGATCAAATATGAATATTTCATAACATTTAATATACATATCAAAAACCAATCATAAATCACTCATATTGTCTCTAGTATGAGCCCTTGAGGCCCAAAATACGCATTACAAATAAATCGAGACTAAACTGGAAGTTCAGAGAAAGTTTCCCAAAATTTTAAAATTTTCCTTAGGTGTAGGGGACACACGCCTGTGTGGCCAAGCCGGATGGCTCACACGGCCAAGAAGCACACCCATGTCTTAGGTCGTGTGGGCATTTGATGTGAGGCACACGATCGTGTCCCAGCCCGTAGCCATGCCCGTGTAACTCTCTGACTTGGGTCACACAGCCAAGCCACACGCCCGTGTGCTAGGCCGTGTTGGTAACAGCCTAGTTTAGACCTTGGTCGGAACAGTGGTTTTGGAACCACAAATCCGAGTCAAAAATATTTTTATATTATTTTCTGAGTCTATAGTATGTGATTAAGCATGTGTGAATGTTTCGTAAATTAATTTTATAAATTGATTATTTAATTTGAGAAAAGGGCTTAATCGCATAAGTTGCAAAAGTGACTTTCTATTTGTTAAAGTACTAATTTGCTATGTTTTATTGATTGATAAGTCCTTAAAATGAAATTTGGCCACTATATAGGTGAGTGGACGGTAAAGGACAACCATTATGTGATTTGTAATTTAATTATAAAGGTTAATATGGTAATTATGTTAATAAGCTTATTATAATAAAACAAAACAATATGGTGGCCATTTTATCATCTTTTTGCACCAAAAATAGAAGAAAGAAGAATCCATTTTCATGTTTTAGGGTTCGGCACTTTGTGTTTGTGATTAAGGTATGATTTGAGTTCAGTTTTTTAATGATTTCTATGTTTTTGCGATCGTTGCTTTGGGTACTAGCTAGCCCATGCCCTAATTTTTGAGTTGGTTGATGATTTTGTGTTGTTCCATTGTTGAATCTGTATGTTCTTTGGTGTTTGATGATGAAATATGAAATTTGGATGATAGATTTTCATGTTTTATAAAGTGATTTTTGTTGAATTTGAGTATTATGGGCTAAATTGTGAAAATGAGAAATTGAAGGGCTAAAATGGAAATGAATGAAAGATATGGGCTGCTAGGGACTAGAATGATATTTGGCCATGCTTCGGTGAAATGAAATTTTATGTGTTTGGTGATTTTATAAAATAGGGACTTAAATGTCAAAATATGAAAATGTGAGGGCTAATTTGTAAAATACCCTAAATATGTGTATATGGATTGAATTAAATGATTTGGTGAATAAAAGAGTAAAATTTGGATGTGTATAGATCAAGAACCAAAGAAAACAGAATTAGATCGGGGGAAATCGAAAGTAGTTGAATAGACGATCGTTTCCGTTCTTTCTTGTATGAGGTAAGTCGATATACAAATAAATGTGTTTAGATTGAATTCATATTATTTATATGTGAATGAATTGTGATAAATGGGTATTTGAGCAGAATATGTGAAATCTGATTAAGTTTCGATATTGTAACGATGTCCGAAAAGTCCCGTACAAACCTTAGGAAATAGTTAGGATACGTACGTCATGACATAGGATTCTGTTATGAGTTGTCATGTAAGACCATGTCTAGGACGTTGGCATCGATTTGAGATTTACGTGTAAGACCATGTCTGGGACATCGACATCGTATATGATTTCGTGTAAGACCCTGTTTGGGACAGAGGCATCGATATTTAACTACATGTAAAACCACGTCTGGGACGTTGGCATTGTACGAGCTTTTTGAGCTATCCGAGTATCCTATTTGATTTCTGAACGGTTCAACGAGCATTCCAAGAAATGAATGAGTATATGAATGTGCATCCAAATTCCGGTACGTATGTATGTATATGAAATTTGGCAATGAAAGGTATGTATGTATATGATCATTTTATATGTGATTATGAGCGATTGGACATGATCAATTGAGATATAAGAGAAATATAATTTGTGTTTTTATTATGCTATGAACTATATGTATGAATTAGTTTATAATTGTTCTATGTGATAAGTTTATTTGTATATGGCTTACTAAGCTTTTGAAAACTTACTTTGTGTATGTTTGAATTGTTTTATAGATTATTGAAGCTACTAGGAGCTCGGAGATCGTCAAGGATCATCACCACACTATCGAACTATATTTTGGTATTTTTTTTAAAATGTACATATTGAAGTATGGCATGTATAGACTAGAAATGTTTAGATATATTTTGAGACATGTATATATAGCAATGTGATATGGCTTGATAATGAATGTGATTATGGGTGAATTTAGTCCATGCTATGTGATGCAAAAGTTGGTATGTTTTGATGTGTTCATGAATGGCCAAAAGAGATGGTCAACTTTGGTAAGTTTCATGGTTGATTTTGGGATTTGAAATGATGAGAAATGTTATGAATTGAAATGGATTTATATGATGAATCACATGTTTTTTATGTGAGGTTGGTATTTTGAATTGTTATGCTTGAGTTGGATTTGTATATAGAAATGAATGATGTTGTTATGGGTCAAATTGTTCATAATTTGGTATGTTTTAGCTACCTTTGGGACATGAATTAATGCTTGTTTGATGCTTGTAGGTATGACCCAAAATGGGTGGCAATTTGGCCTTGCAAATGGCCTATAATTGTCTACATGGTTGAACACACAGGCGTGTGTCTCGACTATGTCCTTCACTGTCCCAATTCGAAGCAAGTCAGACTTGCACATGAGCCAGACACACGGGCATGTGATAGGCCGTGTGATTCAAGTCAGTATTGCACACGGGCCAGACACATGGGCGTGTGACAGGCCATGTGATTCAAGTAAGTGTTGCACACGGGCTAGACACACGGGCGCATGACAGGCCATGTGATTCAAGTCAGTTTTGCACATGGGCTGAGGCATGGTCCAAGGCACGGCTGTGTAAGGCACACGGCCTAGCCCCATGGGCGTGTCCCCTGTTTTGAAAGAAAAATTTTTTAAGTTTCGCAAAGTTTCCGTATGAGATCGGTTTAGTCCCGAACTTTCTCTAAAGCATGTTTAAGGTCTCGTAGACCTTCTAAACGGACTATATGAATATGAATTATTATGTAATGATGTTGTATGATTGATATTGAGAAATGAGTGTAAAGTGTTCCGATATGTCCGGTAGTGCCTCTAAACCCTAGTCTAGCGATGGATACGGGTCAGGGATGTTACAGTGTGTTATGAAATTAAGGTGCAGGGGTCACACGCCCATATGCAAAAAACCTAGGCATTCTATTTCACAATTTTAAAGATACAGGGAACACACGGCCAGACCACACGCCCATGTGCTAGGCCATGTGTCACACACGGCTAAGATACACACTCGTGGACGAAAATAGGCCATTTTATGGCCACTTTTCTCACCCAATCTTGGTATCAACCTAGGCACAACCATTTGCACATTCACAAATCACCATAAAACCTTCAATTCAAGCCAAAACCAAGTTTTATACCTATATCATCACATATATTCAAATATCCTAACTTACCAAATTAACCATTTACACCTATATGCATATTTTACTAAATTCACTAGCTCAAACGATGCCTCAATATGACTATTAATTAACCATCATTTAACCATTCCAAACACACCCCATGCATGATTTATCCATACCTATATATGTTGATTGGAAATATAAACAAAGTGTAACTCATAATATTTACATAAACCAACTTTACTTAAAACCATTCCAACCCTATACATGTCATATAAACCTTAATACACATTGCAAAAGCTACCAGATTAAGTTGGATAGTGGGCTTGATGTGTTGATCCGATCTCCCGACCTCAAGTTAATCTACAAGAACATTAAACAACACAAGTAAGCTTAATGGAGCTTAGTAAGTTCGATAGGTTAAACATAAATCTTACGAAACTTAATATAATATATTTAATTAGTAAATTAATCATACACTCTCCCTGTCAAACACAACATAAATTGATGAATACACTTCCTTCAAATCAATATCAATAATAAATAATAAACCTTTCATTTCAATCACATAAGTCATTTACTAAATCTTACCAAACCAGAGAACGGCTTATGGGTATGAGTACATCATTTTCGGAAGCCCGAAGGCTAAACAGAAGCACATAAGTACTAAACAGAAACCCGTAAGGGTTGAACGGAAGCTCATAAGAGCTGAACAAAAACCCATGAGGGTTAAACAGAAGCTCAGAAGAGCTGGACGGATACTCATTAGGGTTGAACAGAAACTCATATGAGTTAATGATTGCTGAAATCAGAGTTTTAAAAATTTATAAAAGAATGATCGAACCTGGAGACTAGCTCTGACAACGATTAAAGGCAAGTGTACCTATCGAACAGTAGTATAGCTTAGGCAAGACCGGATTTATCGAACCCAAAGGAACTAAAAGTACTAATACTAACTTTCTTTTTATTATTTAGCCTTAAAAACAGAGTGAAGTTACTTTTAAACTAAATTGACAAGAACTAAACTAAGGACACAAAGACAAAAAGGACGATTTGGAAAATAACTTGAAGAGAACTCAATTGATCATGATGATACCCTCAGGAAGAATCCACCTAGACTTCTCTTGTTATCTAACCCTGAATTTCATGATTCCTTTACTTAGCTTGATCCGTAGGGCTCCCTAACCTATATTAAACCCTCTCTCGAGGCGAATAACGTCTAACCCTAGGTTAATTAGTGGAACTCTCGTTCACTTATAATAACCCCTAGGATAGCAGTAAGTCGATCAATGGACTCCCATATTAGGTTTCACCCTAATCCGGTAAAATCTCGTAACCCTATCTCTAGGCATTCGATCAACTCCGCTTAATTATGTTAGATCTACTCTTAGGCAGGGTCTATTCCTCCTCTACCTAAGCACATTAGATTTGGATTAAGCAACACAATTAAG
This sequence comes from Gossypium australe, assembly GCA_005393395.2. Classification (NCBI taxonomy): domain Eukaryota; kingdom Viridiplantae; phylum Streptophyta; class Magnoliopsida; order Malvales; family Malvaceae; genus Gossypium; species Gossypium australe. Next base: position 104,685,291 of record CM016623.1, read on the forward strand.
AACAAACTAGGCAATTCATCATATAATTTAAAAACCAAATATCAAGATTCGTCTAGGTTTCATCCCTTCAGGTATCTGAGGGGTTTAGTTCATAATGAACAAAGAAAACATCGCAAAAGAAAAGATAAAACAAAACATAAGAAATCCCTAAAACCCCCTGAAGGAATCGAAGGAGAATTCCGCCGTCTTGAGTATAACTCCGGCTTCTTGGGATGGATCAACTGGCTATCCTCGCGTTTATTTCCAAACTCTGACCTTCTCGGCTTGGCTCCTTGGCCTAGCTTTGATGCCTTTTTAAAGGTGGCACTTAGGGGATATATATAGGCTCTTGGAATGCGATTCTTTCTCCTTAAGTATCCTTTTCCGACTGAAATTGTTCTTTCCAGCAACAAAGGCACGGCCATGGTACACGCATGTGTGGATCGCATTCAAACCATGTTCTTTCCGACTCAATTTTTGAAATTACACAATTAACCCAACTTTAACAAATTTTGCAATTTAGTCCCTTATTAATTAATCTATCAAATGAACTAATTTTTATCAATTGAAAATTTATCTAAATATTCTTAGCTATTATACAGCTCTTGATATTCAGAATTTCAATACCAAACCCTAATAAGCTTTTCACAAATTGGTCCCAAAATCAATATCTATAAAATCACTTTATAAAATCATCATACAACAAAATTAAAGCTCTAAATCCATGTTAATTCATAAACAAAACATTCAGTATTCATCAATGGTAACTTTCAAAATTACCAATAAAATCAAAAACTAATGAAATAGATAGTTGGTGTAAAGCCCCAAGAATGTGGGGTTTGTAATTTTGCTTAAATTCCATGATGTGCGTGAACGGCTAGTTATTTGAGTGCATTTGGGGGTTTTTAGGAAGTCTGGGCTTTGGAAAATTTTTAATTTTTGCTCTTAAGGGGAACTAGCTGTTAGCAGTAGGACTTATGTAGAAATGTGTGTGTCTATGTGTCACAAAAAGAGCATGTGACTTAATGGTTGTGGCGTCACTTAGATGGAAAGAGGAGTGGGGTTCGAACCCCATGACAAGCAAATAGGGGATTTTATTTTATGTCTTGGTGATGCAAGAGGGAGAGTTTGGATCAAACTCTGCAAAGGAGGTTGAAGAATTGGTCAACAATTTTGAATGGCAGGCTGGGAGTAATTCAAGGAGGATTCGATGGAGAGATTGAGGGAGTTGGGTTGTGTAAGAGTCTTGGCCGAATTTGGGGAAGGATGAGTAGGGGATTTTCAGCTAGGGGGTTGTTAGTTGTGCATTTTTGGCAATTTGGGTAAGTGAGGAAGCTGAATTTTCTCTTTGGTTTTTTAAGTTTTCTTTTGTTTCGTTTTGGGAATTATTCCTTTTGTGACATTACCTTTCGGGTCTTATTCTTTCTTCACCTTTTCATTGTTATTTCTCTGTGCTACCTATTTGCTTTCGAATCACTTTTTCTCTTTTTGGGTTCTTCCTTGGCCGAACACAACTCTTCTTTCCCTCTTGATATTCTTTTCTTTTCATTGCAAGTTAGCCGAACCCTTTCTCTCTTAAACCCTTGGTTCCTCTTGTGTTGGCCAAATCTATTAAGGCCTAGGGATCTTCTTCTCTTCGTTCCTAAACGGTTCCGAACCTCTTTGATTGGTTGGTAAGTGGTGACTTTAGCCGAATCTAGGTTTGCTTTTTATTTTTTTCTCCTTACTCGATTTTGTTTCTCTTGAGCCGAAAGGCTTTTTCCCCTAGTTGCCATGGAGATATGTTTTGCTAACACTTTCCTTCTCGTTAAGTGTTGCTAGGGATTCGTTTTCATTAGCCAAGGAGTAGGCCGATTACTGTTCCACTCCAAGGGATCTGTTGTTTTGTGGTAAGTGAAGTTAGTTTGATTTAAAGCGTTTTAACATTATGGATTAACAAGGGTTGTGACTAATTAATGGGGCGGTTGTTATCGTAGGTGTCTTGGAAGTGCTGCAAACCACAACCCATATCAGGTGTGTAATCATACACCTATGTTGTTTCTGTAAAAGCAATGCATGAAAGTGTGTATTCACACCCCGGATTAGTTGTGAATCGGTAAAAATTGAAAAAGCCGAAACTTCGGCATTTGAGGGCTCTCGAGTGAGCGAACACTCATAGGGGTGAACCGAGCCACAATCGTTGGCGAAAGACCATTGAGGCTGCCACGAACTTTCTCGTGGGCTTTGGTCGTAATGGGCTTCGTTAGGCCGAGATGGGTCATGTGGGCCCATATGGGTAAAATTCACGATAGTTTCAAATAATGGATTGGGCTGCGAAGTCTGCTTAGCCACGACCGAAATTAGGCTGAGTGGGCCACATGAACGTGTGGGCCCACTTGGGCCGCAAATTGGGCCTTGGGCTCAATTACACCGTTTTGACCAAAAAGGGTATCTGTGTCTCTCGAGGCGACTGTAGGCCTTCGGAAAGGCCGTTATAGGACTAAAATTACCGAAATATCCTAGTTGGATAAAATTACCGAAATACTCTCGATGGGTAAAATTATCGAAATACCTTTGATGGGTAAAATTACTAAAATACCCTCGATGGGTAAAATTATCGAAATACACTCGATGGGTAAAATTACTGAAATACCCTCAATAGGTAAGATTACATAAATGTCTCTGAGGGGTGAAATTATCATTTTACCCCTAATTGACAAAATAACTGTTATACCCCTAGTGGTAGTGTTAGTGATGTATGTGTGATATTTGTATGACTAATTATGATTGTGACATACTGCATTCACGAATTATTTATGACACGACATTCTGCATTGGGGTTGGGGTTGGGATTTGTAATTGGAGGAAGTACTGTGCTAGTGGCTCTGCCACGTTTTACCGATCTAGTGGCTTTGCCACATATTCTGATTTTAGTGGCTTGGCCACGTTCACTGTTATTAGCAGATCTGCTGCATTATTATTAGCAGCTAGGCTGCGTTATTAGTCTGCTGGGTGGGTGGGTCGACTTGGTCCCCGCATAGTGTGTTGGTTGGTACGGGTGGTGTGTTAGCTGGACTGGGTTTGGTTACATCTTTGTTCTGCATTATTATGATTTTGGTCTTAAACCCACTCTGTATAGGTAATCCCCAGCCTTAGAGGATTTGGAGCCGCGAGGGACTCGGAGGTGGCCAGATGTTCACAATATTTTAATTTATAGCTAGCCTTTCAAATAATTTCTTTCGGGTTTGATATTTTTGTAAGAAGGCCATTTGGGGTTTAACTTTTATTTGGTGTTTCTTTTAATTTCTACCTACTAAACTAGGAAACACAGGTTTTTTTTTAAACAATAATGGTTTCTAAAGAAATTTGTGATTTTCAAACCTTAAAGTTAACAACTAGAACAAGCTTCCGCGATATTTAATCCTGACTAATAAATGATATGATCATTGAGAGATTAACAAGTTTTTGATTTTACAACCCCCACATTTTCAAAAAGATTTAAAATTCAGTAATGAGCTATTATCGATAAGCCAGGTTTTCAAACGACACTTTGATGTGACACGTCAGATCCGATCGTAACGTCTAGGCCGGGTTTGGGGTGTTACAGTTGGACCTAATTGTAGAAGTCTTAAAAACATAAAAATTCCAAGAAAAAGGCAAGAATTGAACTCACTTGTAGCAAAATATGAAAACCAGCTTCTTAAGGGTTCTTCAATGGTTTTTTTAGGCTGAGGATTGATGCAGAATTCCCTAGAAACTATTAAATCCCATTTTTAACTATTTTAATTTTATTTCATTTCCAATTTTATCCCTTAATCACCTAATTTCATTGTTTTTTTTCTGCTTATGCCGCTTCAGCCTTCTCATGTATGTCTAATTGCCTTTTTAGTCCTCCCTTATTTACCGCTATTTAATCACTATTTCTTTAATTAGCAAGTTTTGCACCTTTTTCAATTTAGTCCTTTTTTAATTAATTAACTATCAAAATGTTAAAATTTTCTAATGTAACTTTAATACTACCTTAATGACACTCCGTAAATATTTATAAAAATACTTACGCCCCGATTTATAAAATCAAGGTCTCGATACCTCTTTTTGAAACCAATTAACCTAATAAGTCCTTCTAAAACAGAAATTACTAATTTAAAAAATCTTTCTTAAATCATATTTGACTCATAAATACTAAATAATAAAATTTACGAGCTCACTCATCGAATTTGGTTGTCTTAAACCACTATTTCCGACACCACTGAAAATTGGGCTGTTACAACTGGTGTGATAACAATTTTGCAGTTTGTTATGCAAAATTTGTTTAAAATCTTCAAAGCAAAGGCTTGCTAACTTATGAAGATAGCATGACCAAACTGTTTTACTTCCAGGCCAAGGAAGTAAGTCATCTCCCATATGCTAGTCATTTCGAGCACATCATGTATCTGCCTTTTGAACTCTTCAATCAACTTCCTTTTGCTACTAGTTACTAACAGATCATCTACATATAGTGACACAATCAGCAAAGTTTCATTCTCTGATTTCTTCACATAGAGAGTAGGCTCATTGATACTCTTCTCGAACCTAAGACTAGACATATATGCATCGATTTTGTCACCAGGCCCTTGGTGCCTACTTCAGACCATACAATGCTTTCTTGAGCCTGTAAACCTTATGCTCTTCACCAGAAACCTTGAACCTATCTGGTTGCTCAATGACGATTTCTTCCTTGAGGAAACCATTCAGAAAAGCAGACTTGACATCCAATTGGTGCACTTTCCATTGCTTTTGAGTAGCCAAGGCAAACAAAAGCCTTATAGTATCTAACCTTGCAACTGGAGCAAAGGTCTCTGAGAAGTCAATACCAAACTGTTGGTTGTATCCTTTCACTACAAGTCCTACCTTGTGTTTGTTCAAAGATCCATCAACATTATACTTGACCCTGAACACCCACTTCACACCAATGATTCTCTTCTAGACTGGCCTATCAACCAGTTCCCATGTGTTGTTCTTATGTATCATCTTTATTTCAACTTCCATTGCTCTTTTCCAACAATCTTCTTTTGCAGCCTCATCAAAGTTTGTAGGCTCCAGCATTGCCACATCACATCTTTGATAGATTTCAGTGATGATTCTTATTCCTCTAACAGGTATATCATCGAATCCATCATCAATTCATTCTTCGTCTTCAACTGGTTGCAGATCATTGTCTTGTTGACTTTGTTCACACAAGCTTGCATCTGTACCATCCAGTTTCATAATTTCCCTCATCAAACTTCACATCCCTGCTCACAAGGATCCTTTTGGTGGAGGGATCAAAAACCATATAACCCTTCCTTGTACTGCTATAACCAACAAATATCCCTCTCACAGACCTTCTTTCCAGTTTGGTTCTCTTCTCAGCTGGAATAAGTGTATAGCAGACACAACCAAACACCTTTAGGTGAGAAATAGTTGGTTTGTGTCCAAACCAAGCTTCAAAAGGAGTCTTATCTTTAACTGCATTTCTTGGTAATCTATTAAGCAAGTACACTGAGGTGTTCATAGCCTTAGCCTAAAAATTGCTTAGCAACTTGCTTTCAAACAATAGGAATCTTGCCATGTCAAGTATTGTTCGATTCTTTCTTTCATAGACACCATTCTGCTGAGGTGTATAGATAGTTGTCAACTGATGCTGAATTCCAGCCTGCTCACATAGTTTTTGATACCTTTCTGACAAATAATTGGTGCCATTGTCTGATCTTAAGGCCTTTAGCTTACAACTTGCTTGATTTTCAGCTAAGGCTTTGAACTTGCTAAATACTTTAGGTATTTCTGATTTTTGTTTCATAAAATTCACCCAGTAGAACCTTGTGTAATCATCTATAAACAATACAAAGTATCTGTTGTCACTTAGAGAAGAGGTTTTCATTGGTCCACAAATGTCAGTATGGACCAATTGAAGCTTGTCTTTAGCTCTCCATGCCTTGTTAACTGGAAATGACAGTCTCACTTGCTTTCCAAGCTAACAAACCTCACAAACTCTATCTTTGACTTCAACCCTGGACATATCTTCAACCGGATCTAATTTATGCAGCAAACCAAGTGACCTATAGTTAACATGGCCTAACCTTTTGCGCCATAAACAAGCCTCATCAACCAAACTAGCATAAAGCCTTCATTTCTAACTGATTCACATCCAACATAAAACATCTCTCAGTCATAACTACTGTCACTAGTTCTTGACCAAGTGAGTTCTCAATAACACAAGACGTATTCTTAAAAGTAAGAGAGTTGTTGAAATATGTGAAACCCATATATTTTGGGGATATATTTTAAAGTTATTTAGGTAGATAAATATTAGAATAAATCATTTGAGATATTCTAAAATTATTTTATTTTATTTTTAGTAGTTTATTAGAATAAGAGAATTATTTTCCCTTATCTTTTAGTAGTTTATTAGAATAAGGAAATTATTTTTCTAATTAGGTTATGACTCTTTTCTCTATTTAAATTCAGTTCTTTAGTTAATAAAATACAGAATAGTTTTATTAAATGCTCTCTTGAAAACTTTCATGGCATCTGAGCTAGGTTAAATTTCTAGTAACATCATGGTTAAAATAGCCTTCACTGGAGATAAGAGATCCAACAATGAAACAGAGGTAGAAAGTTTTACCATTGAAACAACTACCAAAAGTACAATGACTCAAGGGACAGAGGCGTTTCACCTCTCTTTTTAGATGACATCTCACAAGTTAAATGGCAAGAATTATCTAAAATGGTCGTAGTCCGTAAAGTTAGCAATTGATGGGCATGACAAGCTAGGTCATTTAACTGGAGAAGTTAAGCAACCACAGGTGGGTGATTTAAAGATGAACAAGTGGAGGTCAGAAAATTCTATGATAATTGTGTGGCTTATTAATTCCATGTAAGCATCCATAGGTAAACCTTTTCTATTTTTTTCCCGACTGTTAAAGATGTTTGGAATGCGTGAAAAACACCTATCCAGATTTAGAAAATGCTTCACAGATCTTTAAGTTAAAAACAAAACTTTGGAAAGCTAGATAAGGGAAAAAGGAAGTTACTTTTTATTATAATGAGATGATGTCTCTTTGGTGAGAACTGGATCAGTGTTATAATGATGAATGAGAGTGTCCCGGAGATGGTGTAAAAGCTATCAAAAAGAAGAGAATGAATGGGCTTATTTATTTCAAGCTGGTTTAAATAAAAAAATTGATGAAGTGAGATCTTAGATCTTAGGAAAAAAACTACTTCCAAGACTCCGTGAGATTTTTTCTGAGGTTAGAAGAGAGGAGACAAGGAGAAAATTAATGTTAAGGCCAAGATTTGAAGCTAATGATGATAATTTTGCTCTTGTAACTGTTAAAAACAATGATGATAGTGAAAACAAAAAAAAACTTGGTGCGATCACTGCAAAAAAATATTGGCACACTCGAGAAACGTGTTGGAAGCTCCTTGAAAAACCGACAAATGGAAAAAAAAGAAAAGTGGCAATGGTCATGGTTCACAATCAGGGGATAATAGAGCTTCCCAAACAACTAATGAAAATTATGAGGGCCAAAGTTATCTGGAAGGGTCTCCATTCACTAAGGAACAATTAGAGCATCTACACAAGCTTTTTCAATCACCACAATTTCGAATGAATTCTTCTGTTCCTAACTTATCCAATAATCGTTCTTCCTCATTTTTCCAATCAGGCACTGATATTTCTATTTTTTTTCAGTGTCAAGCCTTGTAAAACAAACACGTGGATCGTTGATTCTGGAGATAGTTATTATATGACTAGTAGTAATTTTCTTTTCTCAACTTACACACCTTGTGCATGAAGCAAAAAGATCAAAGTAGTAGATGGGTCATTCTAGGTCAATAAATTATCCCAGTCCTCAAATTGTTATGTTATATTTGACTCCTCTATGTGTAAATTTCAGGACATGGTCTTGGGGAAGATAATTGGCAATGCTAAAGAATCTGGTGGAATTTACTTTCCTGACGACGACCATCTAAGTCAACCAACAACTACTTTATATTTAAATTCTGTTTCTAGTTTTGATAAGATTATGATTTGGAATTATAGGCTTGAACATCCTAATTTTTACTATTTAAGATATTTTTTACTTGATCTATTTAAATATAAATGTCCTTCTTCATATCATTGTGAATTTTATGAATTAGCTAAACATCATCGGTTGTTCTTTCCACCTCAAAAATATAAAGCTTTCAAACCTTTTTCGTTAATTCATAGTGATGTTTAGGGGCCTTTGAGAGTCTCAACTTTTTTAGGAAAACGTTGGTTTGTCACATTTATTAATGATCATACTCGCATATGTTGGGTGTTTTTATTAAAAGATAAGTCTGAAGTTAAAAATGTGTTTCAGTATTTTTATGCTATGGTGAAATGATAATTTGGCGTGAGAATAGAAGTATTTTGGAGTGACAATGGTAGGGAATTTTTAGTGACCAATTAGGTGTTTTCTTAACCAAACATGGAATACTCAACCAAAGCTCTTATACAAATACACCACAACAAAATGGGATTGCAGAAAGAAAAAACTAACATCTTTTGGAAGTAACTAGAGCCTTGATGTTCACTAGTCAGGTACCAAGTTATCTTTGGGGCGAAGCCTTGTTAACAGCTACATATCTTATTAATAGAATGCCCAGTAAAACTCTAAACTATAGAACTCATTTTCGTCTCTTTAAAGATAACTTTCCTAACTCTAAATTGATCTCAGATTTATCCCTTCGAGTTTTTGGGTGTAGTGTTTTTGTTCATCTTCACAACCAAGGTAAACTAGATCCTAGAGCAAAAAAATGCGTCTTTGTTGGCTATGCTTCTAACAAAAAGGGTTACAAATGTTATGATCCAATTGATAGGAAGATTATTATTACCATGTTTGTCACATTTGTTAAAATTCAATCTTACTTTGATTCTAATCTTCAGGGAGGGAATTATAGTAAGGAAGATTCTATAATTGATCAAGAAAAGACTAGGAATATACAACATAGGGATTCTAATAATGGGGAAGACTAATTTATGATTAACACAGAAATTAATGATGTTAATGTTGTTAATAAAAAGGAGTATGAAGGTGTTGAGTCTGATTATGAGAATAAAGAACAAACAAAGGAGTTAATTGTTTACTCAAGAAGAAACGAAATCAAGAAAGTGGAATCCACCAGATTCATCACCAAGAATTCGACCTGCAAGATCTTGTCAAAATTCTAGGTAAAGCTCATATTCCAACCAATGAATTTTTTTATTTAGATATTCTAATTGCTAAAAGAAAAGGTGTTAGAAATGTTGTCAAATATCCCATGTCTAACTTTGTGTCCTATAAAGCCTTGTCTTAGAAATTCTCAGCCTTTTTTTCGTGTCTCGATAATGTGAAAATACCCAAAAATGAAAAAGATGCTTTACAGGTTCCTGAGTGAAAGGAAGCTATTTTAGAGGAGATGCGTGCTCTTGAAAAATAGGTACATGGGAAACAGTGGAATTAACTGTAGGGAAAAAAACAGTGAATTGTAAATAGGTGTTCACAACCAAATTCAAACCGGATGGATCTTTAGATAGATACAAAGCCTGACAGGTGGCTAAAGGGTACACTCAAACATACAGGACAGATTATCTTGAAATATTTGCTCCAGTAACCAAATTAAATTTGTTAGAGTTCTTTTATCAATTGTTGTTAATCTTGATTGGTCTTTACAGTAGCTAGATGTGAAGAATGCTTTCCTAAATGGGAAACTTGAAGAAGAAGTTTACATAGATGCTCCTCCAGGTTTTAAATAAAAATTTGGAACTCAAATATGTAAGCTCAAGAAATCTTTGTATGGTCTAAAGCAGTCTCCTCGAGCTTGGTTTGAATAATTCACTCAAGTTGTTAAAAAACATGGTTACTCACAAGGGCAAGCTGATCTCACAATGTTCTATCGACACCCACAAAGAGGTAGAATAGCAGTTATTCTAGTTTATGTCTATGATATCATTCTTACAAGAGATGATGTGGATGAAATAATGCATCTCAAGGAGCATTTAACATTGGAGTTTGAGATCAAAGACTTGGGTCCTTTGAAATACTTTCTTGGAATGGAAGTTGCTCGGTTAAAGAAGGGTCTTATGGTCTCTCAGAAAAAAATATGTGATTAATCTTTTAAAAGAGGTTGGGATGAGTGGTTGTAGCCCAACTGACACATCAATTTATCCAAATATAAAATTCGAAAATAAAGAAGGTTGATTAGTTGATAAAGGGCAGTACCAAAAATTTGTTGGTAAGTTAATTTACTTATCACATACAAGGCCAGACATAGATTTTGAAGTGAGCTTAGTAAGTTAATTTATGCTTGAAGAATTCACCTGGAAAGGGCTTATTCTTCAAGAAATCCAAACAAAGAGGAATTGAAGCTTATACAGATGCAGATTGGACAGGCTCAATAATAGATAGAATATCTATATTAGTGACTTGGCGAAGCAAAAAATAAAGTGTTGTAGCAAGAAGTAGTGCAGAAGCTGAGTTTAGATTAATGGCTCAAGGAATTTGTGAAATGATGTGGTTAAAAAGAATTATGGAAGAGTTGAGGAAACCAATAACTTCACCAATAAATTTGTACTGTGATAGCAAAGCTGCCATTAATATTGCTCATAACCCAGTCCAGCATGATAGAACTAAACATGTTGAGATTGATAGAAAATTTATCAAGGAGAAGATTGAGGAAGGACAAGTGTACATGTCGTTTGTTCCTTCAAAACAATAGATTGCTGACATACTCACCAAAGGGCTCTCTAAAACAAGCTTTGATTTTCTTGTAAGCAAGTTGGGCATGATTGATATATATGCACTAACTTGAGGGAGGGTGTTGAAATATGTGAAACCCGTATATTTTGGGGATATATTTAAAGTTATTTAGGTAGATAAATCTTAGAATAAATCATTTGAGATATTCTAGGATTACTTTATTTTATTTTTTAGTAGTTTATTAGAATAAGTGAATTATTTCCCCTATCTTTTAGTAGTTTATTAGAATAAGGGAATTATTTTTCCAATTAGGTTATGACTCTTTTCTCTATTGAGATTCAATTCTTTAGTTAATAAAATACAGAACAATTTTATTAAATGCTTTATTGAAAACTTTCAAGAGTAACCCTTCTCTATATCAGGTACAAAAAAACATCTGAAATTGTTTTATTACCTAAATGTGTGCTGATTACAACATTTCCTCTACCTCTGGCCTCAATAAAGTTTCCATTCCCTATTCTGACTTTGGAGACAAAACTGCTGTCAAGGTCTCTGAATAACCCTTCATCAAATGCCATATGATGAGTGCGACCACTATCTATCAATTAGTCCCTTCTGACCTTACTTGAGGTTGCAAAACAGGATGCAGCGAAAACATGCTCTTTCTGAACTTGGATGCCCTAAGCAGCTTGAGCTTGGTTTTGCTACTGAATTTATGCCCTTCCTTTGTTTTTGCAAACCTTTTTAATGTGACGAAACTGCTTGCTGCTCCTACACTGAATGTTAGGTTTGTACCAGCAGTACCTCTCCAAGTGTGTGGTCTTCTTGCAGTGAATACATGGTGCGAACCTTTTCTTCCTAGCATCCCTCTTTGGTTTCTCCTTTTTATCAAGCCAAGGTTTCTTTCTCTTGTAGCTCGAACCTGAGCTTTAATTGCTTTTTGTTTGGAAAGCTCCTTTAGGATACTCCTCCAACATGTTGGCCCTTTTTTGCTCTTGTGCATACAGAGCATTTATCAACTTTGACAGTGAAATGGTTTATAAATCTCTTGAGTCCTCTAATGATGAGATTTTTTACTCATATTTTTCAAGAAGTGTTGTAATGACCTTCTCAACAATTCTTCTATCACTAAAATTATCTCCAAGGAGCCTGATGTTGTTGACTGTGGCCATTATTCTGTCAGAGTACTGCTTAATGGTTTCAGACTCTCTCATCTTCAGATTCTCAAAGTCCCTTCTCAGGTTGGTCAACTGCTACTGCCTGTTTTATCAGACTCCACAAACTCTTCCTTCAACCTCTTATAGGCCTATTTTGGAGTGTTACAGGCCATTATCCAAGTGAAAATCACATCAAAAACTCTATTTTGCAAGAATGACATTGCTTTGTGCTTTTTAGCACAATCCTCACTGTGTTGTCTGATTTGTGCTATGGTGCAGTTAGCCCTCAATGGAGGTGGTTTTGTGTCAGTCTCCACCACATTCCACAGGTCGTGTGCTTTCAGGTAAGTCTTCATTTTCACTACCTCTATGTGGTAGTTTTTACCAGCGAAGATAGATAGTGGCAGTGGTGAAAAAATCATGTTGCAGCAACAAAAAAAAAGCAACTTCTATTTCTTTCTCTTCAAAGACTCTAAAAAAACAGCAACCAACAATAGAGGCCCTCAAATATGACAGGCTCTCAATACCATTTGTTGGGGATATCAACCAAAGTAAGAAAGAAAAAAGAAGCAAAGAGAAATGGATGCAAAAAAATGATCAAAAAATTGAATTGTATTACTAGTTTCATTAAGTCAAATATAAGTTACAAAGTAGTTAACTAATGTATAAATACTCCCACTAATTACATTGAGAAAATACGTAACTTATCTTGCACACAAAGTAAAGTTGACTTATCAGCCAAAATATCACTTAAACATCACTCAATTTAGCAAACTAGTCTTAGTGTTTCAAATAAACACATTACAAAATGAACTAAGCTGGTTACATATTAAACAAAACATAGCTGCACTAGTTGAGCTTCAAAACTTCTCTGCTATTGCATTGCAGGCCAAAGTTTAACAATAATTGAAGCCTCTTTCGAGATTTTTGGGGTGGCATAATGGATTAAAATGCAGAGGGGTGATATTGAAAGGTGTAACCATGAAAATTCAGGATCAGAAATGAAAGAGATAAATCTATTGCAAACACGTTTGCAATAGAGAAAGGCATTGATAGGAAGCCTTGAGAGAATACCTAAGACTAGAGGGTGTAGGAGATGAAACAATCTGTAAGTGTTTGTTGTTGATTCATCCCTGTTGCTTTTGTTCGATGCTTCCATTGCTGCTTTCTTTTGGCCTTTATTTTCTGAAAGTGAATTTTTATTTTTTTTTGACTTGAAATGGGTTTGAATACTAAATGCTCAAGACTCTTGTAATGGCCAATGGGCAATCACCACCAATGGTAAGTTCACCATATTCTAAAACTTTCTTGTAAAATTTTAACTGGGTTTAGGTCGTATCTATTCCTTTTTATCCATTGTGCTATTAATATAGCTTTAATCACCGACTTTGACAATTCATAAATGTATCCATGCGTTTTAACAGTGATTAAAACTATATTCGGTAGATGAAAAAGAAATGGATTAATTATTTTCAAATATTTTTTAAAATTTAAAATTTATTCATATATTTTAATTTTGGGTAAATTGCACCAATAGTCACTCAACTTTAGGTAGCTGACAAAACAGTCACTCAGGTTTCATTTCAGTCACTCAACTTTAGAAAAATAACAAAACAGTCCTTTTAACCATTTTCCGTTACAGACGTAGCGACAAAGTGACATGGCAGATGACGAATTGCTTGGTGTCATTAACCATCCAGTTGGCATGTTAGGACCAATTTAGAGACAGTGGTGATGTGGGGAAGAAATTGGATAGTGGTGAGTGGGGTGTAGGGAGGTTGAGGAGCAGAGGCTCGAGGAGGATGAGTATTGTTGGGCAGATATTGGCAAAGTCTGTAGGTAGGAAGGTGGGAAATGATGAGATAAAGGAGAGCTTAATGTCAAAAAAGGTAAAAGTTGTAGAGGAGACAATGACACTTGCGGAAATGCAGTTGAAAATGAAGTGAAAGGCTAATCAAGGAAGGGAAAAGTTGAATAAAAAAGAAAAGGTGAATGATGCGGGTGAAAAGGAAAAGGAAAGTGAGAGAGATGAACCTAAACAAAGCAACCTCACAAAGAATGAGAAACAGAAAGTATTGAAGAAGAGTAAGGATTTTGAGATTGAGAATTAGGGACATTCATAGGTAAGTGTAAATTTGAGGATTATGACACGTTCAACTAAGGAAATAAATGTATATTTCGAAGCTAAGACTCAAGAGAATGGGAAGAAGAATCAAAGTCCAAGGCTCACCAAGCAAGGGACTTCTAGGAAGAGAGTGGATTCATACATTGAGAAGCATCGTGGTTCCAAGAGTAAGGACATGGAAATTGTGGCTGTAGAGGATTTAGATTTCTATGATTTTTATAAAGATAGATCTAAGAGGAATTTTAAGAAAGGGAAAACTAGAAAATGAAGGAACATTGTTTAAAGATTGATCTGAGTAGGCTGATAAACAAGGAGAGAAGGTGGTGGAACATCATGTAAAGGAAAATGAAGGACAAACTGAAAAATTTCCCTAGTCTTCAATGATATACAATGCTTATTGTAGGATTTTACATTAATCCAAATGGAATAAAGTATCCAATAGCCAGAGAAAGCATAACATGGAGATACTATACAATAGTTAGCAACGATACATTGCTTGGTTTCTTGTTTTGTCTTCTATTGATTATCGAATCGATTTTCTAACCTTAAACCAACATTGCTAATCGATTCTTGAATTGATTTCTAACCCAAATCCCTGTTAATTCTTTTTCCAAACTGATTTTCTTTTCCTCTTCCCTTTAGTCACAATCAATTTCTTTTTTTTTTTGCCTTAAACCAACCTAACTCTTCAATTTTTTCCCTAAACCAATATCAAACCTTGGCCCTTCCACTGCTTCACCAACGTGGCAAGTTAATTGGCCACATAAGCTAGTTAGCTTGCCACGCCAGTAGTCCTGTTAAGACAAAAACGAAAAATGTTAATTAGTGACTGATTTGTCACTTTTTGACAATGTTAGTGACTGTTTTGTTATTTTTCTAAAGTTGAGTTACTGAAATGAAATCTGAGTGACTTTTTTGTCAATTACCCTAAAGTTGAGTGACAGTTGGTTTAATTTACCCTTTAATTTTAAATACATTTAGTTTTTGTATTTTTTTATTTAAATATTTTAGGTACTCCATCTAATTTTGTGGTTAAAATTAATGATGCCAAAGGTAAAATTATTTTTTTTTGCTCACATTATTTACCATATTTTATCAATTTGATTATACCCTTTAAAATTATATAAAAAAATTAAAATTAAATTTATTTTTATATTATAAATAAAAACATAAAAATGTAAAAAAATGTAATATTTTAAAAATAAAAAATTTTATTTTTAAAAAAATTGTGAAAAAAATAAAAACTCTTTAAAATTTAAAAATAAACATAAAAATGATTTTAAAAATATAAAAAAATTACAAAATTCAATGTTATCTAAATTGGACCCAACTGGCTAGTTTGACTAGGAATCGACTGAGTTATCGGTCTGGTGAGAGATAAAAATCAGGTTAACCCATTAACTGATATAGACTAGTTGAATCGAGGTAAAAAATTGATTGAATTGACAATTGAACTGATTTCAAACGAATTGGACCAACTGATTCTTAAAACGACCGGTCTGACAGGTTTAAAACAAATAAATTATTAAAAATTATCAAATTCAATCAATTGAGTCACCTAGTTTTTTAACTCATAAAACTTATACCTCGACCGATTTCTAGTCCAATAAGTTCGATCTGGTTTAAAAAACATTGAATTTTTGATTTTTTATATTTTTAAAATAGTTTTTATTTTTAATTTTAAAAAGTTTTTTACTATTTAAAAAACTATATATTTTTAAAATTTTATTTTTTAAATATGAAAAAATTTTAATTTTTTTAAAAAATAATACATATTTTTAAAGGGTATGAATCAAATTGACAAAATCTTATAAATGTAGTAGGCTAAAATATTTTAAAATTTTTAAAAATCGATTGACCCATGAACTAGTACGAACTAGTTGAATCGGTCTATAAAAACCAGTTACTCGCAATTGAAATAACTTTTTTAATATTTTTATTTTTATTTTTAATAATTTATTTACTTTGGACAGGTCGGTTTGGGAACCGGTTGGTTATACTTGTTCAAAATCGATTCAACTATCAATTCAACCAATTCGTACCAGTTTGTAGATCAATCGATTTTTTTACCTCTCATCAGATCGATACTCTAATCATTTCTCGATCTAACTAGCTAGCCTAGTCCAATTTAAATAACATTGAATTTTAGAATTTATTATAATTTTAAAATCATTTTTATTTTTCATTTTTTGAATTTTAAAGAGTTTATTTTTACTTAATTTTTATTTTTTAAAATATTTTTTTAAAAAAATTATAATTTTTTAAAAAAAATTATGTTTTATTCAAAATATGATAAATTAATTTTTAAAACCTTTTAATTTTCTTATGTAATTTTAAAAAATAAAGACCAAATTGACAAAAAAATTATAAATGTTGAAGGCTAAAAAGTCATTTTTGTTATGAATATCTTATTAAGTGGATGTCCATCATGATCAAGATAAAGTTTTAATGTACTTTAAATTCTAATATTTATTAGAATTAGATCTCTACTTCTTTTGTACGTCTTATGCCTATAAATAGAGATTCTGATGAAGCATTGTAATCATCTCTTTTGATCAATAAAGTACATTCTATATTGCTTTCATATTTTCTCCATCTCTCTTTATTTTATAACATGTTATCAACACGATCTTGCTCAAAGTGATAGCTCCTTTTATCGACGATCAAATTTATCCTTCATGATTTTCAATATCTTTGACGGCAAGATGCAAAGTGTTTACAGGAAGTTTCTTTTATTTAATATTTTATATCTTATTATTATTTTATATTTTTCTTTCATTATACGTTGTCGTTGTTTTGATTAAATTATTTTACTTTTTTGTTCTTAAAGATGGTGAAAGATTTGATACCGTTATCTATATGAAATCGAGAAGTAAGATTCACTCTCAAGTTTGCTTTTTGATATTTCCTTGCAGATTATCTCTTTTTCTTCATTACAAAGGATGTTTATAATCACTACTTCTCATCCACGGTAATGTAAGTCAGTCTAATCAACTTCTTTTGAAATTTGATTTGATATCTATTAAAAAGTTCAATTTATATAATTCACTATTCGTATCTCTATGAATTTATTAAATCCTTCACGCATTTAGTTATTGAGATTTTTATGTGGAGATAAATATTTTTTCATTTTTAATAGAATTGATTGGTTTAATTTTGATTTTGATTAAGATATATGATTACTGCGGAATGTGAGCAAAAATACTTACTTGTCATAAATTTTAGGATATTCACCATATCTGTGATAATTCCGTATCATTGTAAAATTTGAGATAAAATTATGTCATAAGAGATGGAGGTTAGAAAATGTTTATGTTTAAACTTTTATATTTGTAAATTTATTTTAATTTGACATTATAATATTTTGTATTTTGTTGTGGTATGATATATATATATTATCTAACCACAATGATTTATTAGTGAAATGAATTTATTATTTGTTACGTTTAATATATGTTTTATTTATACCTATTCATTTTATTTTTATATGAATAGATAAAATTTTATTTAAAATAAATTAAGCATTCATTAAAGTTATACAATAAAATGATTATATGCTCCTGAAGAGCTAATATTGCATCAAACTGTAAAAAGCTCTTTAAGAACTTATATTTTAGCTCCTTGTGATTCAAATTTTATAAAATATAATATTGTTTTTCAGATCAAAAAGATATATGTTGAATAAAACCTTCATGTGTTTTACATTAAAACCATATATATAAATAACATGAGATATTCATGTATTTGTATTATATGTATTCCCTAAAGGAATACATTACACTATATGATTGAAATATCTAATGTGCTCCTGCAGTAGCAATATTGTGAAAATGACTTTAACAATATTTTCAAATGATCTCATACTTTCTAGTGGCTAAACAAAATAATAAGTTACTAATGAAAAACTATGAAATTCTTAGTTTTGCTTTATTCCCTGAAGTGAATGTAACAGTACATAACAATTATGCAAAATGAAAATATAGAGATCATGATTGTTGTTGTAATTAAGTATGTGATTGGAGACTAATCATGACAACATGAATAGATAGATTTTGATTTGAAATCCACACATGTTTTGCAATGGTGATTATGAAATAAAGAATCAATGGATGCATTTAGAACTCTATCCTACTAGATTTATTGCATTCCCTGAAATGAATGCAAATATAAAGAAAATAAAAGATATAATCATGGACCACTAAAAGTGGAAACATAATAATAAATAAGAGAACAATGAGAGTTCTCAAGATGACTCTTCAAAGGGTAAAGATAACTTATGTTATCAATGTGATATGAAAGATTATTGGCCACATATGTGGCATATGCCTAAATATTGTGTTTCTATTAATATTCTTTGAAGAAGGATATGAGAATATAGTAATAAATTATATTATTATAGATAGAAAGTATTTATCTTATTTTATACTAAAACAAACAAATATTATTCCAATATTTGATAGTACAAAATTAGTCGAAAGCTCTAGAAAAGCTAATATATTAATATCTTGTGATGGTTAATCCATTGGTTTTAAAAGATGTTTATAATGGATCTTATATTGAGATTGTGAATGAGGAAAATATTATATTTCATATGAATCACTATTGCTATAAATATCTATTTTGAAAGGATGAAAAAGAGATGATTGAGTTATTAATTTATATTTATTTTATAATCTTTGTGATCTTCTTTTGTCATCATCCCCATTAAGGGGTTGGAAGCAAAATATTTGACTGTAAAATATCTATTTATGAGCAATAAAATATGATAATTCTATTTAAAGCCCGTTATTGTTGGATACACTTGAAGTTGCAAATATTTTTTTAGACATTTAAAGATTTTGGCATATTCCCTAAAGTGAATATTGCATATAATTGTTTGGAAATTATATTTATTTTGTTGACTTAGTGACATTATAATATTCACATTGATTTAGACATTTCCAGTAGTAAATGTCATAATAGCATTTATATATGATACAAAGTAAAAGGAACAAAAGTAAAATTATTAATTTTTTTTTACAGTTTAGTACAGTTGAAATACATGTTAAAGTAAACCAGAAGTTTACTAATACAAATGCATTTACTCCTTGGCGTGATCAGTTAGACCATCATGGATCATATATGATACGAAAATTAATTAAGAATTCACATGGACATTTATTAAAGAACCAGAAGATTCTTTAATTTAAAAGAATTCTCATATATTGCTTGTTCTCAATGAAAATTGATTATTAGAAACTCACTAGCTAAAGTTGAGATTTAATGTCTTGCATTTCTGAAACAAATATGGGTCCATTCATCCACCATATGGATGATTTTGATATTATATGATTTTAGTAGATTCATCTACAAAATAATCACATATATGTTATCAATTTGCAACCTATCATTTGCAAGATTGCTTGTTTAAATAATTAATTTCAGATAATACAATTAATACAATTCATCTTGCTAATACTGACGAGTTTATATCTCAATATTTTACTAATTGAGTTTGAAAAACTTTTGTAAAAGTTTGCGCATAATGGTTTAGACACATTTGATTAATGTCTAAACTATTACTTATGAAAACTAAACTTCCTATTTCAACATGAGATTATGTTGATTTATGTGTTGTATGCATAAAGTCAATAAGTTATAAATACTCTCCATTGCAATTGGTTTTTGATCAAGAGCTAAATATTTCTCATTTTTGAATTTTTGTATGTGAGTATATGTTCCAATTGCTCCACCACAACGTACAAAGATGAGTGAATCCTCAAAGAAAGTTGGGAATATATATTAGTTACAAGTTTCTTTATACTATCAGATGTTTTGAATATATTCAAGATTCAATTATGATATGATTTGTGATTACAATTTTGATTCGATAGTTTTCCCGACATTAGGGGGAGAGAAATAATAACTTGTAATGAGTTAGGGGAGAGTAATTTGAACCAGAAGTTTAATAAGGACAACTCATTACAAGTTAATTGTTAGATGTATTTACAAAATTAATGAGAATAACCAAGTGTTATATTCCATCTAATATTTTAATTTGAATCAAAGTCCCAGTAGGGCAATCAATTAGAATAAATAATAGATTGATCAGTTCCAAAGATGAAAATTCTTCTAGGTGGACATATAGTGGAGGCGGGTGCTCCAGAAGAGACCCAAGACATAACTAATAAGTAAAACTTTAGAAGATATTCAGGTAACTGAAATTGAATTTTAAAATAATGAAAATAAGATATTTCGATAAGTTATGTCAATTCGAGAATGTGGAACCGAATAATAAAAGTGGTCAACAATGATTTTGCATGCAATATTATTATTGAAATAATGAAATAAAAGGAGGATCTTGAATAAATCAATTGCAAAATATAGATATGGAATAAATTGATCAAAATAGAAAGACACAACTCAAGTACAATTAAATTCGTGGAGTTTTTGGACTAGTAGTCCAAATATCTAAAGGTATAAAGCCAGTTAGGGTGCAATTGAAGCAGTTTTGCAAATGAAAAATAAAAATATAAAGTTTTTGGCTAAGTCCTGGCATTGATTATGAAAAGATATAATATTCTTTTGTGGTGGATGCAATAACCTTTAGATATATTATTAAATTGACAATTCATAAAAGATTTAACTTGTGTTTAATGATTATTGTTACAACCTTTTATGAATCACTATATAGTAAAGTTTATATTAAAATACTTGAAGGATTTAGAATGCTAGAAGCACATTGAAATTCTTAAGAAATTTTTCATTTATATGAATTGAAATAATTTGAACATATGTGGTAAATTTGACTTAGTGAATAGTAGTTGAAGGACGATTATAAAATGATCCAAAATACCTATTTGTGTTTTTATAAAAAAAATCATGACAAAAGTTTGTTACGATTATTGTTGAATCTTCTGAAGAGATCAAAATATATTTCCCCAAATTTCCCTTACTCGTGACTTTTAAAAGAATGATAATATAAATGCTTAGCAAATACATTCAAATAGCCATTTGAAAAACTAGTATTCAAGATTGAATACGTAGAATATGAGAAAATATGTAATGTTTTCATGAGGGTGAGTAAATATGCGTTGTACTCTTTTTCCCTTAATCGAGGTTTTGTCCCATTGGGTTTTCCTGGTTAGATTTTTAATGAGGCAACATATTATTAATATTATAGATTGTGTACTCTTTTTCCTTCATTAGGTTTTTATCCCACAGTGTTTTTCCTAATGAGGTTTTAACGAGGCACATTATCTACCAATGGACATCCAAGGGGGAGTGTTATGAATATCTTATTAAGTGGATGTCCATCATGATCAAGATAAAGTTTTAATGTACTTTAAATTCTAATAGTTATTAGAATTAGATCTCTACTTCTTTTATACTTCTTATGCCTATAAATAGAGACTCCGTTGAAGCATTGTAATCATCCCTTTTGATCAATAAAGTAGATCCTCTATTGCTTTCATATTTTCTTTGTTCTTTATTCTCTCCATCTCTTTTTATTTTATAACAATTTTACCTTTGACGTCATTAATTTTAGTGAAAAATTAGACAAAAAATCAAAATTTTTAAATAAAAAAAAGAAATTTAGTGTCTTAAAATTAAAGTATAGTGGTTAATTTTAAAACCTATTTGAACAACTTATATGAACAACTTATACCCAGATAATCCCCCAAACAGAGCCTTACTTTTTCATACACCTAATCAATTCTACTTGCAGAGCCATAAGACTTACCTTAACATGGATAAATCACTGATAAAATTCAAGGTTTTCAGATCCATCTTAA
Organism: Gossypium australe; assembly: GCA_005393395.2. Taxonomy (NCBI): domain Eukaryota; kingdom Viridiplantae; phylum Streptophyta; class Magnoliopsida; order Malvales; family Malvaceae; genus Gossypium; species Gossypium australe. The sequence goes on from CM016623.1 coordinate 104,707,027, forward strand.
AGGAATGCTTTTGTTTTCTCCAACCTTAGTTTTCAATGTTTTTGAAGAGAGAAGAAGAAAACACCCTTTATTCAACCTTGAAGACCTATTAATATAATCTGTCTTTATTGGAACTTAATAAATGTCATATTACTACCGAATCTTCTTATCCAAGTCCACAACTTCCAAGAACCATAATTGAGTATTTCCACTCATCTTTAACTATCTTGGTTCACATTAAATTAGCTTTTAACTAGCTTACCTTGTAATTTAACTTGTACAGTTCCACAAAAAAAGGGTGTACCATACCTTTGACATGGACTCAACTCTCAATACCGATTCACTTGATCACATCTTTATTCCAACAAATCATAGCAACCTGGGTAGAGCCCTCATCATCTTAAACACATAACTATATCAGCCCACTCTATGCGCCAAGAAGGGGCACTTAAGTGAATACCACTTTGCCAATCATACTGCTTAAGGGCTACGTTAGACCTTGTACCCGCCAGAACCGAGGCGTTACAATTTAAACAAACCTCCATTGGATACGATTCTTGAAAAACTTACGTATTTCGTTGTAAATAAAAACTATATTACAATTTGACTTGTTCACTTACAGATACTACACTTCTATATCCAATTGTAGTTTTCTAAGCCCCGACACACGCACGCTGGGGCATAGTCATTAGGATCATTCTAATTTTAATGATAAAGTAAATTAACCCCTCACAAGCCCTTAAGGTAAGTTGAGTATTTTCCTTGATTACTTACTAAGCATTTATGCTTAACGCACCGTTGTTTCTTGCACGTAGGTTCATTCAAGGATTTTGAGAAGTCACGGTCATTTAGGAGTTTCTATCACCTTTGCAAGGTTGAAAAGTATGTAATAGGATATCCTATAGCATGGCATGTACATAGGATGATTATATTCAATGATAAGTTTGTATGATTTAGTTTTAATTTAATGAATGATAAGTTGTGGTTGTTTTCGTAAAAGTGTTGTATATGTTTTCATACTTAAAAGAGAGTTTATGAGTCCTTCAAATGTGTTTAAAATTATTCGGAACCTGATGGTATGATATAGGGATGATTGAGGATTTTTTAGGTGTTTTGGGGTCAAGGGCTTAAGGTTCAATACCTCTACCTAAGGTACAGCACCTCACCTGACAGAATGTCAAAAATGAATTGTTTTAGGTCTAGGTACCACACCCTAGAGGTTAGATACCAATACCTAGCCTCTTGGACATGCCTACTACACTATTTTGACCGTTTTGAGCCGTCTGAGGCTTGTACATAACCCCAGACACCTTCAATCAATAGAAAAATATTTCTAAATGATTTTCAATTGATTTTAAAACCCTCAGAATGTTTGAAAAATATTTTAAAGTTTTTAAATTAAATGTTCTAAAGTTTGATTATTGTTGAAACCTTTTAATTCTTTCAACCAAAAAATCACGTTTTAAGCCAAAATGACCTAAATACTTGTTTTACGATTCAAATAAGTTTAAATGTACTTTCAAATGAAAAAAAAAGGATGTGGTCAAGTTTTAAACACCATGGAAAATAATTTTATTATAAAATAAAATTTTGTTCAAAACTTGAAAGTTTTCCAGTAATGGCTCCCAGTCGTGCCATAAGCTAAGACAGGCTGTAACATCCCAAAATTGGGCCTAGTAGGATTGGGCCCATTGGGCCTTGGGCGTAGGAGTGTTTAAAATTTTTGAGAAACAAGAGAATGACATTATTTCAAGTTGGACTTATTAAGAAGATGATTTTAGAAAGTTACAGGGTTCTATGAAGTTTCGGGTTCATGTTGGGCCTTAATGAAAGTTTGTGTTTAAGCCTATTAAGGAGAGATAGTAAGAGGCATCAAAGCTTATGGAAATAAGTGAGTAAATTGTTAACATAAATGAACTATTGGTAAAGAGGTTATGGCATCAAGTGGAGAGCATGGAGGGAAGGGGTTCAAATCCCATCTTTTGCAAATTTTGGATTTATTTTTGTGTGCTTTTCCAAGTGTCAACCATGACATTATTAAAGGAAAGAAATAAAAGAAAAATGAAATGATGACTAAAAAGATAAGGTAAGGAGAAAAATAAGGAAAAAGAAAGGAAACAAATAAAAGAAAAATATAATGATGGGATTTGAAAAATAATGGAGTAGGTGAAAACAAAGTATAATGATGGGATTTGAAAGGTAATGGAATAGGTGAAAAAAAATCATGGAGGGTGTAATAGCCCGATTTAGGGGAAAGTTGGAACAATGATCTCGGAATCACTAATTTGAGGTTAGAGAAATTATTTTCATGTTATGTTATGTGTTATAATATGTTTATAAGGATGTATGAAAATTTTGGTGCCTAAATTTTAACGATTTCTAGCTAAATTGTGAAAAAGGACTAAATCGCATAAAGTGCGAAAGTTCAAGTTTATTTGCAAAAGGTGCCAAATAGCTATGGGCTATTAATTGGAGGCCCCAATTGTGCAATTTGGCCTTGTTTTAAGTGAGTAGGCCGGCCATGTGACATAGGGGACAAGAATTTTTAATTTTGGTCAAAATAGGTGGGAATTAGGTGATAAAATGAATAAAATAAGATGAGTAAAAGATGCTATCATCTTTTACTATTCATCTATCTTCTCTCCACCGAAAATTGAAGAAGAAATAGAGCTTTGGGGGTTTGAACTTTCAGCCAAGCTATCCCCCTTATTAGTAAGTGATTTAGATAACTTTTCTTGATAAAAATTGTACTTTTAGAGTCCCCAAAGCTTAAGCTTGCTAATGAGGGGACTATTTTACAATATGGTTGAGAGTCTAGGGACTTGTCGTTAGAGAGTTTATGCTGGTTGCTGAGTTTTTATGGAAGAAAATGAATGATAAGATGATGAGAAACAAATTTTGTGAAAGGTGTTGTCATGAAAACACCTAATTGAGACTAAAATGCAAAAGTTATAATTTGTTCATTAAGGCATGAAATAGTTGGAATTTTGGATAGTTGTAAGAGGATTAAATGTTCATCTAGGCTTGTTTAATAAGAAAATGTGATAAAAAATTATTTACGAGCCTAGGGGCAAAATCATAATTTTGCCAAAGTGTAGGGGCAAAATAGTCATTTTGCCTAAAATGTAGACTATGGTATATTATGATTTATAAGTGATTAAATCAGTAAATTCCATTGTTCTAGATAAAAAAAATGAGTTTCGGACCTAGAACGGGTGAAAAGAGAAATGTGGGCAAAAATTCCCTTCCGGCCCTTTAGACATCGAACCGAAACTTGGTTCTTGTGGTTACCGAAGCTTCTTTGCCTTCTCGGGTTTTCAGTGGTTGCAAGGTCGCTGCTACTTCCATCCTCTTGGTTCTCTTGGTGTGGACCGAATCAGTAGAGTGTTAGCTTACACTCTCGTCATCTTTCTAGCCTTTGGCTTTCGGAAGAGGGTTGGTAAGTAGAGTCTCGAAGTACTTTATCAGAGGGCCAATCGAACACCTATCCCTCATAATAAGAGACTCGGATTGTTGGTGCCGCGGAGAGTATCGTATTACGGATTCCGAATAAGGTGTGTAATCTCATACCTCTCTGAATGTTTGCATGAAATGTTCTGTGATTCGGTCGAAAGACTAAAAAGTCGCAAACCGGCATCTGTGACCACTCGGGCGTACGTATGTTCGTAGTGGTAACCATATTTTGCAATGAAACAGTTTTAGTTAGCAGCAGTGATGTGATTTTGAAAAATCACCAAAACTAGTGGAAATTGAATTAAAAAGTGAAGGAGATATGGATTGAAAGCTAATTGAGTCTATTTTCTTATAAAAGAAACAGAGCAAGCAAAGAACTAGTATGTTTCGAGAATTTTATATTTTTGTGAGACTGGTTCAGAATGATTACGTGATCCCCTGTTCTAAATTGGAAAAATCATTATAAATTGTAAAAAATTAATTATGGGACATAGTTTATATCCTTAGAATCCTTAGTGAGTCTATTTTTATTTGGAGCAAATGAAAACATTATTTGAGTTCTGTACAATGAGATATCTGAGATTTTGTGAAGAGAGGGCAGAACTGTCAAACAGTGAAACAAGGGAAACTTTAATGAATAAACTATACTAAATGGCTAGGCCAAAAATTCTGGAAAAACTATAGTAAGAAGATATGTGAGTCTAGTTTTAAGGAAAATTTATGGATCTAGATTTCTAGTTTTCTAAATCGAGTAATGGTCAATTTAGTCAGTATGACGTAGATGGACAGTTTAAATTTGTATGCCCCAAATTACTAGTTAAGTTTTAGTTACGAGATTATCGAATTACCCTTAGAGGGTAAATTACCGAATTACCCTTGGTGGGTAAAACTACTGAATTACCCTTAGAGGGAAAATTACCAAAATACCCCTGGGTTGCGCAATTACTGAAATACCCCTAGGTTGTGAAATTACCGAAATACCCTTGGGTTGCGAAATCACCAAAATGCCATTGGAGGGTAAAATACCGAAATACCCCTGGGTTGCAAAATTACCGAAATACCCTTGGAGGGTAAATTATCGAAATACCCCTGGGTTGCGAAATTACCGAAATACCCTTGGAGGGTAAATTACCGAAATACCCCTGGGTTGCAAAATTATCGAAATACCCTTAGAGGGTAAATTATCGAAATACCCCTGGGTTGCAAAATTATCGAAATACCCTTGGAGGGTAAATTACCAAAATACCCTTGGGTTGCGAAATTACCGAAATACCCTTGGAGGGTAAATTATCGAAATACCCCTGGGTTGCGAAATTACCTAAATACCCTTGGAGGGTAAATTACCGAAATACCTCTGGGTTGCAAAATTACCGAAATACTCGAAATACCCTTGGAGGGTAAATTACCGAAATACCCCTGGGTTGCAAAATTACCGAAATACCCTTGGAGGGTAAGTTACCGAAATACCCCTGGGTTGCAAAATTACTGAAATACCCTTAGAAGGTAAATTACCAAAATGCCCTTGAAGGGTAAATTATCGAAATACCCCTGGGTTGCGAAATTATTGAAATACCCTTAAAAGGTAAATTACCAAAATACCCTTGGATTGCGAAATTACTGAATTACCCTTAGTGGGTAAAATTACCGCTATACCCCTATGGGTTGATTAGCACGACTGTGTGTGTATTCTGTTTATCTGGTTATGATGGTAATCTATTTCATACATCATTATGAAATGTGCTTTGCATACATGACATACTGCATGGGTTGGGATATGTAATTGGAGAAAGTGATTGATTTGTTAGGGTCGCACGAGTCACCCAAGATGACTGTGGACTCACCGATTGTAACATCCTGAATTTTTGGGCCTATGCGTTTAATAGGTAGGATATGTTTAATGTGTTAATTTAAGTGTTAGGGGTCCAAATTGGGCTCAAGCTTAGGTAGAGGCCTTGATTAAAATTATCTGTTTGGGCATTATAGGGTTTAAAAGGTAGTATCTATGTTTAAAATACCAAAGTGAGCTTGTGGCCCAATCTTTTCAATTTTTAGTTCTTTCAAAAGCCATCTTTTCAATTTTTAGTTCTTTCAAAAGCCAAAAGCGCGATAGATCATCTTTCCGAGATTTTTCCTAGAAGCCAAAACTCATAGATCTCTAAGTTATAGAATCGTGTTACACTCGGGATCTCAAGGTAAGAGGATTTGTTTATTCATATATATAAAATCGGGTAGAATACTAACTATGGCCGAATATAAGAGAGGCCTATTTTCACATCTTTCCGGCTTTTTGAAGCAAAGCGTAGATCAGTTTAGCAAGGGTATCTACATTAATCAGGTGTGTAATACTTCCCCACCATCTAGATCTAATCATAAAATGCATGATTATAAGATTTATATATGTTTTAATAATTGCCAACATCTCGGTTTATTGATGAAAGCCCAAGGAGGGTATAAGCGGATCACCAGGTTAGTAAATAATTTGTTTAAATGTTATAAGTAAAATGCCGTGAACTGTTATACGGGCTTCGGCCATTAAATGTTATACGGGCTTCGGCCATTAAATGTTATACGGGCTTCGGTCATCATATGTGGATGAGCAGCATGACTGCCATCATGGTGTGTAGCGGTGTGGGTCGATTGTAGAAATCCCCAATGGTGTGTACGGTTGGTATGGGGGCGTGTAGCGGATGGAAACCTAGGCAAACGGGTTGGGCCTTGCATATTATTTGTTATTAATGTTTGTTATGAGTATTAAACTGTTTATTTTGTTTTATAGGGCTAAGGCCCACATCTAATGGTGCATGAGGGTTGCACATTGAGTCTCGTGACTCAACCAATTAATTAATATTTCAGGTAGCACTTAGTGCATTGGACCGGGCTGGAGAGGAGCGCAAGGTGGCCATGCAAAAGAACATCTGGATCCAGCAAAAAGACTCAAGTTATTATTTTATATTTTTTAATTAATGGATTTTAAATCTCATTGTAATAAGGCCATGGGCCACTAGTTTATATTTTGTTTTATTTTGGGCTTTTATTACTTTTAGTTATTTAAACTTTAATTTTAATTAAACTAATGCATGTATTTGGGTTTTTAATTCATAAAGGCATATTTTATTTAGACTATCAACTATTTATTTTTTTCGAATAAAAGGATAAACTTTAGAAAAATATTTTCTGAAAATGCGACATGATTTCCAAAATTTTCTTAGTGACATACCAGATCCGGTCGTGGTGTTTGGGCCGGGTTTGGGGTGTTACAAATTGGTATCAGAGCCCGGTTCAAAACTCGGCTCTGGGGGTTTTTGGGCTCAAAACGTTTTCTAAAGATGGGCTTTTGAAACATGCATTTTTTTAAATGATAACAGGTCTGTTAGCTCGGCATGGCACCTGCGTCTCCGGCCCAAGTCCGCCAAGTAAGTATTCTGAACCATTGTGTGATATATATATGTATGTGGGCTTGATGGGCTTAATGGGACGTAGATTAGTTAGATTAGAACTTGATGGACTCTAGGCTTAGCTTAAACAACTCCTTAAATCTCATAAGACTTAACTTCACTAAACAAACCCGTGAACAAGTCGCAAGACTAGGGTGTGGCAATAGGCATGCGCATGTCTAGGATTGGATCCGGAAGAGCCTGGTACTTAAGCAGTCCTAGTGACTCACCTCCTCTTCGCTGGAATCCTACCTGGTGCGTAGTGACTATTCACCCTAGTTACAAGGACTTGTTGATGGGCTAAACCTTATAACTAAAACCCGAAAGGGACCAACCACCTTTTTTTTAAAAAAAAAAACCCAAGGAGTTGCAAAAAATTTTCAAAATGCATTTGATTTGTGAAAACTACCAACTAACCATGATTTTATAAAATACCTATGTTTTGAAAATTTACCGAAAATTTCACGTTTACAAGAATAACCCGGACTATGAAACTAGTTTTTCCCAAAGGTACCCCTGTTTGAAAAAAAAAACAACAACAAACAACATCAAAGTTTGAAAAAAAAATTTATTACCAAACTACCCTTGTTTTGCAAAATGACCAAAATACCCTAGTTTGTAAAATTACCGAAATATCCCTGGATTTCTAAAATTACCGAAATACCCCCAGATTTTCAAAATTACCGAAATACCCCCAGATTTTAAAATTACTGAAATACCCCCGGATTGCAAAATTACCGAAATACCCCCGGAATTGAAAAAATTACCAAAATACCCTCACTTCACAAAATCACCAAGGACCTTACTTTGGAAAATTACGAAAATACCCCTGTAGGATAAAATTACGAAAATACCCCTGGGTAGTGAAAACAACAACAACAACAACAACACTACTTTTCTGTAATGAACGTGAGTTCATGAATATTGATGATTGAATGAACTTGAAACTGTATTGTGTATGTATTCGAAAGAACTACTTAAAACTATTCATCATAAGACTGTTCGCGATAAATCAGTGGAAAGAAATAATGATTCATAAAATTCTTAATCAAATAAACGCGAATCGGTAGAATGAGTACAAGGGGACGAGGACGCTCTAGATGCGAATACCGGTGCGTACTCTACCATAGTATTCTAAGTGTTTCTTTTGGCTTTAGAATTAGAGTGCGCAGCGAAAGCATAGTGGTGAGATTTGGGTAGTACGATTAATAGTTAGTTGGAAATTTTGAGGACGAAATTTCTTTAAGAGGGGTAGAACTGTAACATCCTAAATTTTTGGGCCTATGCGTTTAATAGGTAGGATATGTTTAATGTGTTAATTTAAGTGTTAGGGGTCCAAATTGGGCTCAAGCTTAGGTAGAGGCCTTGATTAAAATTATTTGTTTGGGCATTATAGGGTTTAAAAGGTAGTATCTATGTTTAAAATACCAAAGTGGGCTTGTGGCCCAATCTTAGGAGGTGACTCCACGTAAGGGAGTAGGGGGCCCAAATTTAAGTTTCATGGAGCCCAATTCTTTTAATTTAAGTTAGCTAAATTTTGGGCATTAGGATTAGGTGGAGTGGATGGAAACAAGGCTAAAATTTAGGGGTTTTAATGTTTAAAATATATGGATAATAAGCAGATAAAGGCTATTATTTAGAAATTTATTTTATGAGGATAATAAGCAGATAAAGGCTAAAATTTAGGGATTTTAATGTTTAAAATATGTGGATAATATGCTGATAAAGGAGGGAGGAGTTAGAGATAATTAAGTCTCTTTTAGATAAGCTAGTAGATTAAGATAAAGGAGAAAAGATAGGATTTATCTGCAAGGTTAGGTAAGTGCCGAAATTTCTATAAATAGGGGGAATATCTCTTCAATTTCGGCATTTGGGGTTTTTCTCTCATTCTTTTCTCTTATTCTCTGAGTAAAAGCTGAAAACTCCTAAAGTTCCATCTTCTTCTTCATTCTCTGCAAAAGCCGAAATCTCTAAGCCTATTCCCTCATCTTCACTTTGATTCAAAAGCAGAAACTACACCTATTCTTCTCCTTAATATTCATTGGCCGAATATCCCTTAGCCATCTTTTCAATTTTTAGTTCTTTCAAAAGCCGAAAGCGCGATAGATCATTTTTCCAAGATTTTTCCTAGAAGCCGAAACTCATAGATCTCTAAGTTATAGAATCGTGTTACACTCGGGATCTCAAGGTAAGAGGATTTGTTTATTCATATATATAAAATCGGGTAGAATACTAACTATGGCCGAATATAGGAGAGGCCTATTTTCACATCTTTCCGGCTTTTTGAAGCAAAGCGTAGATCGGTTTAGCAAGGGTATCTAAATTAATCAGGTGTGTAATACTTCCCCACCATCTAGATCTAATCATAAAATGCATGATTATAAGATTTATATATGTTTTGATAATTGCCAACATCTCGGTTTATTGATGAAAGCCCAAGGAGGGTATAAGCGGATCACCAGGTTAGTAAATAATCTGTTTAAATGTTATAAGTAAAATGCTTGTATGTGACTGCATGGGTTGGGTTGATGAAAGGAGGAAGTTATATGTTATATGTGTAGCGGTTTTTACCGTGATCTGATGTAGCGGCTAATGTCGTGAACTGTTATACGGGCTTCGGCCATTAAATGTTATACGGGCTTCGGCCATTAAATGTTATACGGGCTTCAGCCATCATATGTGGATAGCAGCATGACTGCCATCATGGTGTGTGGCGGTGTGGGTCGATTGTAGAAATCCCCAATGGTGTGTACGGTTGGTACGGGGCCGTGTAGCGGATGGAAACCTAGGCAAACGGGTTGGGCCTTGCATATTATTTGTTATTAATGTTTGTTATGAGTATTAAACTGTTTATTTTGTTCTATGGGGCTAAGGCCCACATATAATGGTGCATGAGGGTTGCACACTGAGTCTCGCGACTCAACCAATTAATTAATATTTCAGGTAGCACTTAGTGCATTGGACCGGGCTGGAGAGGAGCGCAAGGTGGCCATGCAAAAGAACATCTGGATCCAGCAAAAAGACTCAAGTTATTATTTTATGTTTTTTAATTAATGGATTTTAAATCTCATTGTAATAAGGCCATGGGCCACTAGTTTATATTTTGTTTTATTTTGGGCTTTTATTACTTTTAGTTATTTAAATTTTAATTTTAATTAAACTAATGCATGTATTTAAATTTGGGTTTTTAATTCATAAAGGCATATTTTATTTAAACTATCAACTATTTATTTTTTTCGAATAAAAGGATAAACTTTAGAAAAATATTTTCTGAAAATACGACATGATTTCCAAAATTTTCTTAGTGACATACCAGATTCAGTCGTGGTGTTTGGGCCGGGTTTGGGGTGTTACACCGATTTGATTTCACTCATCGATTTGACTTTTAGGGTCGCACGAGTCACATGAGATGACTGTGGACTCATCGATTTGATTTTTAGGGTCGCACGAGTCACCCGAGATGACTGTGGACTCACCGATTTGATTTTCACTCATCGATTTGATTTTTAGGGTTGCACGAGTCACCCAAGATGACTGTGGACTCACCAATTTGATTTTTAGGGTCGCACGAGTCACCCAAGATGACTGTGGACTCACCGATTTGATTTTCACTCATCAATTTGATTTTTAGGGTCGCACGAGTCACCCGAGATGACTGTGGACTCACCGATTTGATTTTCACTCATTGATTTCATTTTTAGGGTCGCACGGGTCACCCGAGATGACTGTGGACTCACCGATTTGATTTTTAGGGTCGCACGAGTCACCCAAGATGACTGTGGACTCACCGATTTGATTTTCACTCATCAATTTGATTTTTAGGGTCACACGGGTCATCTGAGATGACTGTGGACTCACCGATTTGATTTTTAGGGCCGCACGAGTCACCCAAGATGACTGTGGACTCACCGATTTGATATTCACTCATCGATTTGATTTTTAGGGTCGCACGAGTCACCCAAGATGACTGTGGACTCGCCGATTTGATTTTCACTCATCAATTTGATTTTTAGGGTCGCACGAGTCACTCGAGATGACTGTGGACTCACCGATTTGATTTTCACTCATCGATTTGATTTTTAGGGTCGCACGGGTCACCCGAGATGACTGTGGACTCACCGATTTGATTTTTTGGGTTGCACGAGTCGCCCAAGACGACTGTGGACCTACCAAAGACTCTAAGCCGCTTATAATCTAGCAGTTCGGCTGCATTCTTGGTGTGTTTGGCGGGGTGGGTTGACTGATGATCACCCGCAGGTGTGTTGGTTGGTACGGGGGTGTGATTGGCTGGATTGGATTAGGTTGCATTACATTATCTGCATTATCATGTTTATACGAGCTTTAGCCCAGTTTGTTTCTGTATGGGTTTCAGCCCAGTTAATGACCGATTTGGGGATTACACACTGAGTTCTCGTAACTCACCCCCCTTTCTTTTAACCTCGCAGGTAATCCCCAGCATTAGAGGATTTGGAGCTGCGAAGGACACGTTGGTGGCCATACATCGGAATACTTCTCCAAAATTTTTAGTAAATTTCTGTTTAGCTTTATTTTAGCTTTATTTTAATTTGGGTTTGGTTTTTATAATAAGGCCATTGGAAATTATTTTTCTTTGAATTACCATTTCATTTATATTCAAACTATAAACGATTAAACTCTAGATTTTTATAAAACGATAATAACTGCTTCTCAAAATATTATGTTTCCGCAATTCACTAAATTTGATTACTGTTATAAACAAAGTTTTTGGAAATGGTAGTAATAATGTTTTTGCAAAGGAATTATTTTTAATTAAATACATTTTGAAAATAAGCAAATAAAATTTGAGGTTTTGAATAGAAAAAAGTTTTAAATTCTTTAAGAAGAGTTTTTAATGAAAACATGGTTTTTGAAAAACTTTTCAATGTGACATGCGAGATTCGGGCCTAACTTCTAGGCCGAATTTGGGGTGTTACACGGGCGATGGGTGTTACGAAGTCAACCCTCTGGCAAGTTCACTTAAAGTAATTTGTGGCTCACAAGCTACATCAAAGGAGCAAGTCTATGACAAAGGAGCAAGTCTATGACAAAGAAGCAGGACTATCTGACGGACGACAAGATGATAATGGAAAATAGCTCGTGCGAATGATTATAAATGTACTGATATGTGGTAATGCAAATTGGGCCACCTTGAATTAGGGTTGAGCACAGAAACTGAGAAAATTGAAAAATTGATTCAAGCTGATGTATTCGATTCGGTTCAGGATTTTTATTATTTGATTTGATCTCGAGTTGATGTTATCACTCAAATTGCACAATTCGATTCAAGTTTTGTTTTTTCGCATGAATCTCATCAGACCAAATGAAAAGAATATTCTATTTTTAAAGGAATAGTTCCAATAGAATAATAAATTGACCATTTCAATGTCTATATGGACTAATTCATTTAAATCTATTATTGTTGTTGTTGTTGTTGTTGTTGTTGTTGTTGTTATTGTTTATCGAAATATTTCATAAAAAAATATAAAAGTGTAGTTTTATCTTAGAGTGAGTAGATCATTTCTTAAATATAATAATGTTAATTATAAAAAACAATTCTAATTTTAGGAAAATAATTTATTAAACTTTATAATATTTTATTTATAAAAGAAACCATTTTTCACAAGTTGTCAATTATATATATTTGATAGCTATGAATATAATTGATTATATGTATAATGGCTCGATTATAATTAATTAAAAGCTAGCAACTAATTAAACTAATTAAAAGAAATTATAGAAAAAGCATTAAGTGCACAAATTTTTTATGTATTACTTTTCCTTTTAACAATTTTGGATGCTTTATCAACTTAATAGTTTAATATCAAATGATTTTTTAAATAATTTTATTGATGATTATAATATTAGTTTAATTATTTAACTTATTTTATAAATATATAAACGAATCTAGAATATGTACTATAATTGTTGTGAAAAAAAATTAAGAGTTGGAATATTATATTTTTTAGGCAGAAAACAAGGTGAAAAGAATCCTTATGGACACAGGGAATTCAATCAACATTCTCATAGGCTTTTTTGCTAGATGGGCCTCAAAGATCAAGCCTAAAGAAAGCTAGTCTGGTCTATAGCTTCCACCAGACGATTGCAGCGAAAGGCTTGATCACCCTGTTGGTAACATTGGGCGGCGACAGGCACATAGTCACAAAGATGGTCGAGTTTCTAATTGTGGATCATTCGGCCACTCACAACTCCATCTTTGGCGAGCAAAAATAAAATCAAAATTTAATGTTATCTAAATTGGACCAATTGGGTTAAGAATCAATTAAAGTATTAATTTGATAAGATGTAAAAAATTGATTGATCCATAAACTAATATGATCTGATTGATTCGAGCTAAAAAAAATCAATTGAACCAATTTTTATTATTTTCTAATATTTTTATTTTTAATAAATTATTTACTTTAAATTGGTTAGACCAATTATTTTGAGAACTAGTTGATCAAATCAGTTTGAAATCGATTTGGTTCAACCTTTTTTAGCTTAATTCAGCTAAATTTTTACTTCTCACCATACCAATACTCTATCCAATTCCCGATCAAACCAACCAAATTAGTCGGTGCAATCCAATTTGGATAATTTTGACTTTTAAAATTTTTTTAAAAAATTTTTAAATCTTTTTTATTTTTTAAGAGTTCTATTTTCTTTCATAAATTTTTTTATTTTCAAAAAATAATTTTTAAAATTTTCATGTACTTTTTAAAGGGTAAAAACCAAATCGAAAAAAAGAACTATAAATGTTGAAGACTAAAAATATTATTTTACGGTTGATATCATTAAATTTGACGAAAAAATTAGATTGAAGGATCAAAATTTTTAAATAAAAAAAAAGTACGGAGACTCAATGTCTTAATATAGGAACTAAGTTTTAAATTTCAAAATAGTACAAGAAACTTTAGCATGTTTAAATCAAATCAAATTAAATATTTCTTTAATCACGAATTTAGAAAACAATTGGATGTCATGAATGCTGCTTTATGTGGTGTCTAAGCTATAAAATGATTCATGGCTCTGAGAGGTTCGTTTCTGGGGATGACAGGACTCAAATATTACTTCAAATGATCAAGCCAGGCACCAAAATGCCAGTTCCAGTTTACATGGACTTCTAAGCCTAACAAATCTACTAATTAGCATGCTAATTCAACATGTAGATGTCTCAAAATTTACAAGCAACAAAAGCAGTAATATCTGAATCACTTCATACATTACAATTTAGGCAAAATAGTTGGGTCCTGGAACTCATAATATAATTCCCTAAGGATTTAGTTGGTTCCATGGCCTCGTTTACCAATTACCATGTTCAACTTCATAAACTCTTTTTTACTTTTCATGTATCATATCTCCGCGTTTCTTGCATATAAATCTGCATGAAAGCTTTATTTTTCATGTATCACTAAATCACAAATGGATGCATATTGAATGGGAGACGTGTATAAACTCAAGAAAGGAATAAAAACTCACATGTTCATTTAAGAATCTTGTCACAGACTCTGGTCCATCCTATATGTACTTTTTCAGCTTATTAGTTAACAACCACGATACAATGAAAGAGAACTGTGTAATTTGTACATGGAAGCGGAAAACAAAAGTTCATTAAAATGTCATCAAAAGCATTACCTTCTGTCAAAAATCGGCCTTCAATTCAACAAACAGCCAATAGCAATAGCTGCAGCAGTCCAACATGGAGCACTCATGGTTCATGGAGCATATCATCTTTAGTGGATTTTGTGATCAAACCTAATCATAGCATTATGATGACTAAGCTTCCATAAGAAAATGACTACATTAATGTGTGGTCTAGCTTTATAATTATTATTTTATGTTCAAGATAATTGTGTAATGGTGGAGTTGTTAATTTGTTAGGTAAATGTCATCTTCAAAATCAACTATTGTATTATATATATATATATACTTTCTTATCAATAAATTATCATTCACGTTTGAAGCCATCAAACTTTGATTTTCTTTAAGTTTTTTTTAACATTCGGCTTCTCCTTCTTGCTTTTGTTGTTCATTTTTAATTTCATGCAAATCACATGCATATTGCATGTTAAATTGTTGCCCTTGTTCCAACAATTGGTATCAGAGCCAACTTCTTTGAGGATCTTACTTGTTGATATTTTTCGGTGGAAACAAAATTTAAGAAGGAAGAAATCTCCTTGTTGTTGATTCATTTTATTGTTGCTGAAAATGAGCTATACACCACCTCCACCACCTGTGTTTACTGGTGAGAATTATCACATCTGGTCTGTGAAAATGAAGACTCATCTCCTGGCACAAGACTTGTGGAGTGCAATTGAGAGAGATACTGAGCCACCTCCATTGAGAGCCAATCCCACTATTGCTCAGATCAGGCAGCATAGTGAGGATCGAGCCAAGAAGCACAAGGCTATGGCCTGCCTACAGAATGGAGTGTCAAATGTCATTTTCACTCAAATCATGGCCTGTGATTCACCTAAACAAGCATGGGAAAGGTTGAAGGAAGAGTTCATGGGTTCGGATAAGACAAGGCAGCAACAGGTGATCAACCTTAGAAGGGAGTTTGAGAACTTGAAGATGAAGGAATCAGAGACCATCAAGCAGTACTCTGCTAGAATAATGGCAACAGTGAATAACATAAGGCTCCTAGGTAAAGACTTCACTGACAGTAGAGTTGTGGAGAAGGTCATTACTACTCTCCTTGAGAGGTTTGAATCAAAGATTTCCTCATTGGAAGACTCGAGGGACCTCACAACCATCACCCTGTCTGAGTTGGTGAACTCCCTCTATGCACTCGAGCAAAGAAGGGCCACTAGACTGGAAGAGCATCCTGAAGGAGCTTTCCAAGCAAAAGCCAATGATGGCTCGAGTTCAAGTCAGAGACCATAGAAACCTTGGGCTGACAGAAGGGAAAGATCCAGGAATCAAGCAGAAAGAAGGAAGCTTCCACCTTGCAAATATTGCAAGAAGACTAACCACTTGGAGAAGAACTGCTGGAATAGGTCAGACATTCAGTGCAAGAGTTGCAAGAAGTTTGGTCATCATGAGAAGGTTTGTAGAAATAGGGACAAGCCACAAGCTGAACAACAAGCTCAAGCCAAGACTGCTGAAGACTTTCCAGCTCAGGAGGAGCATGTCTTCACTGCCTCATGCTTTGCAACCAAAAGCAAAGCCAAGTGTTGCTGGTTAGTGGATAGTGGCTGCTCACATCATATGGCAGCTGATGAAGGGTTGTTTAAGCAGCTTGATAGGAGCTTCACTACAAGGATCAAGATAGGCAATGGAAGCTTGACTGAAGCCAAGAGCAGAGGAGATGGGCTGATCAACTCAGGCTCCGGTAACAAGCTAATCACAGATGTGCTTTATGTGCCTGATATAGATCAAAACCTGTTAAGTGTTGGTCAGTTGGTCCAGAAGGGTTATTCATTAGTTTTCAAAAATGATTCATGCATCATTCAAGATTGTCATGCCCAGGAAATTGTCACAGTTCCTATGGCAGACAAATGCTTCATGTTTGATGTAAGTCAACTTGAAAACAAGGCTTACACAAGCCTAGCTGACAGTGCTGGTCTATGGCATAAAAGATTAGGCCATGCCAACTTCAGATCACTTGATTTGATGCACAGACAGAATTTAGTTGAAGATATGACCAGGGTAGAGTCAACAAGTGCTGTTTGTGAGGCTTGCCAACTTGGAAAACAAGCTAGGTTGCCCTTTCCAGTCAACAAGGCATAGAGAGCTCGAGAGAGGCTTGAGCTGGTGCATTCTGACATCTGTGGTCCAATGAAGACCCCTTCACTCAATGGCTGTAAGTATTTTGTACTGTTTATTGATGACTTAACCAGATTCTGTTGGGTCTATTTCCTGAAGCAGAAGTCTGATGTGTTCGAGGCCTTCACCAAATTCAAGGCTCAGGCAGAAAATCAGGTAGATTGCAAGATCAAGGCATTGAGAACTGATAA
Source organism: Gossypium australe (assembly GCA_005393395.2). Taxonomy (NCBI): domain Eukaryota; kingdom Viridiplantae; phylum Streptophyta; class Magnoliopsida; order Malvales; family Malvaceae; genus Gossypium; species Gossypium australe. The sequence goes on from CM016623.1 coordinate 104,723,867, forward strand.
TGGGGCTGAGTACTTGTCTGAAAGGTTTCAGAAGTTGTGTGAACAGATTGGGATCCATCACCCTAACCACTGTGTACACTCCTCAACAAAATGGAGTGTGTGAAAGGAAGAACAGAACTGTAATGGATATGGCCAGATGTTTGATGTTTGAAAGCAAGTTGCCAAGCATCTTTTGGGCTGAGGCTGTCAACACCTCAGTGTACTTGCTCAACAGACTTCCAACACATGCTGTGAAGGATAAGACTCTATTTGAGGCCTGGCATGGACAGAAGCCATCAGTCTCCTACTTGAGAGTGTTTGGATGTGTAGGCTATGTGCATATACCTGCTAAAAGAAGGACCAAGCTCAAAAAGAGGTCTGTTCCAGCTATATTTGTGGGCTACAGCAGCAACAATAAAGGCTATAGGCTCTATGATCCTTCAACCAAAAGAATTGTAGTTAGTAGGGATGTCAAGTTTGATGAAGCAAGGACCTGGAACTGGGATGGTTCAAATGTAATACAGCTTGATGAAGACTCAATTGATGGCAGTTAAGAACTGGCTGAACAGGAGCCTAGCAATGCAAATGTGGATGATTTATCTGTGAGGGGCACCAGAACCATTGCTGACATTTATCAAAGATGCAATGTGGCTCTAGTGGAGCCTTCAAGCTTTGAAGAAGCTGTCAAAGACAAACAATGGAAGAAAGCTATGGAAGTTGAGCTTGACATAATTCACAAGAATCAAACCTGGGACTTGGTAGACAGACCTGTCCAGAAAGTCATTGGTGTCAAGTGGGTGTTTCGAGCCAAATTCAATGCTGATGGTTCATTGAACAAGCACAAGGCCAGACTTGTAGTAAAATGGTACAGTCAGCAGTATGGCATCGATTTCATGGAGACTTTTGCTCCTGTGGCAAGATTGGATACCATCAAATTGTTGTTTGCTTTGGCTACTCAAAAACAGTGGAAGATTCACCAGCTGGATGTCAAGTTAGCCTTCTTGAATGGCTACCTTAAGAAGGAGATCTACATCGAGCAACCTGATGGTTTCAAGGTTCTAGGAAATGAAGACAAAGTGTACAGGCTGAGGAAGGCACTTTATGGCCTGAAGCAGGCTCCTCGAGCATGGTATGACAGGATTGACTCCCACCTGTCTAAGCTCAGATTTGAAAAGAGTTTGAGTGAGCCAACGCTTTATGTGAAAAAGTCCAACAAGGAGACTCTGTTGATTGTCTCTATCTATGTGGATGACTTGCTGGTGACTGGAAGCAAGGAAGACTTGATTGATGAGTTCAAAACACAAATGCAACATGTGTTTGACAAGACTGACTTGGGAATCATGACTTACTTTCTTGGCATGGAAGTAAATCAAGACAATCAAAGTATTTTCATTAGCCAACATGCTTTTGCTTTGAAAATACTTAACAGATTCAGCATGGAAAATTGCAAGTCAGTGAGCACTCCTATGGCTCAAGGTGAGAAGCTAACAAGCATTGGTGACTGTGAAAGAGTTGATGAAAGGGAGTACCGAAGTTTAGTTGGTTGCTTGCTTTACTTGACAGCAACTAGACCAGATCTCATGCATGCTGTTAGTTTGCTTTTAAGATTTATGCATTGTTGCAATATGACGCATTTCAAAGCTGCCAAGAGAGTGCTTCGATACATCAAGGGGACATTGAGCTATGGAGTAAAGTTCAAGAATGAAAATGAGCTTAAATTGGTTGGATTTCCAGATAGTGGCTGGGTTGGATCTTCTGAAGACATGAAAAGTACCTCAGGCTACTTCTTTAGCCTTGGTTCGAGTATGTTTTGTTTGTGCTCGAAGAAGCAACCAACTGTTGCCCAGTCGACAGCTGAAGCTGAGTATATTGCAGCAGCAGCAGCAGTGAACCAAGCCATTTGGCTTAGAAAGTTGCTGAAAGATCTCAATGAGGAGCAACTTGAACCTACTGAAATTCTTGTTGACAACCAGTCAGCAGTTGCCATTGCCAAGAATCCGGTTTTCCATGGGAAAACTAAGCATTTTAAGATTAAATTGCATTTTGTTCGAGAGGCTGAACAATCCAAGGAAGTCAGTCTCGTGCACTGCAGTTCACAAGACCAATTGGCTGACATTCTAACTAAGCCACTTGGTACATCAAGGTTTGAACTCTTGAGAAGCAACATTGGTGTTTGTTGCATACAGACCAAGGAGGAGTGTCAAAAACTGGCCTTCAATTCAACAAACAGCCAATAGCAATAGTTGCAGCAGTCCAACATGGAGCACTCATGGTTCATGGAGCATATCATCTTTAGTGGATTTTGTGATCAAACCTAATCATAGCATTATGATAACTAAGCTTCCATGAGAAAACGACTACATTAATGTGTGGTCTAGCTTTATAATTATTATTTTATGTTCAAGATAATTGTGTAATGGTGGAGTTGTTAATTTGTTAGGTAAATGTCATCTTCAAAACAACTATTGTATTATATATATATATATATATATATATATACTTTCTTATCAATGAATTATCATTCACGTTTGAAGCCATCAAGCTTTGATTTTCTTTAAGTTTTTTTTTAACATTCGGCTTCTCCTTCTTGCTTTTGTTGTTCATTTTTAATTTCATGCAAATCACATGCATATTGCATGTTAAATTGTTACCCTTGTTCCAACATCTTCAAGCTGTATATAATGGGAAAAAATTTGGAACTCACACTCTAATCCTATTAATAAGGTGCATTTATATATTCATGAATCAATACAACTCTGTACCATGAAATCTACTATAGCACCAAGGACCTAAATAAAACCTCAGAGAAAAAGATTCATTTCTAGTTTTTGCACATTTTATACCAAAGCAAATGCATAGATATTCCATACCGGAGAAAAATGAGAAAAGGATTTGTGACTTGAAGTCTAAACTTTCACTTGATGAAGCATATGTTAGTTTCAGGATTATGACATAATACCTGGAAATTTGCTCTCCTTTTGCAACATTGTAGAGAGAAACAAAGCATGGGGTATAAGCAATTGCATTAAATTGTGAGCGAATCCGGAAGGATTTAGCTCCTCGCATATGTCTCATCTTTTGGTTGTAACAAGTTATTTCCTCATTATTTAACAACATAAATATTTCTCCATTGCTCAAAACAAGCATTGGTTGATAGATATCCTAGCCATATCCCTTTGGGTACATATCTTTAATGACAAATTGTTTGGTCCAAGACTCCTTGACATCATATTCTTTCATAACCCAAATGTCAAATTGCACGAAATTTGGAAAGTAACAAATAAACAGACAATCTCCTAGCACTCCAGTCGTTGTGTATTCTGTAAACACCTTATCCAGTTCCTGAAAATGATCAAGGGGTGGAACTATCCCAAACTGCTCAGTATCAATGTCAAAAGAATTTATGAATTCACCAGCACCACCAAAAGAAATGTTATACCAGTGAAGGGCTCCATTCAAGAAAGCATTGAAAGGTAAAGAAACAAGGTCAGTAGGTGCATTTCTGATGCTTCTCCATGTACCACTCCAAATGGTGTATATTTCAGCCATTGGGAAATTCAATTCATCTGTAGGATAATAGCGTTGCAAAAGTTTGTATTGATTAGTGACAGTTGAATAACTAAACCCCCAAAAATCACCCCTACACCTATCCTTATAAGGTGGTTGAATTGTGATAAATTCATCCAAAATTGGGTTACACACATAGAACACATAGAAAGGGTCATCTCTTTTGGGTCCAACTAAACAAAGCAGACCATTGCATGCACTAATATCAGAAATATCCCAAGTGGGTGCATTAAATTTGGGTGTAAAGTTGAGTTTGGAGAACTGGACACTTGCACCATCAGCATAAACATGGGATAAATGAAGCCTCTTTCGAGATTTTTCAAGATTATTATATATCAGTAGCCAACGACCTGAGCTTTAGAAAGGATTCGGGTTTTTGACATACGACCCTGACAGATCCCCTTCAAAGACTAAGTATAAGACAAATCATGAGAAGATAGCAAGTCAGGTTTGCAAATATGGCTCGTAAGGAGAGCTCGCAGACAAAGCTCACAAAAGAGGGGTCCGCGAGCACAGCTCGCTGTTTGAGCTTGCAGGAGCCTAGGAAAAGCCACGGCCTCAGTCGCACACTCCTAAGGAGTGCGCAGATATGACCACATGCCCTGCAGGCCATCCTAGACACATGTTCAACAGGTACGGAGCCCACTCAAGATGTTAGTCTTGGGAACAAAAAGGACCGCGTGCTCCCATAGACACGTGCCCAGCAGGTCTAAAGTTCGGAAAGAATGTCAATACTAGGGGACAGAAAATGTCAGTAACAAAGGTAATAGAATCAAGATAAAGTAATGAAGCCCTACTGTGAACTGTAATTGTGCTTGTAACCATATGTATAAATACCCAAATATTCCTATCAATAATTGTGCTTGTAACCATATATACAACAAATACCCAAATATTCTTATCAATAAGAGAGGAGAAATATTAAGTAACAAAACCATTTCAAGCTTCTTACTTGATAGTCAGTGTCTTAAGATTAATGTTCAAAACATTTCAAGTCGAAGAAAATATAAGAAAATGTGGGGCTGAAAGAAAGGAGCAATGGAACCATCAATCTACAGACATGAACCAAAAACAAATATTTGCAGATTGTTTCAACTCCCACACCATCTAATCTTAGACATTCTCTTAAGGCTTCCCATCAATTCCCTTCTCCATTGCAGGTTGTTTGAAAGAGATTCATCTCTTTCATTTCTGATCCTGAATTTGCATGGCTCCACCTTTCAACATCACCCCTCTACATTTTAATCAACACTATGCCACCCCAAAAATCTTGAAAGAGGCTCCACTTATCCCACATTGATGTTGATGGTGCACGTTTCGAGGTCTCCAAACTCAAATTTACACCCAAATCTAATGTACCGACTTGGAACATTTCTGATATGAGTGCTTGCAATGGTTTGCTTTGTTTAGTTGGACCCAAAAAAGATGACCTTTTATATGTGTGTAACCCAATTTTGGGTGAATTTATCACTATTTAACCTACTTATAAGGATAGGTGTATGAGTCGTTTTTGGGGGCTTGGTTATTCAACTGCCACAAATCAATACAAACTTTTGCAAAGCTATTATCCTACACTTGAATTGAATTACCCAATGGCTGAAGTATACACCATTGGGAGTGGTACATGGAGAAGCATAGGAAATACACCTACTGGCTCTGTTTCTTTACCTTTCAATGCTTTCTTGAATGGAGCCCTTCACTGGTCGAAATCTTCTCTTGGTGGTGAATTCATAAATTCTTTTGACATTGATACTGAGCGGTTTGGGATAGTTCCACCCCCTGATCATTTTCAAGAATTGGATAAAGAGTCTGGACACAACGACTGGAGTGCTAGGAGGTTGTCTGTTTATAATTCACCTCGCGATTTCGGAGCTATTTGAGGTTTGGGTTATGGAGTATGGTGTCAAGGAGTCTTGGACCAAACAGTTTGTTGTTCAATTTGCTGTACCCATAGGGATTTGGCTACGATTCCTATCAACCAATGGTTGTTTTGAGCAATGGAGAAATATTGATGTTGTACAATGAGGTAATAGTTGTAACCAATTCGTATCTACCATAGGCTCTTTTGAGCAGTGGACAAATATTGTATTTGACCAAGAAGGTAATAGATTTTAGCAACCAGAAAGTTAAACGTCTTGAAGAAACTAGATTAAGCCAGACTCGCGCACGTTTCAATGCAATCGCTTATACCCGGTGCTTTATTTCTCTCTATAATGCTGCAAAAGGAGAGCGAATTTCCAGGTACTGTAATATCATCCTGAAACTAGTATATGCTTCATCAATTCAGAGATTGCAACCAATGAAGTGATAGCTTAGACCTCAAGTAACAAATCCATTTTTCTTTTTTCTTTTTTCTTTTTTCATTTTTGCCGGGACAGAATACTCGTGCATTTTTTGTACAAAATGAGTGCAAACTGGCAATGAATCTTTTCTTTCTCTGAGGTTTTATTTACTATTTAGTTCCTTGGTGCTATAGTATATTTAATGATACAATGTTCTGTTGATTCATGAATATAGCATGGAGTTTGCACCATATACGACAAAAATCAACATAGCAATGAATCTTTACTTTGATTAGACTTAGTGTGATTTTGCGAATTTTCTTTCATCATCTGCAAGCTTGAATCTCTGCTTTTGGTGTAAAATTAAAACTGCTGATCTGATGGTAATCTCTTTCATGCCTTTTTAATGATAGATAGAGCTTTGCCATTTGAAGCTAGAGCTATAAACTGCTGTTTGTGGATGATTGGATGACATGCTTGCTTGATGCTTGAGTTGTTAGATTGAGACATGAACTTTAGATCTCTGTTTCCATGTACAATTTACTCTGTTCTACTTGGATGTATCATACATGTTAATTAATAAGCTTAAAAAGTTTATACAGGATGCAAAGCACCAGAGTCTATGACAAGATCTGTCAACAAGAGTTCCAAGACTACTGGTTGTGGAGATCAGGCTAGTTTTCCTGTTTTTGGGGTTCCCCATGGAGCTGTAAATTACCATGTGAGTTTTATTGTTCTCGAGTTTTTGTACGAGTCCCCCTTTCAATATGCATCTGTTTATGATTTAGTGATACATGAAAAGTAAAATTTTCAGGCAGAGATATATGAAATAAGCTCGAAGATCTGATGCGCAGCTTGTCATGCAACCGGTAACCAAGCTGTTCCTTAGAAATCATTTCTGACTTTGGGGAGCCTATGAAGTCATTCAGATGTTATGCTTTTGTTGCTTGTAATCAAACATCTTCATATTGAATCAGCTTAAGATCAGCAAGCTAATTGGTAGATTTGTCAGTCTTAGGCGTCCATGTAAACTGAGACTGGTGCATTTGGTGCATTGCTTTGTCATTTTAGTAATATTTGAGGCCAATTAAAGGAAAAACCAACCACTTAAGCCCCTTAAGGTGCTTGCTTTATGCTTAGTGAAATTTTAGAGAAGGTGAACTTAATAATAAACGTATTGTTTGTGTCACTTCAAGTAAGAGTATCAGTAAAACTTAACACCTATCAGCTGAAGCAAATAGAAGATGAGCAAAAAATTTACAGATTCAGAGCAGAGGGCGTGCATGAAGTTAATCATTGGACTTGGTCTGGGCAACAATAAAGACTTCGATTTGCAATATTTACTTCGATGACAGATAACAGTTTACAATAATTTCTTAATTTTTCTTCCAGTAACCTATAAGCCATTTCTTCGAGTTTCCACACTTAGTACTTGCCTTATCCTCTGCATGTCCATCATACTTATGCAGCAGTGAACATTAGCATTCATCACGCTTCTAGCATCACAAATCAGAAGATTCCCATGTTTCACCTAACAGAACATGAAAGAAGCTCAATTGGCCATGATTTTTAGGCATTTGATGCAAACCATTGGACCATTTATCATGCTGCATGAGTAGTAGTTTGCATTTCTCCATGGAACAAGGCCTATCTAATCAATAAAAGGCCACCATCCATGTCACTTAGCATCACGATTCCGATATTTGTATATCCCCCCTCCTAGTATGACAAAATTTTCTCATTGATCATTAGATCTCTTGATCATTTTAACTTTCATATACAAGAAGTGCAACATGAGAGATTGGCAAGAAGAATATTTCCTCACTGGCTAGAGTAACGCTGTTGCAGCTTTTAACTTTTAAAAGAGAAGATAGTTTTTCTTTGGAGCGAGGACGAGGTTGATCCATTGACATTGTCTATGATAAAGCTCATATGAAGGAAAGAAGAAGAATCGCAGTTAAACAAAAAGATAAGTTTGCACATAGAAAACTAGAGATAATACAATATATGCAGTAGTATCCTCGTTGCATACGTCAAATGATTCCGCTGTAAAGGATATATAGAGTTCATGTTGTGCATATATCTTTCACATGTTGATTTTAATTGAAAATTTTTAAGATTTAAAGCAAGACAATGACTATGGAAGAATTAAGCATTCAATAGGATCTTTTGTTCAAGATCAAGAAAAAATGAAAGTCTATTAAGGGTTGTTGCATTACCTTTCTCAGCCAAATCAACATTAAAAAAAAAAAAAAGTTCTGAATTTGTGAATTTTTGAAGTAATTTCATCATCCTTACAACTTCAAATTTTCATTTCCCACAGCTATTTTTTCCTCCTTTCATTGCATGCCTTCAAAGCTTGAACCTCTATTTAAAAAAAAAAAGGTCAAAAAGCCAAGTCTATTAACTGGGTTTTTATAGAAACAAGAAAATCAAAGAATTTAAAGCATACCCATTTGACAAGATTTCCAATTCCTGTTGCTCTTAATAAGACAATCCTGCCAAAACAAAATAAATAAATTGCAGTGAAAATAGAAAAGGGTTTAACTAAGGTTTTAGATTATGGTTTTACGATGGAAAGAGAAGGGATATTTTATTAACTTGCAAGGATAAGTAGAGAGCAGAGCATTCCTTCAATTGCTTCACGTTCTCATCGTCATCAGCTGCGTCGTCTTGGTGAAGCGCCGCCTGCTGTGGTGGCGACACTGGCGGAGATTCTGGTGTTGGCGTTGCTTTGTCCATTTTTATCTGTGGGGGCTTCTTTTAGTTCTGGCTTTGTGGATTTGGGGTTATTAGTTCACCTGGGCATGATCGGACCGGGCCACCATCTATCTGAAAAAGAAAAAAAAGGGTCCAGCTAAGTCAGTTTTCCACTATTTATATATATTATAAAATAGGGAAAACACATCATATGTGACCTAATTATTGCTCTTTTCTTTTTTTCGTTACCTAACTATCAATTTTTTTAATTTCGTCATCCTCTCACCCTACTAATTAGGAGTGTTCTTTTTCATACATTTTTGTTAAGTGTCATTAAATATCATATGGGAGGGTAATGTGATAGTTAAAAAATTAATATAATAACAAATTTAGCTCTCAACTTATACATATTATATAGATTTAATCATAATTTTAAAAAACTAACCTTCAAAATTTACAAATAATCTCAATTTGATCCTCAAAATTTACCTTCCTCCTCTGTTTCTCCCATCGCCACTACTGGAGTTGCCTCCACCTCCACCCCCTCTCTTCAAAAAAAAAAAAAAACATTCCTTTTGTTCTTTTTATTTGAACCTAGTTTATTAAATAGTTGCACACATATTCCTACAACTCATTCAAATAGAAAGTTGGACTAACACTCGTTAGCAAGCTATTAAATACTTTGTTTTTGATGGGAAATTGTGAGATTTAAGTATAATAAGGGCCTATTTGATTCATTGAAATAACTTTCAAAAAAATGAATTTTTAAAAATAAGATTGATTTTTTTGAAAACATGATGTTTTTTAATGTTTGATTAAATTTGTGTAAAACATTTTCTACTATTTGGCAAATTTCTTGAAATTATTTTTTGAAATCTCTTAAAATCTCATTGGTTTATTTTCTCTTTACAAAGGCAAAAAAACAAAAATCTTCACCCAAGTTTTCATATAATGCATACAAATTATGAATAAAATAACTTAATCACATAGTTAAAAATGCTCAAATGTAATTAGAAATACCATTATAATTCATAATTGAACAAATTCTAAAAGCCTACAAGAAAGGTCAAAAGAAGTTCATGACCTAAATCTCTTATCAACAAAAGTTTTAACAAATCCTAGAATGCAATGAGATGTTATTGTAGTCAATACAAAAGAAGTTTGAAATCCAAATCTCTAGCATAGACATTTTTCAAAACCCACAACTAAAATATTCTAACTTCGAATGAATTTTTCAAGCTAAGTTTTTTTTAAGATTCTTAATTTTAGCTAAGAATGCTTTGGCTTGTTGCTCGTGTTCCATGAGATAATCAAAAGTATTAGAAAGAGATTCCTCGTCAAATCTCTCGATTGACATTACTTCTCCAAAAAGATGTGAAGGGATGATTTTATCCTCATTAATTTTTTTTAATGGCACTAGCAATCTCACCAAGTTGTTTCGTCATAAGTTGAATGTTCTCATTATCGACACTTTCTTGTATATTTTTCCTTTTATGCTTTAATCCTTTAGCAAATGAAGAAACTTTTGTTCTAACCTCTTCATTTTCTTCAATCTCAAAATTCGGAGAAGCATCATTAGTATCATCCAAATTTATATAAGCAAAAGTTCTAGCAAATCTCCCTGTTTCCATGTCTTTCCCAACAACTACAATCATCTCATCATAATACTCAATTTCTTTATTCAAAACCTTAGGTGTGCCTATTTGAAATAATACATAATTATAACAAGAAATAAAATGAAAGTTTAATATATTAAAATAATAGTATATAAAGTTTACCATCACTGCTTCCTCATATGTTCTATTGTCACATGTTATTATCTTCATGTTATCCACCTGAATCCACTATCTTCTCAAGTTTTACATATAATTTGTCAAGTTTTTTTACTGTCCTAAGATGATTCTTTACATTTTTAAAAGTATTAGATGGTTTAATTCCTTTTTGAGCCTCCTCTACAAGTATTTCAAAGAAAATGTGTTCCATCTGCACTGTCCACCTAAATTGTTTTTATGTGCCCCCTTCATGGTTTGACTTACCCTTGCCAATTGCTACATTAAAAATTATATAAAAAGAATCAACAATAAAGTAAGCCATAAAAAGTCTTGATAAATCATTTTTAATTAAACAAGTAACTCAAATCTCATAACAATCCAACAAACTTAAAACATAAAATTTTCAATATCCACAAAAATTTAGCATAAAAATACTCAACCTAATTTCTAAATCGAACTAACACTTCTAGTCATATAATCATTCCACATAACTTGTGCAATTTCCTCCCTCTTGATAGCACATCCTCTAATTTCTTCTCTCTCTTCTCGCTAGGTAAGAGTTGGTGTTATGAAATCAGACTCAGACTCCTCAAATAATCCTTGATTGATTGAATCATTAGGTTCAACTCTCATTACATGATTATGAATTATACAACAAGCTAACAATATATTACTTGTATTTGAAAATCCCAAAATGGCTCAATATCTATCACATGAAAACGTTTCTTCAAAATCCCAAAGGCTCACACAATAGTAGTTCTTAATGATTAATGATGAAGATTAAAGAGTTGTAACGCCCTGAATAATCTATTTCTGCTTTTGTAAATATCTAACACAAATGTGTATCTGTTTTAGTGGTTAAATGTTCTGGTTAGGTGTGATAGGTCTTGGGTTCAAACTCCACTTTTGTTAATTTTTTTTTATTTTTGGAATTAAGCCTTATCCTTGTTCAGTGGGCTTATATTAAATTATCTGTTAAGTCATATGAGAATAAACCTGCTGGTTCGAGTGGTAAGGGAGTGGGCGTGTTAGTCTTGTGTTCGAATCTTAGCGTGAGCAAGGGAGTTAATTTTTACTCCAGTTGTCTGAAAGTGTTTAGATGGAGATGAAATTCTGTAGTGGTGGAGATTGAAGGGTTAGTGGGAGAGATTTGAGGGCTTTGGGAGTTAATTTGATATTATTTTTATTTTATTCTTTTTCAAAATTTTCTCTCTCTCCCAAAACTTTCTGACTTCAATTCTTCTCTATTCTTTACCATCTTTTCTTCTTCTTCTTTCTTTGACGATTCTGTTCGGTTCTCTACTATCGTAATCTTGTGTTTCGATAATACGATGTTCTTCGAGTGTCTTCGGTAAGTGAGGTTTCGTTTAACTGCAAATTTTGGTTCTGTTAACGGTTTGGGATTACTCATTTCGTAGAGTTTTCATTAATGGAGTAATCTAAGAGGATAGTAAATCGTGAGAGCGCTTTTGTGCAGGAAGTGATGGAGAACCTTTGGTTAGTGCTCCAGCGCTTTAATACGCTTTAGTGGTGGTTGTCATCAACGGTAAGTTCTTGCATTTTTTCAGAATGATGAGTTGATTCGTAAATTAATTGCTTAGTGGTCAATGGGTTACTATTTCTTAGGTTTCGGAGGGCTCGGGGTTGCTGTAGCGTCTTAAACGAACAAGGTGTGTACCCAAAACGTGAAAAACTGAGTTTCGGCAAAAGCCAAAAATGGCCACTGTCGACTCCACACGAGCTTGTGGCTAGCTGTGCGGATGGCCATGTCCGAGACACGACCGTGTGGTGGCTCAAGTGTAGCCGTATAGGCCACACGGGCCAGGTCCAGTTGGGCGTGTGGGCCCACACGGGCGTGTGGATTTTGGGCTAGGCCGTGTGGGCCACACGGGCAAGGCCAATTTGAGAGTGTGGGCCATACGGGCATGGGGGCCAATTTTTCTGAAATTCTCCTTAGGGTCGTACGGGTCGCTCCGATCGAATGTGGGCCTACTGTAGGGTCGGTAAGGGTTAATTTAACCTTAATTTGTATGCTATGATATCCTAATAGTCTGATCTGAGTAGGATACTGAAAGTATGCCTGACTGTACTGCTATACATATATCTGATATTTGAGTTTATACATGTCGAGCATATTAAATCTGTTATATCTGTATCTGATTTTTGTATCTGTTATTGGGGTGAGATTTGCACATGAGGAGGAAGTGTTCTGTTCGACTTTAATCGCCTATATTCTGGCAGCTTGGCTGCATATATTCTGATATGTGTCTTAATGGCACAATGTGGTGTGTAGGGATGGGTGGGTCTTTTTAACCCCACATTGTGTGATGGGATGGTCGGAGATGGTGTGTAGAGGATGGGGGTAGGATTTATGCATATCTGCTTCTGTAATCTGAATCTGGATCTGATTTTGAATCTGAAACTGTATCTGTTTTTTACTGTGCATATGCTTCTGTATGTTTATATGCTTAATTTTGATGGGTTACACATTGAGTTTTCTTAAACTCACATCTGTTGTCTGTTTTGTCATGTAATCCACAAACTTAGGCAGATCGGTGCGGTAGAGACTCAGCAGTGACCACTCGTTCGTAAATTGTTAGGCTTAACAATTTATGGTTTTATTTATGTATTTGGTATTCATTTTTAGAATTTGTAGTTTTTAGGACTCTCTGGACTTTATGGTTTTAAACTGATTTTGGTTTGCTGATTTTTTTTTTTTGCATGCTTGGTTAAATGGTTTTATGAAATTGATGGTTTTTACGCAAAAAGTGGTTTTCCTAAAAATACGATCTGGATTTCTAAATGTATCGATTCTGTTAGACTTTTACTGTAAAAATAGTTTTTGGCAAATAAATTAAATAATTAACGTTTTCGAAATGGATATAAAGTATATGAGTTTAGCATCTGAAATGATTTTACGCAACTAAACCCATTCTCTGTGACTTCTCCGGATTCGGCCATAACGTTTAGGTCGGGTTTGGGGTGTTACAAGAGTTCCTTAAGATTTTTTGGATGATGATCAGTAAATTCTTTCAAATGATATCGAACACCATGATATCGTATGTCACATCTAGCATCAACAAGATAATATTTATCTACAAGTTTATAAGATGTAATTACAGTTAAATACTTTATTAATTTATTTAAAGTATTACGAATTATTAATAATAATTGTTACCTTCTGAAATTTTAAAACCTCTTAGACGTGCAAGTGCATCACTTAAAATACAAGAATCATGTGCAGTACCTTCCCAACCAACTAATGCATAGGAAAATTTCAAATAAAAGATTATGGAAGCTAATACGTTCTATGTTGTTCTCCCTTTATGACTACAAAATTTCCCTTTAATGCTAAGTGGAACGTATACATAAACATGAGTTCCATCTAATACTCTTACACAATCTTTAAAGTATGGGTAAAACCTTGGATTGTTTATAATTTTGGGAGGAGTTGACTCATCAGGTAATCTAATGACAAGTTGACATAATTTCAAAATAGCTCTTAACACAATTTTAAAGTAGCGATGGACTGTCTCTTGTTGCTCTATAATATCTTGAACCAATCACTTGGAACCTTACATTTTGACCAATAATATGTAAAAAAAAAAACTAGCACTTGCTTCCTAACATTCATTGATCTACTTGATTCTAACAAATTATTCATAGTAAAAAGGTCACACAAATTAAAAATTGCTATTGGTCGCATTCTTATGAGATTAACACAATTTTGATCAGCTTGATATAAAATACTATTAATATAAATTTATCTCTCATAATCTCAATTCATATGAGATTGATAAGTTATTTGCTTTTTAGATATTAATATTTTAATGAAAATCATTTCAAAAGCTAATATTGAAGCTACAACCCCTATAATTATAACTTTGATAGAATTTTGATCCATCTACATACAAAATATTAAATTTATTAAGTTTATTTTTGGTACTAATGCAGTCTCATAACAATAACATTTGCATATTTAAATTTTGAACTCAATTTCATTGTTTGTTCAAATGTAGGGGAGAGAATGAAAAGGAATAAATAGATGGGAAAATCCATGAAAACGTCTATATAAATCACGAAAATATAATACCAAAAAAAAAGTGATAAAGCTTTCATAAAAGCTAACACATATTTTTTTTCATGCAAATTTTATTAAGATTGAAAACACGTAATATTATGCAGGGATAAAATCAAGCAATCACCTATAAAGTTAGAACAACTTTTGATCAAATGTCATCAATCATCATTTATGAACTTATTTACACATTGAAACAGTAACAATAAAGTCCCAAAAAGGACAAATTTGATTTTTTTTTAGAGCTAAAGGGATGATAACATATTTTTGTTAGCACTTAAGCATTTAAGGTTATAAGTCTTTGCACAAAAGAGGGTATAGACAGATTAGTTAACCAATTATGATTGTTGGAACTAAAAGAAATGTTAATTAAACAAGTTTCATGTATTTTCCGAGGAGATGGTAGTGACACACTTTTTTTCTTCAATTGTTAGGCCTAAAAGTACTAAGAGAAAGGTTAATTGGTATTTTAAAATTCTTCGCAAACTTTTCTAAATAATGAGAGAAGAAAAGAAAAGTTTGGACAATTTAGGCTCCGTTTGTTCCAACGTAAAAGCTTTTACGAAAAAAATATTTTCAACCTTTTTTTTTAAGTTTGTTTCATGTAAAATAGGATGGTCAACGTAAAAGGTTTTCCGATTAACGTAAAATTACCCCCTTATTCCCGTAAAATGTCTTACCAATTTTTTTCCGAAAGGCATTTTCCAAACTGATAAGGTTTTGTTCACTTATCAAATATTTTCTTATAAATTTTTATAAATTGACCCGAACATTGGGTTAAAGCACTGGGATGTTACATTCTCTACTACATTATTCACTTATCAAATATTTTTTTATAAATTTTTATAACTTTTCAATTTAGCCTTTTTTTGTCATAAAAATTCAATATTCACTAATTAATAATATTAAATCAATTTTATTTCTTGTTACTATAACCACCCAAACCCGGCCTAGATGTTATGACCGGATCTAGCATGTCACATAAAAGGGTTCTTTAAAAGCTACTCGTTTGTTAAAAACTTCGTATTCTTTTTGAAATTCTGAACTTTGTTGTTTGTGAAATTCAGATTTTCTTTAATTGTTTTCTTGTAAAAATGTTATTATTATTTTCGAAAACTTGGTTTGTTACTGAAGTGTAATTAAGAAATTGCGGAAATGTGACATTTTGAAAAAAAAATGATTATTGTCGTCTTAAGAAAACCCAGAGTTTAATCATTAATAGTTTAAAAATAGCTGAAATGAAAGTTTAAAAGAAAAATAAAATCCAATGGCCTTATTACATAATATTAAACCCAAATTAAATAATCATAAATAAAGTAAAACAGATTTACTAATTTTTGTGAAAAGTAATTCCCATGTATGGCCACCACCGAGTCCTCTGCAGCTCCAAATCCTCTAACGTTGGGGATTACCTGCAGGGTTAAGAGAAAGGGGGGTGAGTTACGAGAACTCAGTGTGTAATTCCCTAGACAATCACTATCTCGGCCTGAGCCCTTACGGTATCAATTTAGGCCTAAGCCCTATAATCATGGTAATGCAATAATGAAATGCAGCCCAACCCAATCCAACCAATCACACCCCCGTACCAACCAATCGTCACCTGTGGGGATTAAGTCAACCCACCCCGCCAATCACACCAATATTGCAGACAAGTCCTAATCACGATATTTGTGGTTGAGCCACCAAAAATAATAGTATATACGTGTGGCATAGTCACCAAAACAGTATGTGGCAGAGCCACCAGGCTACACTTCCTCCGATCATCAAACCCAACCCATGCAACAAGTTATTAAATGCAATGTATCAACGTATAAGGATGTAACCAAAATCATATACACAATATTCAACCATAATCGAGGGTATAAGGGACATTTTCACCCCTATGGGGGTATTTCGGTAATTTTACCCATCGAGGGTATTTCAATAATTTAGTCATTTAACGGCCTTTCCGTAGGCCTATTGTCGCCTCGAACAACTCGGGACCCCTTTTTGGGTCTCTACGGTACAATTGGGCCTAAAATCAATTTCAGGCCCAAACGGGCCCACATGCTCGTGTGGCCCATTTAACACATTTTCGGTCTCGGTTTCGCAGACTTTGTAGTCACATCAATTGTTCGGCAATTCTATCGATTTTTCCCATGTAGGCCCGTTAGCCCATTGGGCCCACTTAGCCCGTTTCAGTTCGATCAGGCCCGTTATAGCCTTAGTTTGGCGAGAGTGCTCGTGACACTCCCTACAAACTATCATCACTATTCGTGTCTCGGTTTACGAACATGAGCGCTCGCACACTCGAGTGGTCACAGTTGCCGATTTTTTGGCTTTTCGGCTTTTGGCCGATTCATAGAGCAACACATGCATTCATCAGGATTGGTGTGAGATTACACACCTGTTACGGATTACGGATCACGTTACTCTCCGAAGTACCAATGAATATTAGCCTCCCTTCTAAGGAGGGTGTTCGGTCCACCTTCTACTGATCAAAGATCCATGCCCCTAACGAAAAGATTGTGTTAGAACGTTATTCAAGATGATAATAAGAGAAACGACCTTTCGGCCTTAGCGAACTCAACAAGATAAGAGAACTATCACCCCTAGTTGCCCATGTCCACAACTTACCAACAAGACGACGAGATCCCGAAGCAGTTCGAACAACATGATACGGGTTTGCACCCTAGAGAATTCGACCCTTACCAAAAGAGAACAAGAGAGGTTCAAAATAGAAGCGAGTGGGTAGGTTCGGCCTAGTCAAAAAGGTGAGAGTTTTGGCTTTAGCTTAAGAGAAAAAGAAGTAAGATGTAATGTGAAATAGAGTGAGGGAGAAAGAGAGAGAGTGAAAGCAAAGACTTAACAAATTCGGCCAAGAGAGGAGGTGTGGTTATTCAACTTGAAGCAAAGGGAGAAATGATTGAAGAGGATAGGCACGAGTGGTCAGTTCTCTACAAATTCAGCCAAGACCCAATTGAGGAAAGAATGAAGAAAGAAGAGTGTACGAAGAGAAGAGAAAAGAAAAGAAAATATGTTAAAACAAATAATCCGAAATGCTCCAAACGAAAAAGAACAAAAACCGAAAATGCAAAGCAAGCCAAATGGAATTTCGGCTATAGACACTACCCAAAATGCTTCACTTTCCTCCCTAGCCGCAAATGCATAGATTGAGTCCCCACTCACGGCACAACTCTCCCACCTTGATCCATTTCATGATTCTCTCCTCAAATTCCTCCCCTCCTTTCATTCAAACGATTTGACTAAGACTCCACTCTCCCTTGTAGAGTTCTAACTGAACTCTACTTCTTCCACCCACCTAGCATAAAATAAAACCTTTATTTTGCCACTTGTGGGATTCAAGCCCCATCCCACCATGCTCTCATATTGACGCCACAACCACCTTGCCAAATGCTCACTTGTGTTGAATAACACACTTTATTAAATTTTACTAGGGCTCGAACTCGACCCCAGGCCTCCCCAGAGCCCCTAAACACCCTTAAACAACCCACAGAGCAAGCTCAACGTGCAACTACACAAATGTTACAAACCCCTAATTTTTGGGATGTTACAGTTACACTTTAATCATGTAATTTATCTCAATATCTTGTTTCACATATCAAATTTCTATGTATTTCACTTCTATTATTTCATTCACATATTTTCTCAAGTTTAACAATTTAGTCCTTGTCATTATAAAAATTCCATAATTTCACTTTTACAATACTTTATGCATATTTCATCATTTCATAACACATTCATTATACTTTTATCATAATTTCCTTATTCACACATTAAATTGTTTCACACTTAAACTGTTGTACATTTTTTCAATTTAGCCCCTATTGCCATGTAATTTATTTTTCACCATATAAGCACTTTAATCAAATAATTCATTATAATATCTTATTTCACATAAAATTTTCATGCATATTACTTTTTTTTTAATTATAAATTTCACAAAGTTTACAATTTAATCCTTAACATCATGAAGATTCATTTTTTACTATAATTTCACTTTAACATCACTTTGTAATCAATTCACTACATTTAAAATCTTTATCATAAATCTCAAGTGTATATTTGTTTCATTGAAAACAACTTTTATGAAATATTTTCAGGAAATCTGTTAAACAAAAGAAAATATTTTACACAGATTCATCCAAACACCTTAAAATATTAGTTTTTCTAGAAAAGTAAGTCATTTTCCAGAAAATATTTTTCGAAAACCACTTTTAGTGAAACAAACGGAGCCTTGATTTATAGTGGTTCGATCCCAATTGTCTACCTCCACTACCTTGGTATACTTCAACCAAGGATTTACCAATTCACTATACTTGAATTATTACCTTTCAAGATGAAGGTATGACTTTTACAATCATTATCTTTTTTACAAGGCAGAGATAAAACATTTCCCCTAATTTTTGTGGCTAAACAGACTCAACCATAGTCCTTTACAAATTACCTAAGGCCTTATACCTCAAAAAACCTTAAGTATTTTTTTTTTGTAAGTACAAAGAAAGGATGTAAACAGTGAAAACCTCTCAAAGGTGTGTGTTTACAAGTATTAAGCTTTCTCAAATAAGTAAAATAAAAAATGATAAATAGATTTAAGAATAAGCACCCAAAGAGATATGTAAAAGAGAAATGGAGAAATAAAGAATTTGAAGCTTTTCTCTTGATTATAATACTTGGATGTTCTTCTCTTGTGTCTTCAAGTGTTCTTGACTCGAATATATATATCCTCTAACTGAGTTTTGGATGTTTGGAGTCATTTCGAGGGTGTTTCTAGCTGTTGGAAAATTTCATTTCGGCATTTAATGCATCCTACAACAATATGTCTCGAGACATATAACCTTTGCCTAGAACAAATATGATTGTTAGAGCCTGAGGTCTCGAGACAATTTGCCTTATGTCTTAAGACAAATTTCCGATTGTCTCCAGACAGGATCCTTTAAAACAAACCTTAGCTTTGATGTTGGCTAGTCTTGAGACAAGGTTCCCTTGAAGCAATTTTAGCTTCGATGTAGGTTTATCTCGAGACAAGGTGGGAAACCTTCAAAATTGTGGCTTAGAAACATTTTATCGAACTTAGAGGTTCTCAATTTTTTTGTAGAAAGTCTAAGTAATTTAGAATATCTGTTTTTGAATTTGTAACACTTAAAAATATATTTGAATAAAATTGAAATAATTTATGCAAATTTGATTAAGGGATTTTATAATTAATTTTGTTATATCAAAACAATTGAAAATCAAAGCTAAAAAATTTTAATAGCCTTCATCGGTTTAACTATTAACAATGGGGATGAATGGATGATATAAACAAATGATTTTTTTTTTTTCCTTTTAATCAATAGTTTTTTTACATATAAAGAAATGCAACATTCCAATGCACAAACATAGCCATATGCAACTAGGCAAAGAAGAGTAAAAAAAACACTAGAACAAACCTTATTCAACAGTTCTACCTCATACCCAAAAAGAGAAAAAGGGCATACAAGATTGTTTTGCTAACAAAATAGTCCAAAAGCAAAGGTGGATACATTTTTGCATAAGATTTTAGACCTTATATATACGAGAATGAGTAAAAATATAAGAAAAAGAGAGAAATTTATTCTACACACCAAATATTGGATGATGACATAGACATTTTTCTCATTATTTCATGCTTGTGTCTCGCCAACCAAGCATCAATTTTTTACTACAAAATTCATTTCTGTGATATAAAAATAAGCACACAGATATGCTTCTTTGATACGAGCAACTCGGTCCAATTCAAAGGTCATAATAGATATGAGATTAGTTTCCCTCAAGGCCCAATCACGAGATCCAAATCCAAGCAGCTAAAGTCACACCTCAACTTATTCGTTTAAGACTTTACCACAAAATAAAAAAATTTGACAAGAAGAGTTGAAGCTGCAAGACGATGGAATTTGGAGCAAGGATGAATTAGAAGGGGTTGATTTTGTTTTTGGGCCTAAACTCTCAATCTATGATGATAAGCCCATGTGGAGAATGTTAACAAGCTTAGGCGTTTCATTATAAAGACCCTAGTCAATCCCACAAGCTTAGGCGTTTCATAAGGTTCGGGTCTTAGGCTTAATTTTTATTATACATGAGCCCAATATTGTATTTATTATCTATTATTATTTTATTATTTTTTATTACGAAATTTTTATAATTATTAAGTATTTGAAGTTATTTAAGAGTTTTATGTTAACAAGAAAGTTTTGTTTAAAACTACTTCTTGTTTAAATCAATTAGAGTTTTAGTATACTTTAGATTTTTATTCAGATGTACTTAGCTAGCCTACATAAAAACTTCTTCATTGTTCATTAAGCAGACAATTGTTTTCATTAATAAAGTTTTCAACTTTGGGAGTTTGTTTCTTGTGAAAGATTTTTTTTATGGTTTTTAGAAGTGGTTTTCTTCTCGATTTTCTTCAAGGAGTCATGGGAATCCATTCTTCACCGTTTAATAGCAAGCATGATCCTGATGCCTATTGTGATTGAGAGAATAAAATTGAGCTATTGTTTGAATATTGCAAATGTTCAAAGGAAGAGAAGGTTGCATTAACTACCTTGGGATCCTTCGACTATGCTTTAAATTGGTGGACTCAATTATTACAGTCTCAACGAATGAACCATGAGAGATCCATTGAGTCGTGGGATGATTTAAATCGAATCATGCAAAAATGGAATGTACCACCTGATTACTATAAGGACAACAAATGGAAGCTTCAAAATCTTGTTCAAGGTAATAAATCTGTGATGGAATATTTTCATGCGATGGAGATTTTAATGCAACGAGCTAATAAGGATAAGGAAGAGGAAGATACTATAGCTTGATTTGTAAATGGGTAGAATGAAAATATCATTGAGATTTTAGATCTTCAAACTTTTGTTGATTTGGACAAAGCGGTTCAAAAAGCTTGTACGGTTAAAGAATGATTGAAACGAAAATATAAGAATCGTTCATGGGGTCGTGCATCTAATTGGAGTAATCGACCTCTACCTTTCAGGTCTCGAAATCCATTCCACCCCAAGTGATTCGCCTACCTCCATCTAAAGATGAACCTAAACGACTTAGTTGGAAAGATGAGGCACCACCTAAAGGTACTTCTTCTATTGTACAAGTACCTTCCAATACTTCTTCTAAACCTACTTTGAATTGTTCTCGTGATGTTAAATGCTAAAAATGTAATGGCAATGGACATTATGCTCATGATTGTCCCAATAAAAGGGTAATGTTGATAAGTAATGATGGTACACTTATTTCTGATTTTGAGAATGACGATTTAAATGCTACTAATGTTGTTTGTGACTATAATGATGAGGAAGGATATGGAATGGTTTTGGAACCTCCTACTGGTGGGGAAGATTTGCTTAAGTTTCATTGTCTTCTAGTGCAAAAATCCCTTAGTATTCAAGTAAAGGATGATCCTGACGAAGTGCAATGGACTAACATATTCCACTCGAGGTGCTTGATTCAAGGAAAGTTGTGTTCTCTTACTATTGATAGTATTAATTGTGCCAATTTGGTGAGTAGTTTTTTAGTGGATACTTTATCTTTACTGTAACTCCCCAAATCCGGCCTAGACGTTATGGCCGAATCTGGCGGTGTCACATTGAAGTGTTTAGTGTAAAACTTGTTGTCATTGAAATCCTCAAAATCAATTAATCATTTTATTATTAAATGATGATTCCAAAACGGGTTGTTCATTTCCAAAGTGCGCACCATTAAAAGCTAATCACTTTTAAAACGTTATTAATTTTCAAAATCTCATTTATTGCGAAAGTTATTTTAGGAAATATTACGAAAACGTGGTGTCTTTAAAAACAGTTACCTTTTGAAAACCCGTCTTTGTCTACAACTAGCAGTTTATATCAAACTAAATAAATAAAAACCCCAGTTTAAAGTTTATAACTTTAAAGAGGACTTATTACATAAAAATACCCAAATTCAGTTACTTATAAATCAAAAAGCTAAAAACAAAAGCTGATGCGGTTGTGTGGCCATCATCGAGTCCTTCGTAGCACCGGCCCTCTTACGACTGGGATTACCTGTATAGTTAAACAGAGGGGTGAGTTTATGAAAACTCAGTGTGTAATCCCCTAACAAGCAAACAGTCAATTAAACAGTAGATAAATGCAGTTTGGGCCTGAGCCCGTTACCATAACAGTCCAGTTCAGTGTGGGCCTAAGCCCTTTCCTATAATAATAAACGATTGGGCTTGAGCTATAACACCCCAAATCCGGCCTAGAAGTTATGGCCGAATCTGGCATGTCACATCAAACGATTGAATTCAACTACACGATCATTTTAGAAAAACCTTCCTTGATTTAAAACTTTTTATCGTTTAGGAACCCTAGGATTTCGTTGCTAATTAAAACAAGATTTTCTTAAGGTTATTACCATTGTAAACATAATATTATTTTCAAAACATGGTTTGTTAGAAATCATTCTTGGAAAACTTTATTAACATTAAAACCTTGTTTGATATGGAAACTAATATTTACAGCTAGTAGCGGAATGTGATATTTTGAAAACGATAGTTATTGTTTTTAAAACACGTGTTAAATTGTTTGGCAGTTCATAACTAAAATAATTACCAAATGAAAGTTAAAAAGAAAATCCCAAATGCCTTATTACATAAATTATTAACCCAAAAATAATATAAAATAAATTAAATCCAAAAATTACTAAGTTCGTTTGGTAACAACTCCAACTTATGGCCACCTCCGAGTCCTCCACAGCTCCAAATTCTCTAACGTTGGGGATTACCTGCACGGTTAAAAGAAAGGGGTGAGTTACGAGAACTCAGTGTGTTATCCCCTATAACGGTCATTAACTGGGCCCTAGCCCATACAGTGTCAGTTTGGGCCTAAGCCCTATTCGGTATCAAGCTGGGCCTAAGCCCCAAATCATCTCAATGCAAGTGGATATGTACCCACCCCAATCCTATCCAGCCAACTAACTCTCCACCCGTACCAACCAACACACCATGTGGGGACCATGTCAACCCACCCAGCCAAAACTCTCCAATAATGCAGTAAAGCTGCTAATTACGGTATATGTGGCTGAGCCACTAAATCGGTACTTGGGGATGCCACTCGAACGGTATGTGACAGAGTCACTAAAACGGTACTTCCTCCAGTCATCAAACCCACCCAATGCAACATGATATGAATACAGTGTATTACAAATATGAACAGATATATATATATAATCACATAAACGATATTTAACCAATACCAAGGGTATAACAATTATTTTTTCACCTAGGGGTAAAACGGTAATTTCACCCCTTGGGGGTATTTCAGTAATTTACCCATCGAGGGTATTTCGGTAATTTATCCACTAAGGGCATTCGATAATTTATCCTCCAGGGGTATTTCGGTAATTTACCTTCCAAAGGTATTTCGGTAATTTACCCTCTAAGGGTATTTCAGTAATTTATCATCCAACATTTTTGGAGGCCCACTGTGGTCTTGAGCGACACAGGTTCCCCTTTTGGATCACTACGGTGTATTTGGGCCTAAATTCCAATTTCGACCCAAACGAGCCTACAGGCTCATGTGGCCCATTCGGCTCGTTTTCGGTCTCGGTTCTGTAGACTTCGCAGTCGCAGCAATCATTCATTACTTACCATCGATTTCACTCATGTGGGCCTGTTAACCCTATTAGGCCCACTTAGCCCACTTCGGTTCAACCAGGCCCATTACAACCTCTATTTCACGAGAGCATTCGTGACACTTTCAAAGGTCTGATGCCATCACTAGTGGCTCGATTTATCACTACGAGCGCCCGCACGCTCGAGTGATCTCGGTTGCCGGTAATCTGGCTTTTCAGTATTTGGCTTTTGGCCGATTCACAGAACGGTGCCATAATAAACAAGCAAGGAGTGCGTTTACACACCTTGGTTATGAGTGTTTTCCACCGCTTTCAACACCTATAGTGATAGTCGATAAAAAGGTTAGTTTCTACTTTGATAATCTCAACTTTGAACCACATTACTAGGCTAACTTCACTTACCACGACTGCGATCTCCTTCAGTGCACCAAGTATTCGGCCTTATCCCTTGGCTACGGATATCAAGACCCTAACAAATATTTATGAGCAAGAGCGTTAGTACCCACCCAACATTCAGCCCCTCACAGAGAAAAGAGAGAGATTGAATTCCTACCCAAGTAGTCACAAGAATCTTCACTAGAACGAAATAAGAAAGCGTTTGAGTTTCTTTACCTTTACCAAAGTACCACAAATTTGGGAGTTGCCCAACAAGGAGTTTTGGCCCTTACAAAAGAGAACACAAATGATTCAAGATGGAGAAGAGTAAATAGATTCTGCCTAGACCAAAAAGGAGTTAAGACTGAGTGTTTCGGCTTTAACAGAGGAAAGAGAGAGAAGCAAGGAAAATAAGGGGAAAAGAAAACGTTACCTTCAACCGGAGACGAACCGAATGGGAAAGGGAGGTTCGGCAGCAAAGAGTAGCAAATAATGATGGAGTGAAGAGAAGAAGGTGGAAGAAAAGAGGCCTAACGGTTCACTGAACGACCACAACAAAAGAATGTAGAAAAGTAGAGGAAATAAGATTGAATTTTGGCAGAGGTCCAAAGAGAAAAGAAGCAAACACACAAACCCAAATGGTAGAGAAAAAAAAAACCTAAAACGGCACTTTAGAAAAAGACCCAAAAGGAATACTCAAAAACAAAGAAAAGTTTTGATTCAACACTTACACAGAATGACCGAAAATGCTATCCACCCCCCTTTTCAGCCGAAATCCCTCTTAGCTAGCTTTCCACTTTCGGCCAACACCTCTCACACACATCTACTCCTTGATTTCCTCCTATTTTTGCTCTTACAATTCCTCCCCTCCACCCATTTGAACCGTTTGACCAATTCTCCAACTCCTATTGAAGAGTTTGATCTGAACTCTGCTTCCTCCCCTCTCAAGTCATAAAATAAAAGCTACCATTTGCAGCTTGTGGGATTCGAACCCCACTCTCCATGCCTTCCCAAAGACGCCACTGCCACTGAGCTACCAGCTCAACTTGTGCTACATAATCACACACAATTATACTTGAGCGTTACTGCCAACAACCCTCTCCACTTTAGGGTCAAAACTAAAATTTTTCCAAGGCTCAACCTCGAGCCTAGGTCTCTATAAGACCCCCAAACACACTCAAATAGCTAGCCAAATAAGCACAACATGAATTTAAGCAAAAATACTAACCCCTAACTTTTGGGGCGTTACATGAACCTATTACAATTCTAGTAATCAGTAGGGCCTTTGCCCAATTTCAGTAATAGTATCAGTGGGGCCTTGGCCCATAATAGTAATAGATATTAGTCATGCAGTGAACCGTATGTAATATCATTAATCGATGCAGTAACAGTATAGTATCATTAATCAATGCAATATGCAGTCAGAAATCCTACCCAATCCAGCCTCTACACACCACTCCGTCCCGCCAAACACACCATGCAAGGATAAAATCGACCCACCCAGCCAGGCACACCAAGATTAGCACCGGTTGCGACACTAAACAATATTGCAGCAAAACTGCCAGTAAAATAAACGACATATAGCCATCAGTAGGTCCACAGTCGTCTTGGGCGACCCGTGCAACCTTATCAGTACAATACACTTCCTCCAAATATAACAATCCATCCCGATGCAATATGTCGTGACATAATCTCATACGTGTATGCAAAATGTCATGCTCAATCATAGTCATACATATTGGAACGATGAAAATGTGCAAGTGTATACAATCGCAACAAGTAATAAAGTGACAAGTAAATGTCGAGTTATCGTACCCACAGGGACTGTAAAAAGGAATATTTATGAAATTGATTTTAAAACACTTTAGTGATGGAAAATATTTTGGTTTAAAGATGATTAAAAACTAAGTAAAAAAAATTAAGGTTCTAATGCACGATTTCAATTAAGGTTTAATCAAGATGATATAATTGTGTTGGATTAATTATATTCCTTTAACGTAGAATTATTAAACTTATGTTTATACTGCTACGAACAAATTCACGGCACTCGGTAATTTGCTAACTACTACTCATACATATTTATTAAATTAATCAATCTCTTGAACATTTTTCAATGTCAATCCAAGCGATTAATCAATCTTCACAAGCATATAAAAGATAAAGTGAGGTAACAGAATATTTCTACCTTGAAACAGTTTAATCACAATAATCTTGCAAGTTATGCAAGGCATATGTATCGCTAAATACAATGCTAATTTAAACTTCAACTACCTTAGAAGAATAAACATGCACTGATTAAGTATTGTATCAATTAATTACAATTTCAATATGATTTAATAATTAATTCATTAGTTATCTAACAATTAGTATTGCAAGAATAACTTAGGCATGATTTTACTTAATCAAGCATCTTGCCGAGGCCTATAACAGCACAAACACAATTTCGATAATTCAAGCAGGCAAAATATAATCAACCCAGCACGGATTAAATTCAAGCTAAATTGATTAAAATAACCATTTCAATAGCATAAGTATTCATAAAAATGTTTTTCAAAACAACAACAAAATTTAAAGAGATAGGGAACAAGAAGCAAATCCGGTGTTTCTCCGTGGCTTGACTGATTGCTCCGTTCTTCGTTCTCCGTTGTCCTCGGCTATCAAGGTGGCTTATGAACACTTTAATTGCTGCTAAACAATGGTTGATGAGGACCTCTTTCCTAAGAGAGGAAATTGGCACTTGAACAAAAGGGGAAATGGAAAGAAAAATTGAGAGAAAGTGAGAGAGGAGAAGAGAGAATGAGAGTGTGAGGGATGAGTTGAATAATCAACAAGGGGTGGCTTTTATAGCTGATTGTGGTTGATAAAAATATAAAATTCCATCAGCCAAAGAGACCTCCCTTGGCAGGCCACACACATGGCAAATTTGAGAGATTCAACTTTGTTGAAAATAGCCTGGGGCAAATCCATAAAGCCACATTTTTTGGAGGGGTTTGAATGCAAGGTTGAAAGTCCTTCAAGGGCTTCTTTGCAAGATTATTTAGTCAGCTAAAATGCTGATTTGTGTCAGCATATGGACGGTTCTGGGCAGCCCAATTGGTGGCTGGTTCGGTTCTAAATTCAGTTCAACCAGTGCGGTTCAACTGGACCCTTTTTTTTTTCCATAATTAATTAATAATAATTTATTTAGCCCAAATTAAATTGGGAATAAATTAAAATTAATTATATTATGAATTAACACATATTTTTGGACCATTTTAGGCTGGAAATAAATTTGCCTCGATACTTCAAATTTGTTTCTCAGTTTTATTCTTCGAGCAATGTCTGCCGAGCCAATTTTCGCCCTTTGTGCAAATCTGTCGAAAATAGTCAAAATTAACTCTAAAATTAATTAAAATTCATCATGTTCATATTTTTAACACAATTTAATTATTTTATAATATTTAATTATTTTTCGACAAGAATTTAACTGAAATAGCATGATTTTAAGTTAAAAAGGGCATGTAAAAACACGTAAATTTTCGTGTTTCCACATATCATAGAGAAAATCAATCATACATAACATAAGGCCATAACAGTCATTTCATCTCCTAGGGGTATAACAATCATTTTACTCTATGGAGGTATTTCAGTCATTTTATCTTATAGGGTAATTTCAGTCATTTTATCCTATGGGGGTATTTTGGTCATTTTACCCTATGGGGGTATTTTGGTCATGAAAATTATACAGTTTGGCCCAATAATCTCCACACGTTCATGTGGTTTACCCGTGTGGGGCCCACAAGCTTATTAGGCCCACACGGCCCATTTCGGCCCAACAGGGCCCAAAACGACCTAAGACCATGAGATCGCTCATGGTGGCCTCAACAGTCAAACACCCACATTTTATGTGTTCCGATTACCACATGAGCGAGCGCACGCTCGTGTAGTGCCAACTATCATATTTTTTGGCTTTTGCCGATTCACGCTTTAGGCAGTGTTTACACACCTTGTTTCAGTTTGTTGAGAAAATCACCCAGACCTTTAAAACCTACACTTGATCAACAATTCCCAATTAATCATTTAAACATTTACTCAATCGAATACAACAAGATCATAATTGATAAACTCACACCACGTTACCTTTGATCGAGTAAAGAGGGAAGTTTCGACTATCCAACCGTTGATTATAAACTTTCTACCCTTCGACAGGTTCCTAGGCACAAACCGAATATGGGTAAGCACTTAATCGATCAGCAACAAGATAACCTTATACTATCTTCACTTACCAATAACGCGAGAATAGTACCCACTACGAAGTGTACGACTATCATCGAATGAAGAATGATATCCAGAACAATAGAGAAGGGAAAGCAATTGGCTACAAGGGAAAGGCAAGAATCAACAAAAAGAAAAGAAATGAGAAGGATGAAAAGAAAATGCGAGATTCGGCCAAGGGGAGAATAGTGTGGAAAAAGTTTTCTCACTATACAGTAAGAGTAGAAGAACCAAACAGGTAATCGACAATGAAGGAGGAAACGTTTGTGGTGAAGAAGGACAAAACCGAAAAGGACAATGTTCAACAAAAGATGAAAGAATGAGAGATGATAGGCTCGAGAAGCAATTACCAAAAGAGGGAAAAAGAAGAGAAAGAAGGCACAAGAATAATTTTGGCCAAAAGGGAAAGGGAGTTACCGTCCAACTTAGGAAACAAATGAGGAGCATTTCTCTCTTAGCTGAATTCCTGAGCGCTAGAGTTCAATTTCGGCACAACACTCCCTCCTCTCTCTCTTCCATTGATTTTCTCCTAAAATCTCCCCAAATATCCTTCCTCAATTCTCTCTATGACCAATTCAAACTCTATTCAGAAGTATTTCAATCTAACTCTACCATCCACACGAATTAGGCAGCAAAATAAATACTCCCTTTTTGATGCACCACCACTCGAACCTTGGACCCCATGTACACTCCACACGCCCTTAACCACTAGACCAAAAACTCCTTTGTATCATATTTTAACCACAATAATTTAAGAACCTACTATCTAGATCCAAGGATTTTATTCACTTAAAATAAAAATTTTGCATAAGCCAAGGCTTGAACCCCTGACTTTTCAGACACTTTCAAACATTCCTAAATCACTTAACCACTAAGCAGACATTCATTTATGTCACTTTCTTGCACAACAAAATATTTATGTGCAATCTCCTAACTGTTCCCTTGTTCAAAACCTATTTCTTCTAGGCCCAAAATTTGGGGCGTTACCTTTACTTTTTCAAAGACACCCTAAGCCATATCACTTACAATGGCTTAATGAAGGTTCAAAAGTTAAGGTAGTTAAATAGTCTTTAATTGCATTCAAAATTGGGAATTATTCTGACGAGTTTTGGTGTGATGTAGTTCCCATGCATACCGCCCATTTGCTTCTTGGTAGACCATGGCAATATGATTGTGATGTGGTGCACCATGGCAAATTGAACCGTTACTCCCTTGTGCTTAAAGGGAAGAAATTTACTTTGGCCCCTTTGGATCTAAAAGATGTACGCAATGATCAACTCAAGATGAAAAATTTTTGTTGGGGGTTATAGGGAAGAAAGATATAATTGAAAAGATAGAGAAAAGAGGCCATTAGTGATAAAATCCAAAATACAAACGGCCCAATGGTGAGTGAACCCTCTAATGGTAAAAACAGAATGCAAAATTTATTTGCAAGTAAAAAAGATGTGAGGAGCGCCCTATATCACAAACAACCTTGTATCATTGTGAGGTTTAGGAAAAATTATTTATCTTTAGTTAACCTTGACAATTTTTTGCCTAGTGTCTTTACATCTCTTTTGCAGGATTAAGGATGTTTTCAATGAGGCCATAGAGCACCAAATTGACTTAGTACTCGGTGCAACCATTCCAAACCGTCCAGCTTACCAAAGTAACCCAGAGGAGACAAATGAGTTACAAAGGCAAGTGGAAGAGCTATTACAAAAGGGGTACATTAGAGAAAGTTTGAGCCCTTGTATCATCCCTATCCTATTGGTGCCTAAGAAGGACGGTTCATTCTGAATGTGTGCTGATTGCCGCCCAATCAACATAATAACGATAAAGTATAGACATCCAATCCCTAAACTTGATGGCATGCTTGATGCGTTACATGGTTCAACAAGTTTTACTAAAATTGATTTAAAAGGTGGTTATCACCAAATTAGCATGAGGGGAGGGGATGAATGGAAAACAACATTTAAAGCTAAGTTTGGATTATATGAGCAGCTTGTTATGCCTTTTGATCTAACTAATGCACTTAGTATTTTCATGAGATTAATGAATCATGTTTTAAGGCCTTATTTGGTAAATTTTTGGTAGTATTTTGATGATATTCTGATTTACTCAACTTCTTTAGATGATCATGTTTTCCATGTTAAATCTATTTTGGACATTTTGAGAACTGAAAAGCTATTTGCCAACCTTGATACATGCACTTTTTGTTGTGATAAACTAATCTTTTTAGGTTTTATAATAAGTGCTCAAGGTATTCATGTTGATAAGGGCAAAGTAAAGGCAATTTGGGAGTGACCCACTCTTAAATCAATTATTGAGGTGAGATCTTTCCATGGTTTAACAAGTTTTGATAGATGTTTTGTGAAGGATTTCTCCACTATTGCCTTTTTAGTTGAGGTTATTAAAAAGTCTGTGATTTTACATGGGGAGAAGCTCAGGAAAAGGCTTTTCAAGCCTTAAATGATAAATTATATTTTGCTCTGGTTCTTAAATTACCTGATTTTTCTAATACTTTTGAACTTTAATGTGATGCTTCAGGTACTGGAATTGGTGCCGTGTTGATGTAAGAAAAAAGACCAATCGCATATTTCTGTGAAAAATCCAATGGGACACAATTAAACTACTCAACTTACGACAAGGAGTTGCTTACATTAGTTCGAGCTCTACAAGTTTGGCAACATTACTTGCTGCCACATGAGTTCATTATCTATACGGATTATGAATCCCTAAAATGGTTACAGGTGTAACATCCCGATTTTGGGCCTAGTCAGAATAGTGGTTTCGAGACCACAAATTTGAAGTAGAAATAATTATTTTATGAGTATTTTGAGGTCTATGGTATGATTGCATGATTGTGTGAAAATTTCATGAGGAAATTTTATGCATAAAGTGTCAAATTTTATAATTAGGACTAAATTGAATAAGTTGCAAAATATATGTTCTAGAAGCTTTGAGCATGAAATTGTCATGGATTATTAATTAGAAGTCCTTAAATAGCATTTTCCCAATTTCTACATTTATGGACAAAAATGGACATGTTTAAGAAAAAATTCAAAGAAAGGCTTTAGGGGCATTTTGGTCATTTGGTTAATAAAAGAATAAAAAGGAAAAATAAAGTTAAAATTGATGTCCATCTTCTTCACCATAGTCGAAATTCTCAAGCTCTTCATAGCTAGGGTTTCTTCAACTTTCAAGCTTGATAGTAAGTGCATCCTAGCCCCGTTTTTAATATTATTTACGTTTTTGAAGTTGTTATCAACCGATCTTGCTATTTCTACCATTTAATTGAGTTAGGGTTGAGGGTTGATGTCTAGGGTTTGACCTATGTGTGACATGCACATATTTTGATGTTTCATGTTAGATTATGAAAGTTTGATGTGTGATGAACATCTTTTACTAAGTGATTTTTTTATGACAACACTTAAAAAGGGCTTAATTGTAAAAGTTGTAAAAATGGATAGTAGAAATATGATTTGATGAAAAATGTGGGCTGGTATAAGCATGATATAGGTTCGGCTAGGCTTGGTAACAAATAAAATGAGTACATTTCATTCTACAAGCCTAGGGACTACTTTGTAAATATGTGAAAGTCTAGGGGCAAAATTATAATTTTGCCAAAGTATGGTTTTTGGACTGATTTAAACAATGTGATAATTAAATGAGCTAAATTTGCTATTATAGATCAAGAAAAATGGAGTCCGGACCTAAACTTAGGAGAGAACATGGTTGTGGACTAAATCGAATAGTTAGTCATATTTTGGTACCGAGGTAAGTAATGCAACATTTCATTATTAGGTATTTAATGCTCTAATATTGCATGAATTGTGAAATTTTTTATTAATGTTGACTTGATGACGATTCGACGAAGATTTGATGCCTCGAAATCCTGGTTGAACCTTAGGAATAGTTAGGATACAAATGTCATGACATTAGGGTTATGAGTTTATGTGTAAGACCGTATTTGGGATTTGGCATTGTTATGAGATTTCGTGTAAGACCATGTTTGGGACATGGCACCGATATGAGAATCATGTAAGACCATAGCTGGGCTATAGGCATCGGTATGTGATCCCATGTAAGATCATATCTGGGATATGGCATTGGCATCTTACTATGTGTATGAGATTTGCCGAGTATCCTTTAGTATTCCAAGTGGTTTAATGGGTAATCCAAAGATTATGTCAATGAAATGACAAGGAATGGTCATGTTGAAAGGGTACAGGTACGTACAAAAAACTCATAAATATTGAGATTATAAATCATGAGACCTTGGTAAGAAGTGAATGAATAAATCATGATTACAAGTTTTATTGTACATTATGTAAATGACACGATTTAAAATGTATCTATGATACTTGATGACATTGTGATAAATTATATTACGTTATGTGTATAATAATGCATGATTAATGTTGTTAATTATTTACATGCAAACTTACTAAGCTTTATGCTTACTCCACTTCCTTTTCATTTCTTATAGTGTTGCCAAGCTAGCTCAGGGATCGAAAGTCGTCGGAGCATTGATCACACTATCAAATTATCATTTTGGGTACTTATGATTACGTTGTTTTGAGTTATGGCATGTATAGGGGCTTGGTCTTTTTGTTATGTGTCACTATTGATTTGGCCAAATATGTTGGCTTGTAATGGTATTTGATTCATTTTGTATATGACCTTTGAAAGTTGGCTTATGATGGCTATGTTGGCTATTGATATACTTATATGGGAATGCCTATCATGGATGTGATTTTGGCATAATGTTCAAGCATGTTATATGTGGACTTTTGAATAGTGTGCTACAACCTCGGTTGTGATTGATATGGTTGTATGTTTATGCATGGATTAGTGCGGTTTGTGGTTGTGTAGGTTGGCACCAATAAAGGTGGAAAAAAGGCTTGGCAAATAGCCTTATTTTGTCCACACAGGTAGGCACACGGGTGTGTGTCTAAATCGTGTGTGACACACGGCTTGCCCCAAGGGCATATGCTATGGCCGTGTGTCCCCTGCACCTTAGTTTTGAAAAATAAAATGCCCAGTAGTAAACACAAGGGCACGAGACACAGTCGTATGTCTCGACTGTGTGAGAAACACGGCTATAGGACATGGGCATGTGCCCAGGCTGTGTGAAGTCTGCACCTATTTTATGGAAAATTATAAAAATTAAATCACCCATGCGGCCTAATCACACGGGCGTGTGACTTGGCCATGTGACCTCAATTTGTGATGACGTCATAAACAGAACTGTAACACCCCAAACCCGACCTAGACATTACGACCGAATCTGGCTTGTCACATCAAACGATTGTATTCAAATACACGTTCATTTTTAACATTTTCTCAATTCAAAAACTTTGTATCATTCTAAAACCCCGAATTTCGTAACTTATCAAAACAAACTTTGCTTAACGATATTTTTCCTTGCGAACATAATATTGCTTCCAAAAAATTGTTTGTAGTAGAAGATTGACTTTAATAGTTGCGGCGTCGTGATATTTTTGAAAACAATATTTATTAGTTTAAAAACTCGTGTGTATTTGTTTAGCAGTTTAAATATAAAAGAATTACCAAATGAAAGTTAAAAAAATAAATCCCAATGGCTTTATTACATAAAATTTAACCCAAAAAGAAATCATATAAAATAAATTTAACCCATATTTGCTAAGTTTGTTCCTTAACCAGAACTGTCTTATGGCCACCTCCGAGTCCATCGCAGCTCCAAATCCTCTAACGCTGGGGATTACCTGCACGGTTAAAAGAAAAGGGGTGAGTTACAAGAACTTAACGTGTACTCCCCTATAACGGTCATAATCTAGGCCCGAGCCCATACGGTGTCGGTCTGGGCCTAAGCCCTAAATCATCTCAATGCAAGTGGATATGTACCCACCCCAATCCTATCCAGCCAACTAACTCTCCACCCGTACCAACCAACACACCATGTGGGGACCATGTTAACCCACTCAGCCAAAACTCTCCAATGTTGCAGTCAAGCTGCTAATTATGGTATATGTGGCTGAGCCACTAAATCGCTATGTGGCGATGCCACTCGAACGGTATGTGGCAGAGCCACTAAAACGGTACTTCCTTTGGTCATCAAACCCAACCCAATGCAACATGATATGAATGCAGTGTATTACAATTATAAACAGATATATATATACAAAATCACATAAATGATACCTAACTACCACCATGGGTATAACGGTCATTTTGTCACTTAGGGGTAAAACGGTAATTTCACCCCTTAGGGGTATTTCGATAATTTACCCATCGAGGGTATTTCGGTACTTAATCCACTAAGGGTATTTCGGTTATTTACCCACTAAAGGTATTTCGATAATTTACCCACTAAGGGTATTTCGATAATTTGCCATCTAATAGCTTTTCTGGAGGCCCACTGTCGCTTCGAGCAACACAGATTCCCTTTTGGGTCACAGCAGTGTAATTGGGCCTAAAATCCAATTTTGGCCCACACGGGCCCACACGCTCGTGTGGCCCATTCAGATCATTTTCAGTCTCGGTTCTGCGGACTTCGCAGTTGCAGCAATCATCCGATACTTACCATCGATTCCCCTCATGTGGACCCGTTAACCCATTGGGCCCACCTTGCGTACTTCGACTTTCAACAAGACGCATTACAGCCTTAGTTTTACGAGAGCGTTCGTGACACTCTCAATGGTCTATCACCATCACTAATGACTTGGTTTATCCCTATGAGCGTTCGTATGCTCGAGTGATTTCAGTTGTCGGTATTCCAGCCTTTCGACATTTTGGCTTTTAGCCGATTCATAGATCACAACAATAGCAGGGTATACAGATGTGTGAGATTACACACCTGTTACGGATTGTGGTTCGCGACACTATCCGAGGCACCTGAGATCACAGTTGACTATTAGTTAGTCTTCACCCCTTGATAAACCAAGATATAGAAATACTTTATCCACTGCCTTTACTTACCAGAGAACGACAACTCCTTGTTATGGAAGAGTATTCGGCTTACACCCTTTGATTAAAGAACCAAGTCCCTAAAGAAAAGTACAAGTTCGTAACGTTGTTCCCAAAACAACAAAAGAAATGGCCTTACGGCCCTAAGAAACTCAAAACGCTAAAGAGAGAAACCACCCCTCACATTCGGCCATAGCCACAACTTACCAACCACTTCCTGAGATTCGAAGGCTGAATGAACGGTAAGGAGGGAATGCTTAGACTCTAATAGGTTCGGCCTACACCAAAGAAAAAGTGCTTTGGTTAAGATTTGCAAGGAGAGGAGAAAGAATAATAAGAGGAGGAGAGAGTGTTGTATTCGGCTAGAGAAAAAGAATAGTGTGAAGAGGAAAGAAAAGGAAAAGGAGGTAGAGGCTTACCAATTCGGCAATCAACAAGAGAAAAGAAGAAGAAGAAGGAAAAGTTGAAGAATAATGTATTCGGCAATTGACAAAAGAAAATGAAAGAGGGGAAAGTTGAAGAAGAGTGCATTCGGCAGAGGTCCACAATAACAAGAAACGACCCGAAACGTCCAAAAATGTTAAAAAGCAAACACTTTCCCAAGAAGAATTCAAAGAAAGATTCGGCACTCCCAACACACACAAACCAAATATGCACTTTTCCAAAAGACCTCCTTGGCCGAAATTTCCTAACACCTATTACCCACATTCGGCCAACACTTACACACTCCTCTATCCTTTGATTTTCTCCACCTTGTTCTCCTAATTTTGCTCCCCTTCACCCGTTTGAAATGTTTGACCAAGTCCCCAACTCCTATAGAAGAGTTTGATCCAAACTCTGCTTCCTCCACTCTCCTGACACAAAATAAAACCTCCGTTTTGCAAACTGTGGGATTCGAACCCCTTCCTTCTTTGCTCTCCACTTGACGCCACACCACTCCACCATGTGCTCAACTTGTGTTAGCAAAACACACTCAATATACTTAAGCCATACTGTTAACAACCCTCTTCACTTTAGGTTCAAAAACCAAAATTTTTCCAAGGCTCAAACTCGAACCCAGGCCTCCTTAGGACCCCCAAACACACCCAAATAGCTAACCAAATAAGCACAACATGAATTTAAGCAAAACTACAAACCCCTAACTTTTGGGACATTACAAGAATGCACCCTAAGATGGACATGGCCTGAAGCAGGGGCGTGTGATATGCCACACGGGCGTGTGGTCCCTTTTGTATGGACACGGCCTAAAGCATGGGCGTGTGATATGCTACACGGGTGTGTCCCTTCACCCACACGTGCGTGTGGTCCCTTTTGTATGAAAAATTTTCTAAATTTTTTGAAAGTTTCTAAAGTTTTCAGTTTAGTCCCGAACCACCCCCAATGTTGTTTTGAATGTGTTTGAAAAGTTTTAAATTTGAGTGGAATTTTATGTCTCAGTCTTGAATGTTTGTTTGAGTCTAAGTCCAGTAATGCTTCGTACCCTGTTCCGGCGTCGAATACGGGTAAGGGGTGTTACAACAGGGACAAGGTAAGTTGAGCAAGAGACATGCTCGGTGGTTAGAATTCATAGAGACATTCCCATATGTAATTAAATACAAAACATGTAGAGAAAATGTAGTTGCTGATGCCTTATCTCGTAGATATTCTTTGATAACTACATTAAATGCTAAAGTCTTAGGGTTTGATCATATCAAAGATTTATATTTAAATGACATTGATTTTGCAAATATATTTTTTCTAATTGCGGGAATGGTGCCTTTAACAAGTTTTATCTTGTAGATGAGTTTCTTTTTCACCTAAAAAGGTTATGTGTTCCACAATGTTCCATGTGAGAGTTATTAATTCATGAGGCACATAGTGGAAGCTTAATGGGACACTCTGCTGTCGCTAAAACACTAGATAATCTACAAGAACATTTTTATTGACCGCACATAAAGAACGACATTGAAAAGATATGTTCTAAATGTATTGCTTGTAAACAAACAAAATCAAAGGTAATGTCTCATGGGTTCTATACTCCTTTGTCGATTCCTTCTTCGCCATTGGTAAATTATCCATAGATTTCATTCTTGGTTTGCCACGAACTGAAAAGGGTCGAGATAGTATCTTTATTGTTGTTGACAGGTTTTCAAAGATGGCTCACATCATTCCTTGTCACAAAATGGATGATGCTACACATGTGGCTAACTTATTCTTTAGAGATGTGGTGCCTACATAGGATACCACGCACCATTATATCTGATAGAGACGTAAAGTTCCTAAGCCACTTTTGGAAAGTGCTGTGGGGTAAGCTTGGTACTAAATTATTATATTACCCTCTAAACCGATAGACAAACTAAGGTAATCAATTGAGTCTTAGGTGTTTTACTACGAACTGTTGTGGGTAAGAACCTTAAAAATTGGGAAGAATATTTGTCATTTGTTGAATTTGCATATAATCAATCTATTCACTTTACAATTGGCTATTCCCCATCTGAATTTGTTTATGGTTTTAATCCACTAACTGTACTTGATCTTGTGCCATTACCTATAGAAAAAATTTCTAATTTAGATGGGGAGACAAAAGTTGAATTGGTGAAACCCATGCATGAGAAAGCAAGACAACGAATCACTAAAATAAATGAAGCGAATGCTAACAAAGTTAATAAGGGGCGCAAGCAAGTTATCTTTGAGCTTGGTGATTGGCTTTTGGTCCATATGAGAAAAGAACGATCTTTTACTAAACGCAAGATGAAGTTAAACCCACGTGGTAATGAACCTTTTCAAGTACTCAAGCGCATTAACGACAATGCATATCAAATCGATCTTTTCGGTGAGTATAATGTTAGTGTCACTTTTAATGTTACTAACCTTTCTCCTTTTGATATGGCAGATTCAAAGACAAATCCTTTTGTGGAAGGGGGAATGATACAAGCAGCTCGGTCCAATTAAAAGGTCATAATAGAGATGAGATTAGTTTCCTCAAGGCCCAATAACGAGATCCAAATCCAAGCAGCTAAAGTCAAACCTCAACTTATTCGTTCAAGACTTTATCAAAAAAAAAATCGATAGGAAGAGTTGAAGCTTCAAGACGATGGATTTTGGAGCAATGATGAATTAGAAGAGATTAATTTTGTTTGTAGGTCTAAACTCTCAATCTATGATGACAACCCCATGTGGAGAATGTTAACAAGCTTAGGCGTTTCATTACAATGACCCTAATCAATCCCACAAGCTTAGGCATTTTATATTAGATTCGGGTCCTAGACTTAATTTTTATAATACATGAGCCCAATATTGTATTTATTATCTCTTATTATTTTATTATTACGGAATTTTTATAATTATTAAGTATTTTAGGTTATGAGTTTTATGTTAACAAGAAAGTTTTGTTTAAAACTACTTCTTGTTTAGATTAATTAGACTTTTAGTATACTATAGAGTTTTATTTGGATGTACTTAATTAGCCTATATAAAAACTTCTTCATTGTTCACTAAGCAGACAATTGTTTTCATTAATAAAGTTTTCAATTATAAGAGTTTCTTTCTTATGCAAGATTTCTTTATTGTGATTTTTAGAAATAGTTTCTTCTCGATTTTCTTCAAGGAGTTGTAGGACTTCATTCTTCACCCTTCAATTTGCCAAGGGTGATTTCTTGAAGGATTAATTAGAGCCATTAATTGAGTTTTTTAGAATTTATATCTCAAAAGGTTTAATTGGACATTTATCTTTCTATCCATCATAATCATCGATTTAATCAATCCCATTTTCAACTTTAAATTTCGTCTATTTATTTATTTTTATATTATTATTATTTGTTATTTATCCTCAATATTTTTTACTGTTTTCAACTTCTTTATTACTTAATTTGTTTATTTCTTTTTTTCCAAATCAGATCTAAATCTTTTCTTTTCGATTTAAACAACTTGAATTCGATTCTCCTTCCGCTTCCTCTGTTCATTCAGTATCATTCTTTCATCTTAATGTCAACCTAAAACAAAAAGCATAGCATTTCTGAATATAAAAAGAAAACAATCTAACAGATATTGAGTTACATATCAATTATGAGTTGACGAGCTTGACAAAACAGCAGAATGTTTAACCCATAAAAGATGTCCCCCATTTTTGTCATGTATATTGAATACTAATTCAGAGAAGAAGAGTGCACTAGAAAGGAATCTGTGAAAACTTACTTAGAGTTGGTGAGTTCACCGGTGAAAGAGTTGGAGGTGAGCCGACGATAGAGCCTGTGGGAGGGCCGATGAGGGGAAGAAAGGCAGGTGAGAGAACCTGGTACTGATGAGTGAGGAGGCCAGAGACTGAATATTTTGTTTTTTTGGCAGTGATGTTTTACCGAAAATTTCTTTTCCCTTTGACCAACTATGGTTTTTCTGTTGACTTGGTATAGTTTCCTGAACCAAACACCTTAGAATTTGGAAAACATTTTCTGGAAAATAGAAGTTATGAATCAAATCGACCCTAAGATGGATTTTTTTTTATATTCCCTTTCTTGTGTTTCTCTTCCTTTTATCTACAAATCACTATCTATTTTTCTTTCTGTTAATTTTCTTTTTGTAAAATTTGACTCAGAGTTGATGAGATATTGAAGGGCACATTTAGGTTAGTGGTTTTTTTGGGGGGTATTTATTTTTGTACTTGGATTCTGAGAAAAGGAAATGGGTAATTTTAGTACAATAATTTGCTAAGTTTGTTTAGTAACTAGGATTTCTGCTGTGGACTTGATACGATTGCTTGCCTTTCTGCAATTTCATGGTTAGTTCGTGTTCTTTGCTGGTTCCGATCTATCTCTTGCTTGATTTATCTCAATTAAATGCTCTTTGTTCTATGAAATTATAGTACATTTGATTTGGAGCTTTGTCTGTTGTCATTATTTTACTAGTTTCCATGGTCGATGTTGCTCTAATTCATTTTTCTTGATACACCCAATGCATATTCAAACATTATCATGGGGTGTGATCCCTCAAAACCCTCTAAAATAAATAGAAAAAATTAGAAAAATGAGTATACATATATTACTATTTAAAGATAAATTAGGCTGAAATAGAAAGAAAAAACAAAAGGAAAGTCTTCTTTTTTTTTTTTTTTTTGAAAGAGGTGGGGGCAATGATGATAGTAGCGATGGGAGAAATGGAAAAATAAGGTAAATTTTGATGATTAAATTGAGACCATTTGTTTGAGGGATATTATGCTTATTAACTACCACATCACTCTTAAGAGATTTAACAACGCTTAACGAAAATGGATTAGAAAAATAATTTGGATTAATTAGGTGATCAAATTAAAAAAAAAAAATTGATAGTTGAGTGACCAAAAAATAAAAGTGGCCAATAGTTGGGTGACTTTTAACGTAGTTTACCCAAAAAAATATATATTAATATATTAATCAACTTTATGTATTAAATTTAAATAAAAAATAATTTTTGACTATTTAGATTAAATTTAAATAAAAATTTAAAATTATTTAATTAGATGTTGAATCAAGTCAAGTTGACTCAAAGTGAAAAATTTATTGTCTAAAACCATGCCTAGGAGTGAGCGTTCAATCGAATCGAATTTAATAAAAAAATTCTAGTTAATCGAGTTGACAAATCCTATTTGATTATCCTAATTCGATTTGAAATTTTCTGAAATCGAGTCGAGTGAGATGTAATTCAAATAGGATATATTTGTTCGAGTTAAATTAAAAAAAAATGACTTTGGGTCCTTGTAACCACTATCATCCATCGTAATCAAATTTGCCCACAGTAATCAAATTTGTTATTAACTTTCATCTCCTCATAATTTATTTATTAATATTTTATATACGGATTAGCTTCTTTACTTACTTAGTTGCTTCAATTATCTTCTGATTTTTGTCACTATGTATTTTGAAATTAATATATATATTAAATATAAAAAATGTGAATTCTTAATAAAAGTTATCTTAAAGATAAAATGTGAAATTGATATCAACATAAAATTTTAACACAAATATTTTGTGGCATCATCAATAATTAAACTTTAACAGAAATTTATAAACATTTAATATGATTAAAAAATTCAATAATATAAATAGTACAAAATATGAAATTTAATTTAATAATATAAATAGTAGATATAAATAAAATTATTACTATTTAGATTTGGAGATTTTTTCTAGACGATTTTTTATTTGGGGGTAAAGGGTGAAATATAAAAGTTTAAGGGTAAAATAAAAAGTTTTGCGGGTTGGGGGAGTAAAAATTTGGGGGGAAAGTAGATGGGAGAAAATATTAAAAAAAAATTTGGGGGGGATGAGTTTGGGGTAGATGAGGGTGGGATGAGAGGAGAGTAAAAGTTTTGAAGAGAAAGTTGGAGGTAGTAAAAGTATTGAGAGGAAAGTGAAAAGGTTTAAAGGTTTGGGGTAAAAATGTAAAATATTATAGTTTGATATTCGAATTATTCGAATTCAAAAATTAAACTCGATTCGAACTTGAAATTTTAAAAAATTTTGAATTAGACTTAAATAATTCGATTCGTTTAACTCAAAATTTGAAATTTTTCTTTAATTTTTTAGAGTTAAATCGAGTTTTGCTCACTTCTAATTAGAGGTGTTCATGGGCCGGGCGACCCGGCCCGGCCCGGCCCGAAGGCCTGACCGAAATTTGGGAGGGTTTGGACAAAAATATAAGCCCGAAAAACGGGCTTGGACAAAAAGTAAGGCCCATTTAAAAAATGGGCCGGGCCTCGGGTAAGGTATTTTTGGCTCGGGTCCGGCCCGGCCCGAATTCACTAAATGACAAAAAAAATCTGCTATTTTTTAAAAATATTTTAATGTTATTTTCTTGTTGTTTTCTCCCTATTTTGCTACCATATTACTATTATGTTGCTACTATTTTGTTGTTATTGATTGAATATTGTATAAAACTTATTTTATTGTTAATTTTGTTATTATTTTCAAGGCATTTGTTAATTTTATTATTATTTTAGAGGTATTTGCTGGTTAAGTTACATCTATCTTAGTGTTATTTAAGTCTACATATTTTTTTAAAATTTATTTTCAATTTGTTGAGAAATATTTATTTTGATTTTTTTAGTATTTTTGATGTATTATATATATTTAAAAATTATATAAAATAATATAAAATTTTAATACTGGCAGGCTGGGCCGGGCCGGGGTTTTAGTATTTTCGCCCTGCCCGAGCCCGATGAATGGGCCTAAATTTTTAGTTAAGCCTGGCCCGAACCCGACCCGGCCTGACCCATGAACATCTCTGCTTCTAATCATGCCATGCCACCTCACATGGCCAAACCTACGTTAAGCTTAACTCTTAAGGGGTTTTGGTTCACAAAAGGTAATATAAAATTACTTGATATATTACCAGGTAAGTCTTTGTTTTATTTAGTTGAAATATAAGATTTTTTTATTTTATTGATAGCTTAAAAGCACATTTTATTAAAGTGTGGTCATAAAATTTGTTTTATTATTATTTATTGCACAAAGTTTAAAATTTGTAGTATTTTATTTTGTTGATAAACTAATGGATTTCTCTATTAAATTAATTTCATGACTTGCTTGTTTCTCAAATAAGTAAGTTGAAATTGGGAAGAAAAAATAAATAGAAGGTGTTTCTTTTGATAAAAGTGAAAAAGAACAATACAAAGTAATTAAACATGTGATTTATTAGGTTTTAAAGGCAACTTTAACCAAAATGATTTAAAAAATAATGGTAAATTTGTTATAAAAAGAAGAATGGCACTTAAAATTAGGGCAAATTTAGAAAGATTGGATTGGGTTGTTGAGAGGTTTTAATGGAGTTGTTAGAAAAGTCGGTTTTGATAAGGTGTTAATGGAGTAGTCGGTTTTCATTTTTGTGCTCTCTAATTTTAGATATACTCTATGCTTTTGTCTAAATAAACTGCTTAGGGTCTGATTTGATAATTTTGTGATTAAACTGTTTAGTGGTGATTGAAATAATTGAATGAGATTATACTAAGGATGCAGATTTGACATGTTGAATTTTTTATATGATTATTAAATATGTTAAATGCGAGAATTTAGTTGATGTTTTGATGATTAATGTTGTGTTAATTGTTGTGTTAAATTACAAGTGTTAATGTTAAAAGCAGCCCTATTAAATAACATTGGAAAGTTTTTAGGTATAATTGATATGTCATAAAATATACAGAGTTCTTTACAGATTCTGTATATGCGGGTTAGCTTAATGCACTTGGGATCATTGTATTATTGTGTTTTGCACATTCTTAAGGTATCAATTGGCTAAGTTGTGTTTTATATGCATTAAAGTATTGTTATCATATATTATATTATTGTGCTTTATACATCACTTTTCGAAAATTTGGTTGGGTATATGTAACACCCCAAACTCGGCCAACACACTACGGCCGAATCTGGTATGTTACGGGGAAATCGAATTTTGGCGAAGATAAGTTTCCGTTTAAAAGTTTGATAAAACCCTTTGATAAATTTTGTCCTTGCAGAAAACTTGGGCATGATTGTTTGAAAACTGATGTTTTGTTTGAAAACTCAGAAATTTCGAAAACTTAATCGGTTGCGAAGTTAAAACAAGATTCTCTCATTTAGAAACTCAAGTTGTTTCTTATCGTTACTAAAACATTTTGACTTAGTAGAAAATCGAGTTTAAGTTAGAAAAACATTTGAGTTCCCTTTGTCTCACATCATAGTGTGATACCCGATGGTATAGTTTAAAACATATCGCTTTGTAGTTTTGAAATCATTGTCTTTCCAAGTTTTAGCAAATTTTAACTCAATTAATTTATTAAGGCATATTAAAAATCTACTCTAAGCATAAACATAGAAAAACATAATTTTAAAGGCCGTTTACAATCCAAAGTAAAACCAAATAGTAATAAACAAACTAAAGTACCAATTTTGTAAAAGTTTGAGCAAATCCTTATTTAAGCATGGCATGAGCACCTCGAGTCCCTCCCGGCTCCATGTCCGCGTCTAAGAGTCACCTGAAATGACAAAGGAGAAGGTGAGTCGCATGACTCAGTGCATGAATCCTCCTCCCACAATGCAACATGCTAACACACATCATATCATAGCAACATAA
This sequence comes from Gossypium australe, assembly GCA_005393395.2. Taxonomy (NCBI): domain Eukaryota; kingdom Viridiplantae; phylum Streptophyta; class Magnoliopsida; order Malvales; family Malvaceae; genus Gossypium; species Gossypium australe. The sequence goes on from CM016623.1 coordinate 104,768,479, forward strand.
TTAATGCACCCCGATCCTAACCATCCATATCACCTTTTCTACCCCGTGTGGTACCAAACCACTGGTGGTGCCAAACCACTGGTGACCCAAAGTCACGATATCCATAAGTGTGGTGCCAAACCACTGGTGACCCAAAGTCACGATTAATCCAATGATGGGGCCAACCCATCGTGTGATACCAAATCACTGGCGACAATCCCGTATCTCATAAGTGGGGCCAACCCACGGTGGTGTCAAACCACAGGAACGAGTCGCAATGAGGTGCCAAACCTCTGGTGTCCCAAAGACACATGTGATACCAAATCACTGGTGACCGCAGTCACAAATCCGATGATGGGGCCAACCCATCGTGTGATACCAAATCACTGGCGTCAATCCCGTATAATCAACTGTGGGGCCAACCCACCGTGGTGCTAAGCCACTGGGACGAGACGCTGAGGTGCCAAACCTCTGGTGACCCAAAGTCACAAAATATCATCTGTGGTACCAAACCACTGGAGGTGCCAAACCTCTGGTGTCCCAAAGACACAGTGTCCCAAAGACACGGATATCATATTCCCCCTCCTCTCATATCACCCACACATGTCATACTAATGCAAATGATATAAAACATGCAATCATGCTAACTTGCTCAAATGGCATCTCATAGTATTTACATCATAAAACATGTTATCACATATATCACTACAGATCTCGTAATGAAACGGACTTACCCGTATCCGTGCTTATACCCCATCGGGTACCAAATCCATCAATCATATTGTTTCACTTTAATAAGTAATCAGGTTATTAATCGTATTACTAAACAGAAGTGTGTTAGTTACACACCTGGTATATCGCAAGCCTAAATCCCAAAGAACCCAATCTAACCCTCGATCCTCTTGCTCCTAACAACAATCGGCCAAAACATAGGTTAGCCTTCTACACCATTCGGCTAAGACCAAATAAACCAAAGGGTTTAACTTTGATCCCTTACCTTGCTATTGGTTTGGTTTCCTACCAAACCCCGAACCAAATGGTGGTTCTTCCACCAAACGATCACACCCTAGAAAAGAAAACAGTTAATATCTTAATAACTTGGCTTGAAAACTAAACGAACCCGACTAAAAGAACTCGTTCTTACCACCACTTACCGATTGCTACACAGAGAAAAAGGCTCCTCACGATCGTTCCCAAAATCCGGATGTCCTATAGTAAGATTAACCAGAATTAATCCCCCTTCCAAACAGAACCAACATCGACCCTTATCCAAACCAAAACAAACAAGGCACTAGAGAGGAGAGAAATGGCCTTTCGGCCAGGAACTTACCTAACTCCAATCGGTTGGAACAAGAACCCCAATACTCTACTAATATTCGGCCAATCTCTTTAAGCAAGAAGAAAGAATTCGGCTTTACCCAAAGGAAGAGAATACAAGAGTAAAATGAGAAGGAAAGGGGGTTGGTATTCGGCTAATGACAAAAATAATGGAAAAAGGAGAAGAGAAAAGAAGTACTTTCGGTTTAAGAAGAAAGAAGGAATGGTGAGAAGGTTTTAGAGAATAGCTTTCGGCTATCAAGGTTTCCAAAAGGTGAAAGAAAATATGAGAGGGAGAGAATGTTTGTTTCGGCTTACACAAATGAAGGAAGAAGAAAAATAGAAGAACATTCGGCTAAAATGGAATTAAGAGAAGGCAAAGGCAAGTTTCGGCTAAGGTATATGTTGCTTAAACTTTCGGTTTCAAGAGAGAAATGGAGAACTTACTTGGAAATTGGTAACAAAGAAGAACCTCTCTTAACATACGGCTAACAACTTGACCAAAGGGAGAATTTTGGCTTTTACCAATGACCGAGAAAAAAAAAACAACAAAAATGCCAAATGCATTTTCGGCATACCCATTTCCCACACCAAGCCGTCACTCCCCCCCCCTCAAACTCTCCTAAAATTCGGCCACATCCCCACAAACACTCCACACCATCATTTCAAAGTGTTTGAACAAGTCTTCCTCCTACTTCCACTCTCCACCCACCATTCCACCATTTGACCAGGTCTTAGGCAGAGTTTGAACTGCCTACAACTCCCCTCCATGCCGTCAAAAATGGATGCAAAATAGGGGATTTCCGTAGCTTGAACACAAGACCTCTCACTCCTGCAATTGACGCCACCACAAGCCCTTAGCAGCGCATGCTTTGCCACTTTGCTAGCTCATCACTTGTGCTACAAATCACCAATTAAAATATATAAACCCCAGCTCCTTCAGCTCCCTTCACATAAAGCTCAAAAACTAAAATTTTCCCACCTACTCAGGCATACTCCTAGCCTACAACTAAGCCCCGAAACCACACAAACAACAACATAACAAGCCATTAACATGCAAACAATGCCACAACAAAATAGCCCCTAACCCGGGATATTACAGTATATGTGTATTTGGATTACATTTCCCTGTTTGGTTAATTAGGACAAAATTTGACATATCTAATATGTCTAGTGTGTTTGGAAAACCTTTTGAAGCATGTTTGCATGACTTAAAGCCTTATTTTTCTACAATTTTGAGCATTAGTTTCGAGATAGGACAAACATGTCTCAAGATGGAAGAATATTCTAGGCACATGTCTTGAGATATGGCAAGCAAGTCTCCAACTCGAGACATGGAGGGCAAAGTCTCAAGACTTGGTCTATGTGTCTTGAGACATGGGACTATGTATTGATACATTAGATTTAGTATCGAGACCTAATTCCTATTTAAAAAAAATGGACTCACAATTGACGTTTTAAGGCTTAATTGAGCTCGATTTTTGTTTGTAATGATTTGTGGATGTTTGGAATTATTTAATTGATGTTTATAATTCAAGTTTAAATGCACTTTGACTGTATGATTGATCATTCAGATCATCCTGGTGACAAATGTGGTGCTCTTTGTTCGACCGGGTTTCCAAATTAGGTACAAGGTAGGGTGAGGAGAAGTCGGTTTTAACCGAAAAAATGGATACATTTGGTTTTTTTTTATTATTTCGGTTTTGTCAGTTTTTGTGGTCTCGTCTGTCTCAGCATTGATTTTTTTGGTTTGGTCAGCCAGTTCTCGATTTTTGAATTTCGAAATCAAACTAATCGAAAAAAATCGATTTATATTATATTATATTTTTGATAGATTTAAGTTGCTTTGGAAAAAAATTGATTGCTCACTGTGTTACGTCAAATTCTTGACCTAGAAGTTATTTTTTAAAAATAAAAATAAATACATAAAATATTTTCTCAAACCACTTAAGGCTTGGGAATTCCTTAAAAACTTGAACTATTAAGAATAAAAATAGAAAATAAAAAATTAAACTTTAAAAATTTAGAGTGAGTTTGGATGGGCGCACTGTTTTACCTGCGGTTAATGTAAAAACAACAGTGATGATGAGATTAGATACTGTAGCGTTAAACAAAAAGTAAGCTAAACGCATTGCATCGCATCGCACCCAATCGCCCATCCAAATTCACCCTTAATACCTTCCTGAGAAATAGTATGACATAATCTAACTGAAAAATTTGTGAGCCTAAGATGATTTCGGTCACCATATCTGTATGCTACAAATACTTTTGTTTCAAGTTGTTTTTGACATTGATAAAAACTTGGTATATTACCTAATGTTAAATACGGAAGAATAGCTCCAAACCTCGAACCTAAACAGCAAAATAAACTTGAAAATAAAAATTTTGGTATATTTTATATTTTCTTTTAACTATTTTTTACTTAATATTTCGACTAAATTAGCTAAATATGCTGGAAAAAATTAATTGACTAAATAGGTAGTTTTTTTTTTCTTTCTTTTTAAATTTAGAGAAATAAACCGTTTTTAAAGAGAGTGCGTGAAAATGAGTCTAGCTAGATAAAGTTGAATATCACTTATATACACATAGTTGTTATAAGTTTAGATCTATATTTTATCATCCTAGTAGATATTGGTTACTATTTCATATTTTTTATATTTTTGATTTTACTTGTATTATTTAAATTATATTTTAAAATTTTAAAACACAATAAAATTAAGTTTGAATTTATTTATATTTAAACTAATTTTTAATTAAATTTGTTTGAATTTTATTCATTTTCTAATGGTTTTTTTCCTTTTCAGTTAAATTTGTGAATTTTTTTTAATAATTAAAAATTTTGATTTTGAGGTTATATGTAAAAATAGGATAAGGTTGAAACTTTTGTGTGTCTATGATTGAACCACGTGGTGTGAGCCTATTGAAATGGAAAACAAAAGGCATCAGTGGAGTACTCGAGTTGATTTGTACTAAATTTAATTTCAATCATAAAAATCAAATTTTAAGTTTTGTTTTCATAAAGAAATATAAAAGGAAAAAAGAAAGTCCACTTGTAACTAGTGTTGGTTATGATTCTTGGTTAATTCATCTAGTTTGAAGTTTCTCTCAAACTTTTAAATATGAAGATAACGTACTTTAACACAATCGAATTCATATTTTTTTTGTATTGATAACAATATTTATACCAATTGAGTTAAGACTCAATTCGCCTCTTACTTTATTATCTATAAGATGAGTATTTGATGTAACACCCCTAACCCGTATCCGTCGCCAGATTGGGTTTAAGAGGCATTACTACTCTAAATTAAATTTCGAAATAGACTTCAATTGGATTCAAGCACAATCAATGCAATTATTTCCATATTATAATACACTACAACCGATTATAATTACAAAAAAATAATAAATGTATAATGAGTATTGTTACCATGCTGAATACACACAATATCTGAACCACATAACTTAAACCTTTATGACATATATATATATATATATTATATATATATATATATTTATCGGGTATCCACCAGAATTTATATAACATAAACTAAATTTCATTTATAATACAATAATACATACGCATTTTAAAATCAATTGAACCATTTTACCAGTTAATAATCAACTACACAAAACAACATATTAGTATACACCTTGGCCGAATATACTATTGCACCTTTCATTTAGATTCGTAACTAACCAACCAAAAATAACATATTTATTTTTTTATCATTAATAATGACATTTGAATATCTATCACTATTGATCAACTATTCTCATAATTATATATATATTTTCTAGACCAGCCAAAACATTTTACAAAATTTAATAGCCAATATCACATACAGTATTGAAAATGGTTATTATTAACAAATAACTTGTTATAATATATAAAGAATAAGCATACTTATTTACCACTTATAAAACCATGCGCATGTGACCATAAAAAAAAAGTATAATCATCACATAGTCAACTTGCTCAAGCACATCATTATTTAATTTTTACTAAACATATCAAGCATATAATATTTGCCAAGGCCGAAATAAATGTATTACTCAAATATCATTAATAAACATGACAATACAAGTATACATAAATTTACCTTAATCACGATTATATACACATCATAAAAATAGTAAACATAATTCACGTATCAACTAAAAACTAAGAATAAATTTTCTAAACCATCACCTAATGTCTATATACATATATATAAATATACATGTATCAATAGCACATTCCATATATAATATAGGTCACGATCGAAATTAAAACATCCAATAACATTATGAACAAGCTATGAAATTCAAACATAAAAACAATACTTAACCAAAAGAAATAGCCATTTTCGCAAGGCTATATTTATATACATGATCAAACATCATATGTTTCAAAACTTAGTCTAACCTATACATGCCTTCAAAATCATAACCAAAATTTTAAAGTACCAAAAAGGAGGCGATAGTGTGGATGGCTTTCTTGACGATCCCTCTCGAGCTCGTAGTTTAACCAAAATCTATAAAACAAAGGAGAACATTTCACACAAATAAGCTTACTAGCTTAGTAAGTCCTAAGTTCCTGATTATATAACATTTAAATAATTTAGCTTATGACATTGCACATAAACATTTAAATATATAAATATATTTGCACAAGGCCGAATACTATTAGTTCAATAATCGAAGTAATTGTACTTCATTTCCATAAACCTGTATTACTCCGAGACAAGATTAAATATATTACAAAAATCACATACTCCAAATCGTGTAATTATAGCATTCATATCAACCATACTATCGTATTAAAATTTCCTTTACTCTTAGCATTTATACATGAAAACCGAATTTCCATAATAGTACATTAAACTCCATTTCAATCACATGATACTCATACACATCCATCTTAACCTCAAATACACATAACATAGTTCTCATAGTATTTACTTGACTCAAGTAATATTAAACATAACATACCTTACATGCTTACCTGAGCCGTTAGCTAAGTACATTAATTAAGGTTTGCCTTGAAGAATATTCGATTCTCCTTTATAAAACACATCACCGGCATTAAGCCTGCTAGGCGGTAAAGCCCGATAAGTAACACCGGCACGAGGCCTGCTGGGCTCAGAGCCCGAAAGTAATCACTGGCACTAGGCCTGCTAGGCTTAAAGCCTGAAATAAATCACCGGCACTAGGCCTGCTAGGCTTAAAGCCCGAAACACATCAATACGATAAATCATTGCAAACACCTTTCATGACTATATCACATATCGAATTTAATTTGGTTTATTTAACTTAAACAATTTAAAACCATTCTAATATACTTATATACATTCGGCTATGACATGAATAAGTACTAAAATTTACCAAACATTATCATATAATAGATTCATAAATAATTCTTCAATATATTATAGCTTAAGGACTTACCTCGGTTGTCGATAGACCGTGTAAATCGGTTATTCGAGAACCTTTGTCTTTCCCCGGTCCAATTCTGTTTTTCTTTGTTCTTGATCTAAACACATTAAAATTTAACCCATTCAAGCATATTTCATCTCAATTTAATCCAAAAACACTTAAATAAACAATTTACCATTTTACCCTTAATGTTTCCCATTTTTACAAATTGGTCCTATTTACACAAAACACAAAATATGCAAAATTTTCCAACACCATAGCTAGGCCGAATCTTCCCCATAGCCATTTGAGTCCATGCATTTCATTTATTTGTCATTTTAACCATTCACAAATTTATTTTCTCAATTTAGCCCTATTAACTCAAAATCACCAAAAACTTCAATACAAAACTTGTAAATCTTTAACATATTTTTAATCTAAAACCATCAAATATCAAAACCATCCAAGCATGTTAATGGCCGAATCCTATATACATAATATTTTCAAAAATTTAGGCATGGATCGGGTAATATACGAAGCAACGATCTCAAAAACGTAAAAATTATCAAAAACTAAAAACCGACCATACCTTAATCAAGTTCTCTAAGTTGCTGAAACTCAAAGCTCTACAATGGTGTTTTCTTTTCTTACATTCGACTATGAGAGGAGGAAGGTGATGATGGCTTTATTTTATGTTTTGTTTAATATATACACTAACATTATTTCTTTATCAAATACTAACATAACCTTATATAAAAAAAATAATTAAACTAACATATATATAAGGCTAACTTGGCCCATTGCCGTCCATCACTATGGTCAATGGGCTAATTGCCTTTTTAAGACATCCACTTAAAAAGCCACAAGCAAATTAGTACATTACATCTTAGCATGCAATTTTTACGCTTTTCGCAATTAAATCCTTTTTATCAAATTAAGCACTTAAACGGTAAAATTTTTCTACGAAACTTTCACACATATTAATTCACATATAATAAACACAGAATAAAATATTAAAATATTTCTCGGGCTCGGATTCGTGGTCCTGAAACCACCTCCGATTAGGGTCAAAATTGGTCTGTTACATTTGATGTATTGATAGTATATTTTTTTTATTTTATTAGTAATGTCAAAAAATTGACATGTGTTTTTTTTTAAAAAAATGTTTTACTATATTATATAAAACACTTGTCAACTTTTTAAATTTATTTTTAGAATTTAAAAACTCCGTACTAAATAATTTCTTATTATTTATCATAACCAAATTCGTTTTTAGTATACATATATTACTATATAATTTCTAATTTATAAGCTATATTTTATTTCTTAAAACATATCTTAAATAATATACCAAACACTCGCCCTAAAATATATGATTATATGATTTTTTTTTAAATAATATATATAATTGTATGTTCAACCACAGAATAACAAAATATTTTTGTTAAATTCCTCTACAAATCTTATCTCTACCACTTATCAAAAGAAGAAATTATCACATGATTTTTTAGCTTCACAAACAATATCAAATTTTATTAAATACCTTTTTTTTCTTGTATTATATTATTTTCATTATTTCAGTAATGAAGAAAACAATAATTTTTTTATTTTTAATAAAATTTAAGTAAAATACATCCATTTAAAACATAAACTTTGAAAAAAAAAAGGGTTAGTCACTCAATTTTTAAAGTATTTTTATTTTATTCACTTAAAAAGATTTTTTTAAAGTATTGATTAGGGGTAAAAAGCCATTAAGGACTAAAGTAAAAATAAAAAAACGGTATTTTTTACCTCATTTCAGAGAGTTTTAATTTTTATTTTCAATATTGAAAATTTAAATTTTAAAATGTTAAAATCAATTCAATAAACTGTTGAATTTTTATTTATCCTTCAATAGTGTTAGCTAATTTGTTACCACAACATTAAAATTAATTAATTTAATCTCCTTCTAAATTTTAAATTTTTATTTTATGTTTCCAAATTAAAATAAAATCAAAGAACGCATCTTTAATAATTTTCTATGAACCCCGATTTTTTTAATTATATGATCTCAAATCTTTCATGCTAAGTTAGAAGAAAAGAACAAATCGTTACAATTAATTAAATTAATTAATTTTATCTTCCTTGCCACACAAAACTCAAAAATATTTTCACTACTTCTTTACCAAAACGAAGAACAATCAATTAATTTAATTAATTGTAAGGATTTTTTTTCTTTGTTTTTTTGCTTATTATGGAAGATTCAAGATTATATAGTCAAAATAAATTTAAGTTTCATGGAAAATTAAGAAATATGAGTTATTTGAGTTAATTTCATTAAGGATAATTTATAAACATAAAATAAAAATTTAAAAGTTAGAATGAGATTAAATTAGTTAATTTAATTAATTTCAATATTATAGTAATTTTTGCTACCTTAAGTTGCTTGATTGCAATGGAAGTGGTAGACTGCAGTGGCCACTAAGGCTTGGCATTGCCAAAACTGTACAGACAAAAATTCAAAGAACACAAAGGATTGTTTATGCAGTTCAGTTTTCTTACATCTGCGGAGCTTAACTCAGTGAGTAATTCTATTCTCTTTAATCGAGAATAATAATAAGTGATTCACTCTCTACCACTCTCAAAGTATAGAGATATCACATCTGTACCTAAATACTAGAACAGTCACCTCTAAATCCCCCCTCTGGAAACTTGGGCAATAAACACTCAACAATGTTTACAACAACAATCTTCACTCTCTCACAAAGTAGTTCCACAATGAAAAAATTAGAATGCAGTCAATAAGCTCTCATACAGAACTAAGAAAATCCTTAGAGCATATATTTAATTTTCGGCTTGCTAACATACAATCTAAGTGAATATAAAGTAACTATTTGAAAATAGCTATTACGGTATCAATAATCAAAATACAATCAATCGAAGACACAATTTCCAAGACAATGCACAGTCTTGATCGATCCTCTAAGTTCCAAGGGTTAATTTGATTCACTTGAATCCAATCCAATCTTCAAAAGCTAAGGATTGGTTTTCATAAATGGAGCATAATATCTTCAATAAACAACACATTAACAGGTCCAAATATTTATTTTTATTAAATTGAAAAACCAAATAAGGCAAGTATTTAATCACCTCAACAATCTCCCCTTTGGCTATTTATTGAACGTAACCAAACAATTTAGGAAGATAACTACCACAATCAACAATAGCTCCCCCTCAGGATAACCTTACTCTACTTAGCTCAACTTAATACATAATATAGTAATTCTAACTATCGATGTTATGTCTAAAATTCGCACCAACAATCAAAATACTAAATTATAACTAAGTAAGCATCGGATAAGGTAAAGGGCAACAAATTAAACATACATCATAGCATAATATCATAGTCCCATATTTGTACCACAATGCCACAACATCATCAATATTAGTATCAACAGATAAGTATCATCATCTCAATTATATAGACCAGTTTGAATAAGATTTCAAAAGAAAAAGAAATCATCACCATATCAAGGTCTGATTCATCTTCAATATTAACAACATCATCTAGAAATGTAAGCAGCTTCATAAAATAGCAAAAGGACATATACTTCCCATATATCATGACAACAAAAATAACTCAAAACTAGTTTCCATCATTTACTTCTACTCCCCATTATCTATACTCCAGTCCCCCTTTTTGTTTAGTAAACTTGCCAATCAGAATGTTAAAAATCCGAACTCTTTTGACTTGATCAAGACAAAATTTTTTTTGAAGAATATGATGATTGAAACAATATCATCTAACTAGGAGTACAAGATCACTAGATTGAGCAAACAATTGTGCAAGGATCACTTGCTCTGCAGATCCTTCCTTAGTGCAACCTTTCTGTCCCTAATCTGTCGAATTATCTTTATCTCAACCTTCATATTGACTATCATTCGATTATGAGATTCAATAGAGGATGTTAGATGATTAATCATTCTTTTGTTGAATCCTGCATCATTGCTCGAAGGGCCAATAAGAGTGGGCACTTTAGCCTCCTCTTCAATAGCTATTGCTTTATGGTTTGCTTGTTATGTCTGTTCAGCACCCTTTTCACCTACCTGCTCTGCTGGCTTTACACTAATATGCTTACCCTCCAACCACTTAAGAGAGAACTTCAGCTAAAAAACTATCATTTCATATCTTTCAGTGATTTTTTACAATCTTTGGATTTTGCAAAGTTAGTGCTTGGAAAATCAAAGATAAAAATGGTAAGAGGTTTCTAGTGTTGGATCTGATGCCCTGAGTGTAGTATTTTCATTTGTAAATTTGTAATTTTTTTGAATAGATTGGTTAATAAAATTATACTTTGTATAATTATCCTCATGTGGTTTTTGCATACAAAGCAAAATAGAAGTAAATGTTGGCTTATTGGTTCTCTAATGTTTAAACTAATACTAACCAGTATTAAGTGGTTGGATTGTAATACGAAAAGACTACTTATAATAGTAGACGAACCTAAACATGTCCTTAGTCTAATCGAAAATGAGCAAACCGATTGCAAGATTAATATGTCGTCTATCAAGTCCAATTGGGGAGATGCCTTGTCTTGGACATCAGAGCGGATGACTTCCAGAAGATAGAGACATAGATGTGATTGGACTAGTAGTACATTGGACTTGACCCAAGAAGAATAAATCCTGAAGCTGTGTAACACCCCACACCCGGCCTGGATGCTATGGCTGAATCTTGAGGAATTACACTAGCTCGTTTGAAAACCCAAAATTTTAATTTGAGATCGTAAGGTAAAACAGTGCTAACTTCGATAAATCATTTTCCAGTTTTAGGGAATAATCCTCGTAAAATCCATTTACTTTATTACGAGAAACTATTTAAATGGTCATCTCGTTTTGCAGCATAATTTTCTAAGTTATGACATTTTGAAAACCGTGGTTTGAATAGTACGCATATAGTTTTTCCAATATATGCATAATAGCACTTATTCCAGAAAAACAAGTCAAATTGAAAGGTAAAGTTCAAAAACAAATTATAGTCCAAAAGTCCAAAAAAAGTCCAAATTATTTAGATACCAAATCATGCATTAACCATCACACATCACAACCAACCAAAATACCAATTAGGATTCTCATTAGTACACATATTATATACTTCAAATGGCACAAAATATAACCATAGTGCTTATAACATACATAACCAAAACCGTATTTACATGCCACTTATAACCAGACCAAAATGAACAACTAGATACCGAATAAATTATCGAGTAGTGTGATTTTCAAAAGCAATCTAATCGACAGCTTGAATTCGACGATCTATAAGGAAGAAAAACCAACACAAGGTAAGCCTACATAAAGCTTAGTAAGTTTGTATTAAATATAAATTTTAACTTACCGTAACTGTTGTAACTTAAACATTCCTCAACTAAATACCATAACAAGAACAATAGTTCATTATTAACCTATAGATATCACAAGTTTCACAAGGTTAGTGAGTTCATATAAACATAACATGAAACTTTGTTATCATGACATTGAACATTACAAGTGAACACATTTAAAACTTAATTCAACCATCATCTATTCAGTTAACAACTCACATTTCATTTCAAATATTCATATCCAATGTCTCAATTCAGACATCTATTTCCTTGTAATCAATTCATATAACATTGCATGTAATCATTTCATATAACAATTTTGTATTACCATTTCATCTAAACATTTCATTTTATCATTTCATTTGCACATTTAGCACATAATCATTATGTATATCACATTTCGTTTTAATAGTTCATATAAAATTCTCCATTCAATTTCTAATTTCATATAATCATTTAGTATATTTTGTTTCATTTTATACATTTAACACCCAATGAACCAAATGAAATAAAGTCGGATACGCAGGAAAGATGCTTACACAAGCTGTAACTGTAATTGCTCTCATGAGCCATATCTGTAAATGCTCACACAAGCTATGAAATGGGCTTGTTCACATGAGTTGTGGGTCAGGATGTTAGGCTATACGATGCTGCTCATACAAGCTGTGGAGTATCCATAACAAATGCAGGACCTCAGCCATTGGTAGGGCATTCAAAACCAACACCCGAAATGGTAAATAACCTCAATGACATGTCATTTGTATCCTAAGTATTCACAAGGTTCATACGGGCCACATTATAAATCCAAATAATATAATCTTATTCATATTATACCATTACAAGTACACATCCATATAGTTCCCAATTTTCAGATATAATTATCAATTTAGCTAACACTGAAATTTAGTTAAATTCTCTAATTATTATATCAATAAATTTTACTCATTTCTATCATGAATAATAATTAACATATGAATAAAAATAGCAATTAATAATTTAAATCAATGTACAAACTTACCTAGTAAAAAATAATTACAAACGCGATGCCGACGACTATTTCGCTTACTTCGTTTTTCCACGATTTGTGTCCGGTTGATTTGTTTCTTGATATATATATATATATATATATATTGATTTAATTCAATTATAAAGTTTAATACTTTTAAATACTAAAATTCATGTAATTGACATTTTAATCAACATTTTAAATTTTTACCCTAAACTTTTAACTTTTATTCAATTTAGTTCCTAAACCCAAAACTTTTGAATCTATCACAATTTAACCAAATCAATGCAAGTCAAATTTTATATAGTCCCTATACAGCCAATATTTATCAATTTTTCACAATAATTTCATGTAATTTTACTATTTTAACAACTTAGTCCTTAAACTTTAAAATTAACTAAAATCATTTTACCAAATAGTCCTATTTAACTATCAAGCTTAATAATTTATCATTAAACTTCAAAAACATAACAAATTCATTCATGGCATAACTCACAACATTTGATAGTTTCACAAATTAGTTCATGGGTTAGCTAAATTAAGTTACAATGATTTCAAAAGCATAAAAATTACTAAAACCAAGTAAAGAATCAACTCACATGCAAGAAGACCGAACCTCCAAGTTTTTTCAACAATGGTGTTTTGGTGGTAGAGAAATAAGAAAGAAGAAGATTATGACAATTCATGCATATTTTCATGTTTTACCATTTTTATTTTAATAAAATAATTTAATTTTTAATACATAATTCATTAAAACCCACTACTAATCGTCCACAATCAATAATTATGACATATTTGACACTTAAAAGCATCAAATTATTCATTTTATACCCATTTAACCCATATAAACTAATAGAGATTAACTTTTGTAGCTTTTATGATTTAGTCCTTTTTCCTTAATTAATTATCCAAACATCAAAATTTTTGGACCAAATTTAAATATACCTATATAATCACTCTGTAAATATTTAATAAAAATATTTACGGGCTTTGTTTATAGAAATGAGGTCCCGATACCTCATTTTCCAAAACCACTTAACTTTAGGGACAAACCACTTGTACTTAACTCTTCTTCAATTAACTAAAATTATCAAATGAAAATTCAATATAATAATATATTTGACTCGTAAATATTAAATGATAAAATTTACAAACACACTTGTCGGATTTTGTAGCCTCGAAACCACTGAAAAATAGGTTGTATACCATGAATGCAGCCGGAGCATTCGTCAAAACGAATGGCATGACAAAGAACTCATAATGACCATAGTGAGTCCTAAAGGTAGTCTCATGCACATCAACTTCCTTTACTTTCAATTGATGGTACCCAAAAAGAAGGTCAGTTTTTTGCAGAAAAATTTTCTAAGTTATGACATTTTGAAAATCGTCGTTTGAATAGTAAGCAGATAGGTTTGCCAATATATGCATAATTCCACTTATTCCAGAAAAACAAGTCAAATTGAAAGGTAAAGTCCAAAAACAAATTATAGTCCAAAAGTCCCCAAAAAAAGTCAAATTGAGACATAAAGTTCATTTAAATTGTTTTAAGACATAAATTGATTTCGAGTTCACTGGCACCATCCGATTTTAGGTTTGTTGATTACTTGAGAAGAAACAGGAAAAAAAAGGTGAGATAACAAGCTCAGTATATAGCTCAACCCAACTACAAATCAGCTGCATACAAAATATCAGATGAGTATACAATTGCAACTCAGATACAAAATTAGATGCATTTTCATAATCAAACATAGATGCATAATCAGATGCATAATCAGATCCTACCCCCATTCGCTATACACCATCTCTGTCCATCCCTACACACTAATTATTAAACACCCATCTAACCCCACACACCTATAAGCGTATGACACTTTTCAGAATAGTGCAATCAGGCTGCCAAATATAATATGTAGTAATCTGCCAGAAATAGATAAGTGTGGCTTTGCCACCAGTACAATCATGTGGTATAACCACCAGGCAACGTAAATTATTAAACTGCCAACACTTCTTCCGTCACATCATTATCTTACCCCAATGTACATGCACAAACTAACAGATATCATTTGCATATAAGTCATACATGCTTTCCACCAAAACGTGCTAATAGAATTATTTGATTATAGATCATATACATAATTCACATACATTATCCACATTACATATAATAGCATAATATCATATGTCATGTTTTCAAATCCTATTTATACAGTATGGACCCTATGGAGTGGCTAAAATATGAATCACACATCAATACGACCCTACGCAAAATTTGAAAAAAATAGACCCATATGCCCTTGTGGCCCACATGTCTCGATTGACCTAACCTGTGTGGTTCACCCAACCGTGTGGCATGGACAGTCCACTTTTTGACTTCGCGTCATTCGCTATTTTTTGGGATTTTCGTTACACGCCTGGTCAATTCTGAACCACGACGTTATGTCACACTTCTATACCCTATAATAAGTATTCAAAACGAATAATTTGCATCAATACACCCTAATCCAAACATGAATTCGGCCACAAGCGAACAATATTATCGGCCTTAACGCAAACAAAAACCACCCCCACAAGGCATTCGGTCACTTACCCCGATTGTAGCAGTAGTTCCTAAGGCTCACTGATCGCTGGAGGAAAATTCATCTCATGATTTTCTTCTAAAAATTTCACAGAACTAATTAAAATGAGAACCGTTGAACCCCTATGAGTCACCCACCTTGTACGAGAAGAGCGATGAGGTACATACAATGACGTACTTATTGAGAACTGAAACGCAACAACCCTACAATCCAATCACACACAACCCATATGAAACACATGAAAGAATGACCACAAAAGAACAACACAAAAGCAAAAGACAACAAAAGTAACAGGCTAACAACGGTAGAGAAGGTTTTTTTTAGCAGCCACAATGAACAAAAAAAAATCAAAGAAAGATGATGGGGAGAGTGGGAATGTGGGATGACAAGCAAGGAAGTTAGTTGGGGATAATTTTTTTTAAAAAAATAAAGATATAGATATTTTACTAAATCCAACCAAGTTCCTATATATTCTAACAAATTATTAGGAATTTGAACTTATCCAACATACTAATACTAGGGCGGCACCACGATAGGGAGTAAAAATAAATTTTGACTTAGACATGACAGGGTTCGAACTCGGGACCTCACAAACACGAGCACAACGTCTAATTAGATCACTTAACAAATTCTAATAATTCAAAACTAAAATTTTGGGATGCTACAATTTGTTTATGGATTTACTCACTTGTGACATTCAAAGCATGACATATCTTAATCCTGAGTGGATGACAGACTATGTATGCGTGACTCGTATACTTTGATGTAAGTAAAAGCCTAAGTTCAAATAGATAAGGAACCAAGAGCTGGTGCAATTGGTATACGACTTCTGAAGTATGTAGCGCCATTTACAATAGTGGAATTTATAGCCCAAAATATGGGTAAATGATATCCTTTATAACATCCTATACTCGACCCGACTGTCGGGTTCGAGCTACAATGTTACAACTGTTTTTGAAGAAACTACGTATAGTTCGCAACCAATTTTTTTAAATCAATGACAAAATCAATGAATTTACATTCCTTAGACACACTCAAGTATATACGAGTTTCATTTATATAGGTATCTAATAATATACTCTTGATCAACCATGTATATATATTAGTACTAGACTATGAGATTAAAGTCTGATTATAATATTATAAAATAACGGGAAACCTAACCACTAGGTACATGCCAATAATAATTAAGAGTGGAGCGACCCAATAATGTTGAGACCATAACTATGGATGGGATGTGGGGTCGATGCTAAATGTAACACCCCCTAACCCTTATCCGGTGCCGGAACAAGGTTACAGAGCATTACTGGACTTTTCAGATCAATTATGAACAATAAACATATCATCTAGCATATATATCATAAATTAATCATATCGTCCCTTTTTCGAGCCCTCGAGGCCTTAAATATGTATTAGAAACAAATTGGAACTATTTTGGGTTATCTGAGAATTTTTCACGAAATTTTAAAATTTTTCCTAGGTGTAGGGCACACATGCTTGTGTGGCTAAGGGACACACCCGTGTGACCCTGAGACATGCCCGTGCTTTAGGCCATGTCCTACCCCGTGTAACTCTCTGACTTACCTCACACGGCCAAGTCACACACCCGTGTGCTAGGCCGTGTGGTCAGTTTATTTTTCAAAACTTATGTGCAGTTTTCACACGGCCAGGGCATATGCCCGTGTGCTAGACCGTGTGCCTCACACGGCTGAGACAAACACCCATGTCTCTACCCATGTAGAGATTCCTAGGCATTCTGTTTTAAAAATTTTAAGTTGCAGGGGACACACAACCAAACCACACTCCCAAGTGATAGCCGTGTGTCTTACACGGTCTGGTCACAAACTTGTGTGCCAGGCCGTGTGGACACAAAATGAGCCTTGTACATTAAGTTTACCAACCCTGCAAATCTTGAACATCAAGCAATTCAAAAACCATTTATTCAACCAATTTAAAACATGATTAAACACTTCTAAATTTTGGGTCGTTACACAAAAAATGTAACACCTCAAACCCGACCTAGACGTTACGGCCGAATCTGGCGATGTCACATGGTAGCGTTTTTCGAAATAAATGAGTTGTCGTAAAAACCTCTTTTTCTATTTAACCACTTTACAAAATCTTGTGTTAATTCTAGGATGCGTTGTTCAGTTAAAAAAAACGTAGTTCATTATCACAAAATTATTCTTTTTCAAAACATTGTTAATTTTCAAAATGTTACTTATTGCAGAAGCTTTTAAAATCAGTTTGCGTATTTGAGTGTATTTTGTGAAAGCATTTAATTCGTTTTGAAAACTCGAATAACCCTACTGCTAGCAGTTGTAAATCAAAACAATAGAAATCCCAAATTAACCATGAAAATTCAAAAAGGTCGTTATTACAGTAAAATACCCCAATAGTTTTATTAGGTACTAAATCAAACAATTTAGGTCGTATGGCCCTCTCTGAGTCCTTTGCCGCACTGATCCGCCTATGACTGGGGATTACCTGTACAGCCAAATCAGAAGGGTGAGTTTATGAAAACTCAGTGTATAATCCCATATATAGTAAACGGACAGAAAGCAATCACAGTCTGTCTAAGCCCTTTTCAGTATCAGTAACAATATCAGCTTGGGCTTTAGCCCATTTGAGTACAGAAGCAGTCATGTGTTTGGGCCTTGGCTCATTACAGTTGATCGTCGAAATCAAAGTCTTAAATTTATAAAGAGAATGATCAAACCTAGAAACAAACTCTGACAACGATTTTAAGGCAAGTGCACCTATCGAACAGTAGTATAGTTTAGGCAAGACCGGAATATCGAATCCCAAAGGAACCAAAAGTACTAATACTAACTCTCTTTCTATTATTTAGCCTAAGAATTAAGTGAATGGTTTTCTAATCTAAATTTAATTATCAACTAAACTAAAGATGTAAAGACAAAAAGAATGAATTGGGGAAAATACTGTTGGGGAAACTCAGTTGATTAAGATGATACCCTTAGGAAGAATCCACCTAGACTTCACTTGTTATCTAACACTGAACCAGACGATGTATTCACTTGACTTGATCCGTAAGATTCCCTAATTTATATTAAACCCTCTCTCGAAGCAAATAACGTCTAACCCTAGGTTGATTAATTGAAATCTCTTTCTAATTAAAACCCCTAGAATCACATTAACTCGATCTATGGACTCCCATATTAGGTTTCACCCTAATCCGGCAAAATCTCGTCACCCTATCTCTAGGCGTGCAATCAACTCCTCTTAATTATGCTAGATCTACTCTTAAGCAGGGACTTTTGCTCCTCCACTTAAGCACATCATACTTGAATCAATATCCCGGAAATACCAACACAAGAATTAAGCACACATAATTAAGGACAAGTCAAATATTTATCATACAGTTCAGAAAAGAATAATAAGATCTATCTTAGGTTTCATCCCCTTCAGGTATCTGAGGGATTTAGTTCATAATAATAAAAGAGAACATCTCAAAAGAAAAGATAAAACAAAACATAAGAATTCCCTAAAACTCCTTGAAGGAATTGAATGAGAGATCCGCTGTCTCGAGTAGAATTCCGGCTTCTTGAGATGGATCAACTGGCTATCTTCGAGTGATTTCCACAAATCTGGTCTTTTTGGCTCGGCTCCTTGGCCTAGCTAACCGCCCCCTTTCAAGTAGCACTTAGGGGGTTTATATAGGCTCTTGGAATGTGTTTCTTCACCCCTAAGTATCCAAATCCGAATGAAATTGCTCTTTGCCACGACAGGGACACGGCCATGTCACACACCCGTGTGACTGGTCTTCAAGCCGTGTTCGGATTTCTTTAATGAGGCACGACCGTGTGAATCGAGATCAGGCCGTGTTCTAGTTGCTCAATGAGGCACGGCGGTGTGGTCTTGGGCCCAGCCCGTGTGGATTTCGTGATATGGCCCATTTACTCTGTTTTGGGCCCATTTTCTGTTCTTTTCGTCATCGGATGCTTTCCTGGGTATAAAACATGAAAACAAAGGATTAAGAGCACCTTTTTACATAAATCGAGGCTTAAATCATCCAAAAGCATACTAAATGTGGGATTAAAATATGTTACTTTTACGATTTATCAAATACCCCCACACTTAAGCTTTTGCTTGTCCTCAAGCAAAATTCTCAACTCACAATTAAAACGAAATTTCTATAATTCATAATTCCTATCAACAATGTCTAATCATAATTCATAGATAATTTATACATGGATGATCTAACTTGAAGAGTCCTAAAGATTCAAAAAATATAAGTCATACATTTGTATTACGAAAACTTAGGTGTTTCCCCTTACCTCAATAATTACCTTTAATTCAAAACCTACAAGGACTGACATCCTCACAAAAGATTCACTCAAATTACTCGAAGTGTTTAAGGTTTAGGAAAAGAGCACTGAAAAGTCGAACCTGAAAAGTTAATCCCATAGGCTTGCTTGAAAATCAAATCTCCACCACTGTAAAATGAGATGACAAATAGATCAAAAGGTCTTTAACATGGTTGTAACGGGGCTAGGGTTAAAGGTGTGGAAAAAGGCTGAATTAGGAGGTTAGAATCGAGACTGACTTAACAGATTACCTAACTAGAAAAAAATGAACTAATAATTACATCATATGAAAACTAATAATACGAGCTTTTTCTTTAAGATTTGGAATTTTTCGTATAAGCTCACTTACATAGAACAAATACTGAATATACTTCATTTTTTTTAGAACAAGTCAAATATTACATAATAAGGAATGAATCTATTACTTAAAATAAAGATAATAGCTAGGCAACAAATCAAATCAAATCTCGATATAAGGGTAGTCAAAAGGAATAGTGATAAAAAATACAAATGGCTTTGGGTTAACATTAGTGGGTGAGTCAATAAAAAGGGTTGTTAGGATCAACGGGGTTCGCTAGGGGTTAATTGTGGATGTAGGCTTTTTAGTGGAGTGAGTGGGTTAAAACCTAGGTGCCTTTATCATTTCTGTATATCAAATCATAGGTGTGGTCTCAACATGTATAATCGAGGCAAGTTCTAGAATAACAGTTCAAAGTTGACACACTCATAATCAATAAAGTGAGCATGAAAATGAATATATGCTCTAATAGGCTCAAAATCTCACAAAAATTATGGGTGTTTTGACATCAACCTTGTAAATTTCAAACTTCAAGGTAATATTCAAATTCAGCTCAACAACCTAGAAAAATTTTAATTCTGAAAAGTAGACTTATCATGCTTGATTTTCTAATATTCTTCTAATTTAATCATCGATGCACAATTAACTATGACTTACTCAAAAACATGTCAATAAAAATCATAATTCATCAGAAATTTCATCCTAATTAGTAATATGAGAAAATTGATTAAAAACAAGACTAAATTCAGGGATTTGAGAATAATGAAGAAAGTTAGGCCGAATATGAGAATAATGCAAAAAGTTAGGCACTTTCTTCAAATAAATATTCCCCCCCACACTTAAGATGTACATTACCCTCAATGTACAAAGATAGATAATTAATCATGTAATACTAAATCAAAAAGAGAATGGGAGAAGTAACACTTCCTGAATTTTTGGATGGATTCCTTGAGTTGGCAAAGGTCGTGATAAAAGATGACTTATGTAGTAGTGAATTGCTCCTAGTGATTTGTTTGTTTATATGGAGTGTGCAATTGAAACTGTGAAGTCATCAGTTAGATATCTCGGAGGCAGAAATAAATATGTGTTAGGCATACTCGAAGGTTAGATAACCAATGATAATCACAATAAGAGTTTGCAATGTATAAAGAAAAAATTTAAGACAAATAAAAATTAAAATAGAGAAATAATAAAATTAAAATAAACTTAAAATAAAGAAAAGAAAAATATATAATTAAAAGGACTCAGAGGTACTCATCATCGGCCGGGTCATGTGGTGGTGTCGGTGATGAGATATGGAAGTGATGGCATATCTGCTGAAGGGTGGCCTCGATCCCATCAAAACGTTGAGCGGTGTCAGTGAACTGCTGGGTAAAGTACTGCTCGAGCTGGGTGAGGCGTGTAGAGATATCTGACAAAGAATGTAACATCCTGAATTTTTGGGCATATGCGTTTAATGGGTGGATATGTTTAATGTGTTAATTTAAGTGTTAGGGGTCCAAATTGGGCTCAGGCTTAGGCAGAGGCCTTGATTAAAATTATCTGTTTGGGCATTATAGGGTTTAAAAGGTAGTATCTATGTTTAAAATACCAAAGTGGGCTTGTGGCCCAATCTTAGGAGGTGACGCCACACAAGGGAGTAAGGGGCCCAAATTTAAGTTTCATGGAGCCCAATTCTTTTAATTTAAGTTAGCTAAATTTTGGGCATTAGGATTAGGTGGAATAGATGGCAACAAGGCTAAAATTTAGGGGTTTTAATGTTTAAAATAGTGGATAATAAGCAGATAAAGGCTATTATTTAGGAATTTATTTTATGTGGATAATAAGCAGATAAAGGCTAAAATTTAGTGATTTTAATGATTAAAATATGTGGATAATATGCTGATAAAGGAGGGAGGAGTTAGAGATAATTAAGTCTCATTTAGATGAGCTAGTAGATTAAGATAAAGGAGAAAAGATAGGATTTATCTGCAAGGTTAGGTAAGTGCCGAAATTTCTATAAATAGGGGGAATATTTCTTCAATTTCGGCATTTGGGTTTTTCTCTCATTCTTTTCTCTTCTTTTCTGAGTAAAAGCCGAAAACTCCTAAAGTTCCATCTTCCTCTTCATTCTCTGCAAAAGCCGAAATCTCTAAGCCAATTCCCTCATCTTCACTTTGATTCAAAAGCCAAAACTCTTTCCATTCTTTTTCTTCCTAGTCGAAATCTTCAAGTCTCTTCCTTATTTTCTTTTCTTCTTCTCTTTTCCTGTCAGAAATCGAAACTCTTCACTCAAGTATTTTAAAAGCCAAAGACACATCAGCCTTCTCTTGGTCCTACTTTTTCCGGGATTTTCCTAAAGGCCGAAATCCCTAGATCTCATCTCCTGTGATTGCCGAATTACTTCTGTGGTGCCTACTTGTGCCGAAATCTGAAGGGAACTTTAGTGGAGTCAATCACATAGATCTCTGAGTTATAGATCGGTAGCACTCGAACCGTGTTACTTTCGAGATTTCAAGGTAAGAAGATCTAGTGGTTTCAATGTGTAAATTAAGGATTTACTAACCCTTGGCCGAATATAGGAGAGGCCTTATTTTCACATCTTTCCGGCTTTTTGAGCAAAGTTGTAGATTGGACTAGCAAGGGTATCGACATTAATTAGGTGTGTAACCTTTCTCACTGTTAGACTGTTTGCTAATATATATTCATATGTATAAATTTGCTATACTCTGCTAAATGCCGAAATCCCGGCATAACAAGTGAAAACCCTTGAAGGGTAAAGGCTGATCAACAGGTTAGTGACTTCTGTCCTATTTCAGTGATTATTCATGTTAAAACGATATGCTTTGTATGACGATTTCATTGTATGCTTGGGGTTGGGAAATTGATGAAAAGGGAAGTGATCTGTTCTGGTGGCTTTTGCCATTTCAGCCTGGTGACTCTGTCACAAATTCTGTTTCTGGTGGCTTTTTGCCATTTCAGCTTGGTGACTCTGTCACAAACTCTGTTTCTGGTGGCCTTTTGCCATTTCAGCCTGGTGACTCTGTCACAACTCTGACGATGAGCAGCACGACTGCCATCAACAGCGTGTAGCGGTGCGGGTTGATTGTAGAAATCCCCTATGGTGTGAACGGCTGGTACGGGAGGTGTGTAGCGGATGGAAACTTAGGATTTGGGTTGGGCTTGCATAATTTTTTTTGTTATATATATATTAAACTGTTATTCTGTTCTGTGGGGCTAAGGCCCAAATCTAATGGTTCATAAGGGTTGCACACTGAGTCTCGCGACTCAACCAATTTCTTAACATTTTCAGGTAGCACCTAGTGCATCGGACCGGGCTGGAGAGGAGCGCAAGGTGGCCATGCAAAAGAACTCTTGGATTGAACAAGAAGACTCCAGTTTATTATTTTATATTTTTATTTAATGGGTTTTAAATTTTATTGTAATAAGGCCATGGGCCACTAGACTATTATTTATGTTTTGGTTTTATGTTGGGTTTTTATTACTGAGCTTTTAAGTTTTATGTTTTAAATTAAGTTAAGACATGTATGAAATTATAGTTTTTGTTTAAAATTCACCAAGGTAATTTATAACTTTATATTTTATATGAATTAATGAATTATTAAGTTTTCGGTATAAATGTTTAAACCTAGTAGTTGTTTTCCAAAATGCGACATGTTTTGTAAAATCCCTTAAGTGACATACCAGATCCGGTTGTAGCGTTTAGGCCGGGTTTGGGGTGTTACAAATTGGTATCAAAGCCCGATTCAAAACTCAGCTCTGGGGGTTTTTGGGCTCAAAATGTTTTCTAAAAATGGGCTTTTGAAACATGCATGTTTTGAAATGATAACAGGTTTGTTAGCTCGGCATGGCACCTGCGTCTCCGGCCCAAGTCCGCCAGGTAAGTATTCTGAACTCCCTGTGTGTTATATATGTATGTGGGCTTGATGGGCTTTGTGGGACGTAGATTAGTTAGATTAGAATCTGATGGACTCTAGGCCTAGCTGAACAACTTTCTAAAAGCTCATAAGACTTAATTTCACCAAAAAACCCGTAAATGAGTCACAAGGCTTGGGTGTGGCAATAGACATACGCATGTCTAGGATTGGATCCGAAAGAGCCTGGTATTTAAGCAGTCCTAGTGACTCACCTCCTCTTAACTGGAATCCTACCTGGTGCGTAGTGACTGTTCACTTTAGCCATGTTAGGGTGTGGCAACAGGCATACGCATGTCTAGGAGTGGATACAGGGAGAGTTTGGTATTTAAGTAGTCCTAGTGACTCACCTCCTCTTCGCTGGAATCCTACCTGGTGCGTAATGACTATTCACCCTAGCCACGATGATTAGCTGACGGGCCAAAATCTATAATTAAAACCCGAAAGGGACCAGCCACCTTATTTTTACAAAATTGCTAAAATACCCTTATTTTGGAAAAACACCAAGATTTGCAAATATACCCCGATTTACAAAGTCAACGAAATTTTTCCTTAAAAAAAAACTCACCTAACACACGACAACAACCTGAACACTACTATTTTCTCTTTAAATCAAATCCTCCAAGATACCCCTATTTGAAAAAAAAATTGAAAATATCCCTGCTTTGTAAAAATTACCAAATTACCCCTGATTTGTGAAATGACCAAAATACCCTTGATTTGTAAAATTACCAAATTACCCTTGATTTGCAAAATGACCAAATTATCCCTGATTTGTAAAATTACCAAATTACCCCTGATTTGTGAAATGACCAAAATACCCTTGATTTGTAAAATTACCGAAATACCCCCGGATTTCAAAATTGCCAAAATACCCTTATTTCATGAAATCAACAAGGAAATCTATTTTTGAAAATTACGAAAATACCCCTGTAGGATAAAATTACAAAAATACCCCTGAGTAGTGGAATAACGAAAATACCCCTATGTATTGAATGTGGATGTATGGATGTTGTCTGTATGTTGATTGTTGAATGTATGTAGTTTCTAGAACTAGGAGATGTGAACTTGAGACTGAATTGTAGATTCGAAAGAACTACTCTTAAAATTACTATTCATAAGACTGTTCGTGGTTAATCAGTGGAAAGAATTAATAATTCATAAAATTTCTAATTCAGATAATACGAGAATCAACGATGAGCACTAGAAGAGGAAGAAGAGGCCGCGGCCGAGGCCGTGGAAGTGTTAGGACTGATGTGCTGACTCAGCTAGTTAGGGAGGTACTGAAGGAGGTTAAAGAAATCGGTGAAACACTTCGGGTTGGGTGCGTGGACTGTAAGAAAAAAAAGAGATCGTAGTTTTCTAGGGTTGCAGTCTCATTCTGTGAAGCATGTTAAGGTACGTCCAAACTTCCAGATTTACGAATATTGCAGAAGGCGTCATCCGGGTTAATGTTGGAGGAAGTCAGGAACGTGTTTAAGATGCGGGTCTGAGGAGCATAAGGCTCGGGATTGTTCAATCACTATTAAGTCGGGTATGTTTTGTGTGGATGCTATATTTTTGGGTATAGAAACTGTATGCGTGCAATGTTTATATATTATTAAATTAGAGTACGCAACGAAAGCATAGTGGTGAGACTTGGGTAGTACGATTAATAGTTAGTTGGAAATTTCGAGGACAAAATTTCTTTAAGGGGGTAGAACTGTAACATCCTGAATTTTTGGGCATATGCATTTAATGGGTGGATATGTTTAATGTGTTAATTTAAGTGTTAGGGGTCCAAATTGGGCTCAGGCTTAGGCAGAGGCCTTGATTAAAATTATCTGTTTGGGCATTATAGGGTTTAAAAGGTAGTATCTATGTTTAAAATACCAAAGTGGGCTTATGGCCCAATCTTAGGAGGTGACGCCACACAAGGGAGTAAGGGGCCCAAATTTAAGTTTCATGGAGCCTAATTCTTTTAATTTAAGTTAGCTAAATTTTGGGCATTAGGATTAGGTGGAATGGATGGCAACAAGGCTAAAATTTAGGGGTTTTAATGTTTAAAATATGTGGATAATAAGCAGATAAAGGCTATTATTTAGGAATTTATTTTATGTGGATAATAAGCAGATAAATGCTAAAATTTAGGGATTTTAATGATTAAAATATGTGGATAATATGCTGATAAAGGAGGGAGGAGTTAGAGATAATTAAGTCTCTTTTAGATGAGCTAGTAGATTAAGATAAAGGAGAAAAGATAGGATTTATCTACAAGGTTAGGTAAGTGCCGAAATTTCTATAAATAGGGGGAATATTTCTTCAATTTCGGCATTTGGGTTTTTCTCTTATTCTTTTCTCTTCTTCTCTGAGTAAAAGCCGAAAACTCCTAAAGTTCCATCTTCCTCTTCATTCTCTGCAAAAGCCGAAATCTCTAAGCCAATTCCCTCATCTTCACTTTGATTCAAAAGCCGAAACTCTTTCCATTCTTTTTCTTCCTAGCCGAAATCTTCAAGTCTCTTCCTTATTTTCTTTTCTTCTTCTCTTTTCCTGTCAGAAACCGAAACTCTTCACTCAAGTATTTTCAAAGCCAAAGACACATCAGCCTTCTCTTGGTCATACTTTTTTCGAGATTTTCCTAAAAGCCGAAATCCCTAGATCTCATCTCCTGTGATTGCTGAATTACTTCTGTGGTGCCTACTTGTGTCGAAATCTGAAGGGAACTTTAGTGGAGTCAATCGCATAGATCTCTGAGTTATAGATCGGTAGCACTCAAATCGTGTTACTTTCAAGATTTCAAGGTAAGAAGTTCTATTAGTTTCAATGTGTAAATTAAGGACTTACTAACCCTTGGCCGAATATAGGAGAGACCCTATTTTCACATCTTTCCGGCTTTTTGAGCAAAGTTGTAGATTGGTCTAGCAAGGGTATCGACATTAATCAAGTGTGTAACCTTTTTCACTGTTAGACTGTTTGCTAATATATATTCATATGTATAAATTTGCTATACTCTGCTAAATGTTGAAATCCCGGCATAACAAGTGAAAACCCTTGAAGGGTAAAGGCTGATCAACAGGTTAGTGACTTCTGTCCTATTTCAGTGATTATTCATGTTAAAACGATATGCTTTGTATGACAATTTCATTGTATGCTTGGGGTTGGGAAATTGATGAAAAGGGGAAGTGATCTGTTCTGGTGGCTTTTGCCATTTCAGCCTGGTGACTCTGTCACAAACTCTGTTTCTGGTGGTTTTTTGCCATTTCAGCCCGGTGACTCTGTCACAAACTCTGTTTCTGGTGGCTTTTTGCCATTTCAGCCTGCTGACTCTGTCACAACTCTAACGATGAGCAGCACGACTGCCATCAACAGCGTGTAGCAGTGCGGGTTGATTGTAGAAATCCCCTATGGTGTGAACGGCTGGTACGGGAGGCGTGTAGCGGATGGAAACTTAGGATTTGGGTTGGGCTTGCATAATTTTTTTTGTTATATATATATTAAACTGTTATTCTGTTTGTGGGGCTAAGGCCCAAATCTAATGGTTCATAAGGGTTGCACACTGAGTCTCGCGACTCAACCAATTTCTTAACATTTTCAGGTAGCACCTAGTGCATCGGACCGGGCTGGAGAGGAGCGCAAGGTGGCCATGCAAAAGAACTCTTGGATTGAACAAGAAGACTCCAGATTATTATTTTATATTTTTATTTAATGGGTTTTAAATTTTATTGTAATAAGGCCATGGGCCACTAGACTATTATTTATGTTTTGGTTTTATGTTGGGCTTTTATTACTGGGCTTTTAAGTTTTATGTTTTAAATTAAGTTAAGACATGTATGAAATTATAGTTTTTGTTTAAAATTCACCAAGGTAATTTATAACTTTATATTTTATATGAATTAATGAATTATTAAGTTTTCGGTATAAATGTTTAAACCTAGTAGTTGTTTTCCAAAATGCGACATGTTTTGTAAAATCCCTTAAGAGACATACCAGATCCGGTTGTAGCGTTTGGGCCGGGTTTGGGGTGTTACAAAGAAGCTACTGTATGTAAGGGCCGCTGGCTCGGGACTGGTGCCTCTTATGGTGGTGGTGGGACATCATCAGGAATGTCCTCATGCTCCTCCTCCTCATTGGGGATGGCTAGTCGGTATTAGGGAGGGTCTGTCCCACGTCGACGCTGGATCATGTTCATATGTAGCATCGTCTGGATGCCCTGTGGGGCCATCTGCCCTATTAATGTGAGTGAGGAGGTTTGAGCGTCGGTGTGGAGGAGACCGAAATATCTAGCCAGTCGTGTGATGTAAGGTCCCATGGATATGATTCCTCTCCTGTGCTGCTCCGTCTAGTGTTGAATGGCTCGGGCTATAAAATATGCTAGGTCGACGACATGTCCCTCCGCCATACACCATAGATAGTATGCGTCATGAGTATTGACGACGCCAGTGCTCTCTCGTCGTCCTATTAAAGTGTGAGCCAAAATAGTGTGTTTGTACCTCAAATACGGAGCTAGGGCCGTCGTTTTTGAGCGACTGGGGTCATAATCGAAGGAGTGGGAAGCTATCTTATGCCAACATTGCATGGGACTGAAATGTATATGGCGATGCAACTCCGAAAGGTCATTTTTTGCGACGAATTCTTCTGAATAAAGTCCTAAAGCAGCCCCGAATTGTGGTACATTAAGTTCTCTTATAACGCCCCCTAGTCGGAATTGGATCATACTAGGGTCATCGTGCCGTGACATCACTGTCTGGAGGTGAAATGTTGAACATAGTTCTAGAGTGAATTCCAAGTAGGTAGGCTCGATTATATTGAAGAACTGATGCCAAGGGTCGGTGGTTAATAGAGCCCGTACGTCGTCTACTATCTAGACCTATTCTAGGGCTGCCTAATCGATGCATCTTCCTATTCCTAGTGGTCGTGGCTGAAGTATCTTGTAACAGTCTTCTTGGATACCCGGGGGAAATCGTAAAAATAGATGGCGCACTTTCGAGGTTGCGCTAGCTGATGAGGAACCAGGTCCCTTTCATTTTTTAGAGGTAGGGACTGCGCTTTTCTTTCCTCGTGATGATGACATTATATACCTGAAAAGAATTGATAGGCAATGATTCAAGTAGATATTCAACCAAAACATATATCATAGGCTAAACTTATAATGTACAGAATTAATCGCGTTTAAGCAGGAGCAAGGAAAAGATTCTATCTCATTCTAAGTATTATTCAAACTATGATTCAATGGCTATATCTACATGACAATTCTATTCTAATAGACAAAATTCTAGGTTCGAAACAGTTAAATAGAGGTAAATGTGATAGTGAGATGTGACCGGTAGTGTTGTGTTTTGTCAAAACACTGGTGTGTAGGGGCGAACCACGGGCGTGTGCTACAACTTGTTGGGGAAACACGGTGGTGGGTGGTTGTGCGGTGTCTGTGTACTCTGTAGGCACGGGCGTGTACTGGTTTTTTTAGTGTGAATGTGGAAGAAATTTGAAGAATTGTGATAGGGGAAGGCAATGGTGGGATATTCTTTGATGGTGGCAGGAATGGGAAGGGGGATATGTGAGGGGAATGGCTAGGGTTTAAGTTTTTTTTTTGGGGAGGATTTTTTTAGGACGGTGGTAATGTTCTTTAAATAGGGAGGGGGCACTGGCAAGTGCCATGCCCGTGTATGTTTTATTCAACCCGTGTTTTTTGCGTGTTTTCAAATTTGGGCTCGTTTGCTATGTTGGCTACGCTCGTGTTCCCTGGGCGTGTGTGATTGTGTTCACTTCTCCCACGCCCGTGCTACGTTTGCCACGCCCATATACATATAGTCAGTGTTGCACACGGTTGGTATGCACGGGCGTGGCTTGTGCCCATGTTCGTTTACTCAGGATAGACCACGGTTGCTTCGCACGGCCGTGGTCTTTTTATCGCAGCCCATGTTGGGAAAATTTTTCTTCTTTTTTTCGGATGTCTACCTGCACGCTGGTTTTCCTTCCCATGGTGACTACATGGCCACGGGCACGCCCGTGTGTAAGGCCGTGTGGTATGAAACCTACACTTTCCTGCATCAGTTAGTTTGAAAAATTAAAATGTGAAAATTAATGTGGTTAGTGGAGTTAGTGCTAGGGTTGCCTCCCGAAAAACGCTCGGTTAAAGTCTTAAGCTAGACTTACCCTGTTTTCATTTCTAAAAGAAGGTTCACGGAGCTAAAGCTCCTCTCTTAATTCCTTGAAATCCTTACCATTATAAATTTTCAGTCGATGGCCATTTACCTTGAATGTTCTTTGAGTTGGATGCGTTACCTCGACTGTGTCGTAAGGAAAAATAGATTTTATCACGAATGGTCCTGACCACCTTGATTTCAGCTTTCCAGGAAATAGTTTGAGCCTTGAATTATACAGCATGACTAAGTCTCCTACTTTGAATTTCTTTGATTGTTTTAAACGAGCATCATGGCGTCGTTTTGTTGCCTCCTTATATAGTCGTGAATTCTCATAGGCCTCAGTTCGCCATTCATTCAATTCGTTTAACTGTATCATCCTTTTCTCACCTGCAGTTTTGAGATCGTAATTCAAGAATTTTATCGCCCAGTAGGCTTTGTGTTCTAACTCAAATGGTAGATGACAACTCTTTCTGTAAACGAGTTTATACGGGGAGGTCCCTAGAGGGGTTTTAAATGCTGTTCTATAGGCCCATAAAGCATCATCTACCTTTACTGCCCAATCCTTCCTATTTGATTCAACCGCTTTCTCTAGGATTTGCTTAAGCTCTCGATTTGCCACTTCCACTTGCCCACTGGTTTGGGGATGATAAGGGGTAGCTGTTCTGTGGTGTACTCCATATTTTCTTAAGACTTTTTCAAATTGAGTATTGCAAAAGTGAGTACCCTTATCGCTGATGATTGCTCTGGGTGTTCCAAAATGAGAGAAAAGTTTTTTAAGAAACTTTATTACAGCTCTAGCATCGTTAGTAGGTAAAGCTTGAGCCTCCACCCATTTTGACACGTTAGTAGGTAAAGCTTGGGCCTCCACCCATTTTGACATGTAATCAACCGCTACTAAGATGTATTTATTTCCAAATGAACAAGGGAACGGACCCATAAAGTCAATACCCCATACATGAAATATTTCACATGATAAAATATATGTTTGAGGCATTTCATCGCGTTTAGAAATATTACCTGATCTTTGGCATTTATCACATGAAGCGGCATACTTGTTGGCATCTTTGAAAAGAGTTGGCCAATAAAATCCAGATTCGAGTATTTTGTGTGCTGTCTTAATCTCGTTATAATGTCCTCCTGAAGGTCCTGAATGGCAGTGTTCCAGGATTTTACTTGCTTCCACCCTTGTAACGCATCTCCGAATTACTTGATCTGCACATATGCGGAAAAGAAAAGGGTCTTCCCAAAAATAATTTTTCGCATCAGCAAAGAATCGTTTCTTTTGATGATGTGTTAACCTTTTTGGTAGAATGTTAGCAGCTAAATAATTCGCAATATCTACAAACCATGGTACCTTGAAGTTGGTTATAGAAAAGAGTTGTTCTTTAGGGAACGAGTCGTTTATCTCACTTTCGTCAAGCTCTTCGATATGTGGGTTCTCAAGTCTGGAGAGGTGATCTGCTGCAAGGTTTTCAGCTCCCCTTTTATCCTGTATTTCCACATCAAATTCCTGTAAGAGTAAGATCCAATGTATGAGTCGAGGTTTTGCATCAGGTTTAGTTAAGAGATAACGAAGAGCTGAATGATCAGTGTAAACAACAACTTTAGATAATATTAAATATTGCCTAAATTTGTTAAAAGCAAAAACTACAGCTAGCAATTCTTTCTCTGTGGTGTTACAGTTTTCTTGTGCGGGTGTCAATGTTCTGCTAGCATAATAAATTGGCTGAAAATGCTTGTCTCTTCGTTGTCCCAGAACTGCACCTATTGCAAAATCACTTGCATCCCACATTAGTTCAAAGGGTAAATTCCAATCAGGTGCAATTATAATCGGGGCATTTATTAGTTTATCCTTAAGGACATTAAATACATCTAAACATTCCTGATCGAAATTTAAAGGAACATCTTTTTCTAGTAATTTTGTTAAAGGCTTAGCTATTTTAGAAAAATCCTTAATGAATCTTCTGTAAAATCCAGCATGTCCTAAAAAGCTTCTAATAGCCTTAACTGAACTAGGGGAAGGTAATTTTTCTATGGTTTCAATCTTTGCTTTATCTACCTCAATCCATTTACTAGAAATCTTTTGTCCTAGCACAATCCCTTCTCTAACCATAAAGTGACATTTTTCCCAATTCAAGAGTGGATTCGTCTCCTCACATCTTATTAGAGCTCGTTCTAAATTTTTAAGGCAAAGGTGGAAATAATTACCGAACACTGAGAAGTCGTCCATAAATACCTCCATAATGTCTTCCACAAGTTCATCAAAGATAGCCAACATGCAACGCTGAAAAGTAGCAGGAGTATTACATAATCCAAAAGGCATTCTACGATAAGCAAACGTACCGTATGGGCATGTAAATGTTGTCTTCTCTTGATCTTTAGGTGCTATTGGGATTTGGAAGTAGCCGGGGAGGCCGTCCAAGAAGCAGTAGTACATATGCCCAGGCAATCTTTCTAACATCTGATCAATAAAGGGTAAAGGGAAGTGATCGTTTCTGGCTGCGTCATTCAGCTTCCTATAGTCTATACAGACTCTCCAACCTGTGACTGTCCTGGTGGGGATCAATTCATTCTTTTCGTTGGTTACCACAGTCATGCCTCCTTTCTTCGGAACTACCTGCACAGGACTTACCCAAGTGCTGTCAGAAATAGGATAAATTATTCCTGCATCTAGAAGTTTAATTACCTCGGCTTTGATGACTTCTTTCATATTGGGGTTTAACCGTCTTTGAGGTTGCACACACGGTTTATACTCATCTTCCATTAAAATTTTGTGGGTGCAAAATGATGGGCTTATTCCTTTAATGTCTGACATTTTCCATGTTATGGCCCTTTTGTGTTTCCTTAGTACCCTTAGCAACTCTTCTTTCTCCTGGGGTCCTAGTTCCGAAGAGATGATTACTGGTAGCGTAGAATTATCCCCTAGGAATGCATATTCTAAGTGCTTTGGTAATTGTTTTAGTTCTAGCTTGGGTGGCTTATCAATAGAGGGTTTTTGTTTTAATTCATCATTAATCTTGATGTCCTCTATTTTCATCTGTCTAGAAGGTGATGCATTGGGATTCTCTTCATCGGTATCGTCATCATTCCCCTTACCTTGTGAAAGACACAGTTCCATGTGTCACTGTGCATGATTTCCTGCAAAGATTCTTGAAAAATGTGATCAGTGGCATCAACAAAGTAACAAGAATCATCTTGTTCTCTAGAATAACGCATGGCATCATAAATTTAGAACACAATTTCTTCATCTCCTACTCTTAATGCGAGTTTACCATCACCAACATTAATGATAGCCCTAGCAGTAGCTAGAAAGGGTCGCCCCAAAATTAAAGGTACCTTTACGTCCTCATTCATATCAAGCACAAAAAAATCAACAGGAAATATAAATTTATCTACTTTTACAAGAACATCTTCAATAATTCCCCTAGGATACTTAACAGATCTGTCAGCTAACTGAATACTCATCCTAGTGGGTATTGGTTCCCGGAGACCAAGTTGCTTAAACATTTTATAAGGCATTAGATTAATACTGGCACCTAAGTCAGCTAATGCTTTTTCTGTGTTCAAACTACCAATTAAACAGGGGATAGTGAAACTTCTTGGATCTTTCAATTTGGCTGGTAGCTTGTTTTGGATGATAGCTGAACATTCCTCATTAAGTTCTACTGTTGAAATTTCCTCAAACTTTCTTTTATTTGTTAGAAGCTCCTTTAAAAATTTTGCATATTTTGGCATCTACGAAATGGCTTCAACAAAAGGTAAGTTAATATGTAGCTGTTTGAAAAGTTCAAGAAATTTACCATATTGGGCGTCTAAGCGGTCTTTCTTCAACTTTGCTGAATACGGGATTGTTGGTTTAGTTTCCTCACAGGTTGGAGTTATCTTTGCCTCATCGGGATCATGTGGTACCTCCTTCTTTGTTTCAATTAACTCCTTTCCACTTCTCAGTGTCACTGCCTGGACCTGCTTTTTTCCCTAGATAAGGTTTCGAATTGTATTTTAGAAACTAACCTAGTAAGTTGCCCGATTTGATCCTTGAGTTCCTGTGGCAATGCCTCAAGTTTTGTTTCTATCCTCTGGAAACGTGTTTCTGAGGCTATTATGAAGTTTGTTAGCACCTTTTCAAGGTTCGGCTTCTTTTCTGTGGGTAGGGCTGTTGGTGGAAGTTTTGGGATGGTTGTTGTCTTTGATTTCTCTGACCGCCCCATGAGAAATTGGGGTGGTTCTTCCAACCTGGATTATAAGTATTACTATAAGGGTTATTGTTAGAACGGAAATTGTTACCCATATAGTTCATCTGCTCGCTCTCCATGCCCTGTCCGTAGGGTGGGTACTCAGGATTTACCACTCCTTCACTTGCATCACATTGCATTATTGGATGTGCCTGTGAAGAACCATAGAAACTATCAAATTTTTTATGTAGCAATTCTACCTGATTTGATAGCGCGGTTACTGCATCAATATTGAAAACTCTGGCTGCTTTAGCTGGCCTTGTCCTTGTAACTTGCCACTAATAGTTATTCAGTGACATCTCCTCTATAAACTCGTAAGCTGCTTCAGGAGTTTTTTTGTTCAGGGTTCCACCAGCGGCTGAATCAATTAGTTGCCTTGTTGAAGGGTTCACACCATTATAAAAAGTTTGGACCTGTAGCCACGATGGTAATCCGTGGTGTGGGCACCTTCTCAACAAATTTTTGTATCTCTCCCATGCATCGTATAATGTCTCTGAATCTATCTGCACAAAAGAAGAGATATCATTCTTTAATTTGGCCGTTTTGGCCGGTGGAAAATATTTCAATAAAAAATTTTCGGTCATTTGATCCCATGTAGTGATTGACCCTCATGGAGGATAATGTAACCACTGTTTAGCTTTATTTCTCAGGGAAAAGGGAAATAACCAAAGACAGATGGCATCATCAGAAACGCCATTTATCTTGAAGGTGTCGCAAAATTCTAGGAAATTTGCTAAGTGTGTGTTAGGATCCTCATCCTGCAAACCATCAAACTGAACAAACTGTTGTATCATTTGTATAGTGTTAGGTTTCAGTTCAAAATTATTTACAGCAATAGTGGGCCTAACAATACTAGATTCAGTTCCTGTCAAACTAGGTTTAGCATAATCATACATAGTACATGGAGCATGATGTTCGGCCATCGCTGGATGTGGTAGATTATTTTCAGCCATCTCTTCTGTGGTATTTATTTCGGCTTCTTGCTCTTCATCTATGTAGTTAAGGCTTCGCCTTATCTCTCTGCAATTTCTACGAACGGTACCTTCAATATCACTGTCGCAAAGTAAAGGTCATGATGGGTTCCTTCTAGTCATAAACTAGAGGTACTTGAAAGGGACAAAAGAAAGAAGAAAGAAAATTTAGAAAAATAGAAATAAAATTTAATTGCAAAAATAAAAATAAATATGGCTAAAGTAATAAAAATTAAGCTTTCTTAATATTTTTGTTCCCCGGCAACGGCGCCAAAAACTTGATCGTCGAAATCAGAGTCTTACATTTATGAATGTTTTCACAACCTTAATAAATTTCGAGATTTTTCCAAAACTTTACCATCGGGTAAATAAGTGAACTTGTAACAACAATAAGTCAACTCGATTCTCTTTAAAACAAACTTTAAGATGATTTTAATAAACTACTTAACGCAACTTTGGTTTTCATAAGATTAAGTGTTTTCTTCACAAATTGACTCAACAGACTTGTCTTCCAAAAACGTTTTACCCTGTGACATACCAGATTCAGTCGTAGCATTTTGACCGGGTTTGGGGTGTTACAATTATGGTATCAGAGCTTAGGTTCTAAAAACTCAGCTGTGGGTTTGGGTTCAAAAATGTTTTCAAAGGATGGTTTGGAAAATGGTTTGGAAAAAATATATATCTGTTTTCTGGAAGTATGGCACCCGAGTCTCCGGCACCAAATCCGTAAGTTTCCTTTTTACTATATTCTATTATATGCTGAATGATTGTATTTATTCTGCGATGTGTGGATGTGATGGTTGAATATAGGAGTTGTATGTATGTGGGAAAAATATATGTTTGCTCCGGTGTTAGATATTGGTTATGTGAAGGGGTTCCAAGATTTAGTTAGAAAGGGTATTAGTGTTATTAGAATCAGAGTACGTAGTGTGGGCGTAGTGTTGTAAGTTAGGATGTACGACTGTTAGTTAGTTGGAAATTTCGAGGACGAAATTTCTTTAAGGAGGGTAGATTTGTAACATCCTGAAATTGGGCCTAGTAGGATTGAGCCCAATGGGCCTTAAGCGTAGTAGTGTTTAAAATGTTAGAGAACGGTATTAATGCAAGTTAGACTTAT